>JAKWJA010002489.1:39148925-39505135 GCA_027704765.1 Solanum habrochaites | reverse complement strand
CTTATTGAGTTGACATACATCAATGCACATCATATGATCCATCCTTCTTCTTTACAACAACCAGTAGAACCCTATGGAGAGATACTATGTTGATTGAAACCATTTTGTAGTAGGTCTTTGATTTGAGCCTTCAACCTCAGTCATGTTCATTTCAAGCCATCAATGCGATAAAGGAGGAATCCGATAGGGTTCATAATCCGGCAATAGTCAATACCGTCAAATCTAATCTCCCCATTGGTAGGAATTTTGGGCAGCCAGTGGGAAGAATTTTAGAAATCCTATCACGATGGGGTACCGACTCTAAAGAAGGCATTTTTAGTGTTTAAATTCCCTGACCGTCAAATGGTGGGAGAGACACCGTTTAGAGATCATCTAAAAAGCTTTAAGAGAATAAATGATACGAACTCTAGGATTTAAATTCCCCCACTCCTTCCACACTAAGATGGGTTCATTTGAAAAATTGAATTTAACAACCCTTATTCTACAACCAATGGAAGCAAAACAATCATCCAACCAATCCTTTCCCAATATAACATCAAAATCCACCTGATCAAGTTCTACCAATGTAACACTCCCAAAGTCCCTAAGCTAATCTAGAGCCTCACATGTTGTTGTATGGTTGGTAACACTGTTTTAGGACCTAAAATAATGATTATCAGTCATTTTGAAAGTTTTAGATTCAAGACATCAAGAAACGTAACATCACAATTCAAAAACTATTGAAATTGAACAAGTCGACCGTCCCTTGTTATATGAATGTTTTGGAGTGTTATGAGGTCCCTAACCTGTAAAACAACATTATCATAAGGTATAATCAATCATACAGGGTCCAAACACTATCCAGTATAAATCCCCAAGGGCCTCCTCGAAGGGTTCTTGAGGACGACTCCAAGCATTGGAGAGTAAGCTGCCAAAGCAACTTGTGGCAGCAAAGATGTGGAGCCAGCCACACGTTGCACAATCAACACAAGGAAGGAAAAAGTTTTCCTTGCATATAGGGGCCTCCACGAGGTCCACTGCCTCACCCAGATTATCGATCAAATATGAAATTTCCTCTGACGACACGTAACCACTTCCCATATTTGTTTGCTTAATTTTTAAGTCAATTTGACTTGTCAAAAAGACACAATTAAGTGAGGTTCTTTTGGATAATTTAGGGGACGAATATATATTGGTTTTTGATCAGTTTGAAGTAATTTTCTCACTCAAATCAAATCCCTAAATCAAAATGCAAAAGCTCTCACCTCTCTCTAGTTTGTCTCTCAATTAAACCTCCATTTAAGGATAAAGGGAGCTTAGGAAGAAGACCGAGTTCTATACTTTTCTTCACAAATTTTGTGGATTTAGCTTCATTAAGTATGGGTTCTTCACTGTTGGGATTCCTTTCCCCAAGAGGTACTTTAAAAGTTTATTTCTAAATCGCCAAATTTGAAGGGTTTTCCTATACTACAGGGTTTTCTTCTAAACTTGAAATTGATGGTTAATTGTGATGAACTGTGATTACCTAAGGCTAATTGAGTGTATATTGTTGAGAAATTTATGTTGATTATGGTAATTTCGTATGTATCATGTATGCTTCCCCAATTTCCCCAAATTCGTAGATCTTTCTAATGAATTGATTGGAATTGATGAGTGTCTCAATTGTTAGAGTTGTATTAATTATTATAATTCGTTAATGGACTTCTTAGGGTCATGTATTCTTGGAATTGGATGTTTTTCTTGAAAAATTCATCATCAACCCTTTTCCCCTTAACCTAGGTTACAAAATTGATGTCATCATGAACCCTTTTTCCCTTACCCTAGGTTATAAATTGATGTTAACTTGGATAGTGATGATATCGTTGAGCTAGTTCTTATGTTAATTACTATTGTATGTTGTTATTATACCTATTGATCGAAAATTTGATTTTATGAGGGTCCGATCAATGATGATGTCTTTTGAAGGAGAGTTGGTAAGAATTTTATGATCTTTAACCTTTATTTCGATTGTGATGGCTTGTACTTGGTGACGAAGTTCAATAAAGGAATGTCTTATGATTGTATTAAGTAGGTGTTTGAATGATGATGAAATTTAAATCTCTTTATTATTTTATTGTGAGACTATGCTTAAGATGTAATCATATAAGGTTGTTTCTAAACTTCCATTGTGCCTTATAATGACATGATGATGATGATATGCTAATATTGCATATGAGGGTTATTATTATTAAATTTATATTTAGCTAATGATGATGATATACAAGGGTTAGTCTCCACGAACTAAACTATGCTATTGCTTAGAACCGGGTAAACTTGACAATCAGAGGTATAGACTTCCCATAGAGGAAGATACACCATATAGTTTCACATGAGGTGTTGACTCCCATTAGAGGGACATTTACCAAACATTAATCAGTCTCAAATTGCTAATGGGAATGTAGATCATTCAAGAAATATCTCCTAGTTCCTTAACTATGTTTCCCCATTAGGAAGAATAGCTAATGGATCAACCTATAATTGTTTTTTTTCTACGTTGGAAGGTAGAGCACCATCTTTTAGGTGTAGGGTTCATCGCACTGGATTCCATGTTTAGCTCACATTGTCTATGTCGATTAAGGAAATTGTTACTGAAAGTAAAATGAATTAACAATGTGAACACTAACTAGCGTGACTTAATGGGGTTGCCTAAGTATAGGTAGGGGTATGAAACTCTACCTGTACATGGCACAAGTTGGCTATAAAGGAGTCCTAGAAGGTTGTTCTTATGTTTGATATTATGAAATGTTTGATGTTGACTTTATATGATGATACTCTTACATGATGATGACTATATTGATGAACTTGATGTTGGTTTAAATTTCTATATGGAGTGATGACTATCTATGGTTATATGAATTATGTAGAAAAGAATTAATATGATCTCCTATCTTGTTTACTCGGTTTTGTGGGGTTATTGGTCTTCACATAAGCATTGCACTTGTAGGATTGTGATGGGATTGTTTGTAAGGTCTTTTTATGCTCATGTGAATGTGAATTATCTGACTTGTTAGGTTGATATAGTTCTTATGTTAAGTTATATTGATTATGAACATGATTTGTGTTATTGTAATCCTTATGTTCTATATGCTCTCTTGTATTTGCATTAACGACTCTATAATGATTTAACATGTTTTTTAAATATATGGTCCCTTTTAATACATGTTTCAAATGTTTTATGTTCTGATGTCTATACTTAGTTCAAGTGATGTACTAAATAAAAATTCTATGTTTACTACAAAAATGTAGGTTTCAGCCGTGAGCTTCTAGAATGCCATTAGAGGAGGAACTTGGATTCGAAAAGAAGAGAAAAAAAAATCATTCTCCATGTTCTGTAAGTCATCACTTTCAGGACTATACATATATAGCTTATTGATTGTTGTTTTTAGTCAAAATACAATTTATTCCTCTCTTAATTTGCAGAACGATTATTATATAAGCCTATATGTGGGTTTTATTGTAATGAACTATGGTCTAAGACCAAACGTTGAACTTGTTCTAGATTATTTAATATGAGACTTGTCGTACAATTCCTATCATATTATATTTCTATACTATGTATGTGAAATAAAAGTAGAAGCCTATGTAGTGTTTTCTATGTGAGGAGTCTATGTTAATCCCTAATCAATTATTAATAGATAAAAAGTCTTAAAAAATTTTCTACAATTTAACTATTATATGTTAATGACAATGCTAAGAGTTAGTCTAGTCCTCCCCGCGACGACGACACCGTTACATTAGGGATGCTCCCCGGCTGTGGAGAAAACCTTTATCAGAGCATGAGGTTGATATCTATAAGAAGGAAATTTCTCATTAAACCACCTTCTATGTACGAGCTTATTTCATTATGTGAGGTGGCGCCACACGTTATGTGTGGAGACATAGAATGCCCCCCTTTTTTTTAAAGAAAATTCTCATCTCTGTAATCCTATTTCGTACCTCTAGAGTCGACTTTATGTTTGCTTTTACCTAAGCCTTTTATTATGGTTATAGGTATGAATAGTCAAAGAAAAGTTGCACAAATAACTAAGGAAGAGATTGCTAATGTGGTGGTTCATGATAACCAATCTCCTCCACATGACAATCATGTCCCTCCATTTGAAGAAGTTTCTACGAATGATCAAGTTTGGGTTTTTCCTCCACCGATGAACGATGGAGAGATAAAATAATTTTTTTCAATTTGGCCCAAGCCATTACATTAAAAGGTAAGGCCATCACTTCTTAAGTCCAAGCCATGACCGCCCAATTGAACAGGGATGTTGGACCCCGTGTGCCTCAACATTCTAGCACTATGGCATCTCCTTTGAGACACTTTACTAGGATGAACCCTACTTTGTTCTATGAGTCGAATGCAGATGAAGACCCTCAATATTTCCATGATGAAGTCTATTAGATCCTATTTGTTATGGGTGTGACTACGGGTGAAAAGGCCGAATTTGCCCCCTATAAAGTCAAAGATGTGGCGCAAACTTGGTACACAAAATGGAGAGACAATAAGGTACAAAGAGGTGGTCCGGTGACTTGGAATATTTTCAAGAGGGCCTTCCTTGATAAGTTCTTTCCTAGAGAGTTGAGGGAAGATATGGTTGAATAATTCATCAGCCTTTGTGAATGAGGTATGAGAGTCCTTGACTACTTCTTAAAGTTTGCAAAATTGTCTAATTCCTCCATCTTTGGTTTCTAACCCAACGGATGAGATGAGTAATTTTGTATGGGAGTGTCCGATGTCTTTTTGGAAGAATGTTGTTCCCCTATGCTTCATGAAAATATGAATATTTCCCGTCTAATTGTTCATGCTCAACAAGTGGAAGAAAGTACACTGAGTAGAAAGAATATAGTGGCCAAGATGGCCAAATCTTTTCAAAGTGGTTCTTCGAAAAGGAGGTGGGAAATTCAAGACAAGCCTAGATTCAAAAAGTGGTTCTCCAAACAAGTTCCTTCTAAGTTCACTAAGGCTTGGGATGATAGTGTTCCTAAGCCTAAAACCAAAAAGGGAAAGAGTGAAAACTCACATAGTGAGAAGCCTACTTGTTCAAAGTGTGGCAAAGGTCATATCGGTGAATGCTTAGTGTGAATAGGTAATTACTTAGGTTTTTGAAATAATGGTGACAAGTTTAGAGATTTCCCTAATTTTAAGGGGCAAGACAATGGGAGTACACCAGCATGTGATTCAAATGTTAATGCTCCAAGAAAGAATCACTTTTATGCTCCTTGTTCTAGGGTTGAACAAGAGAGTTCTCCCGTTATGGTGACCGGTATTTTACAAGTCTTCTCTATTAATGTTCTTTACGTGATACAGGTTCTGCCTTATTCTTTCTTACTCCTTTTGTAGCAATAAACTTTAATATTTTGCCTGATTTCTTAAATGAATCTTTTATGGTGACTACTCCGGTAGGTGAGTCGGTGGTTGTAAAAAGGGTTTATAGAAGTTGACCATCATGTTGAATGAGTAGAACTTAATATGATCAATTTTTATGTTGTCTTGGGAATGGATTTGTTGCATGCTTTGTTTGCTTCCATTAATTGTAGGCCAAGAGTTTTCAAGTTTAACATTCCTGACAAACCAATCATAGAGTGTAAGGGGGAAATTCTATACCTAGAGGTCATATATTTATTTGTATAAAGGCTTGTAAGATTATCTCTAAATGGTATTTATACCATATTGTAAGAGTCAAAGTTTAGACTCTGAAGTTCCTGCCATTATGTTAGTCTGCGTAATCATGGAATTTTTGGAGGTCTTTCCCAGTGATCTTCATGGAATTCCACCTGAATAGGAAATTTATTTCGAATTTGACTGGCCACCAGATACAAATCCCATTTCAATTCCTCCATAGGGATGACTCAAGTCGAATTGATAGAATTGAAAGCTCAACACAAGAATTTGCAAGAGAAAGGCCTCATTCAACCTGATATTTTTCCATGGGGTGATCTGGTTTTATTTGTGAAAAAGAAAGATGGGTCCTTTAGGATGTGTATCGATTATCGACAAAATAAAAAAGTAACCATTAAAAATAAATATTCTCTCTGTCGGATTATTGACTTGTTTGATAAACTCCAAGGGGCAAGCTAATTTTTCAAAATGACTTGAGGTCGGGATATCTCCAACTTAGGGTGAGAGATGAAGATATTACCAAAATGGCCTTTAGAACAAGATATATTCACAATGAGTTTAGGGTGATGTCTTTTGGGTTGACTAATGCCCCAGTGACATTTATGGACCTAATGAATAGGGTTTTTAGAATCTACCTAGATGCCTTTGTGATTGTCTTTATAGATGACATATTAGTATAGTCGAAGAATGATTGTGATCATATGGATCAATTTGAGAGTGGTGTTACAAGTTCTGATGGAACATCAATTATTTGCCATGTATATAAAATGTGTGTTTTGGTTAAAGTCAGTGGTGTTTCTTGGTCATGTCATCTCTAGTGAGTGTGTACAGGTTTATCAAAAGAAAACCAAGGTGGTTAGAAATTGGCCTAGACAATTTGCTCTAGCCAACATAACATTTTCTTAGCTCTACCCGGGTAAAATAGTAGGTTTGTGGATGGTTTTGTATCCATGACATCTTGTATGAATACTTTGACCCAAAAGAATGTTAAATTTGAGGTGTTGGAGGCTTGTGAAAGAAACTTCCAAATCTTGAAACATAGGCTTACCATCACTCTATTGTTGACATTATTGGAAGGTATTAAGGGTAAAGTGGTATATTGTAATTTTTGTTGAGTGGGATTTTGTTGTGTCTTCATACAACAGGACAACATTATAACCTATGCTTCTAGGTAACCCAAGGTTCATGAGAAGAACTACCTAACTCATGATCTTGAGTTAGAAGTCGTGTTGTTTTCCTTGAAAATATGGAGGCATTACTTATATGGTGTTCATTTTACCCAAAAGGAGTTGAATCTCCGACAACGAATATGACTAGAGTTATTGAAAGATTAAGACATGAGTGTTCTCTATCACCCCCGACAAGGCCAACGTGGTTGCGGATGCTTCAAATCGTATGACTATGGCTAGTGTGTCTAATGTTGAAAATAGAAAGAAAGACCTAGTGAAAGATGTCAATAGGTTGGATAGTCTTCACTTTTTTGTCCAAAAACGACCTAGTTGAGGGAGCAACATGGGAGGCCGAGGCCAACATGAAGTCTTGTTTTCCTCATATCTTTTGTAACTAAGGTTAGTTATTCCTACTAATTATGAAAATAATGATTTAATTTGGATTTTACTTGTTTTGTAATGATAAGCATATTATGATAAAATTCTATGTTAAAATGAATTTTTATGGATAAATGCTCTTTTACTAGATTTTCTCTTATTTGGTGTATTTTGGTATGTTGTTGCCTTCATAAAATTATATTAAGCATATTAATGTGTATTGAAATAATTTTTTTGCATACGTGTCTCTTTATGTGTTTATAAGTTTATGTTGAAGTTTAGAAGGAAATTCCTCATGTTGTGATGTTGAGCTCTTATATTAGGAATTTGATGTTATGAGTTGCTATATGTAAGTTCCATTTTGTTATGTTTATTTTAGTTTTAACTCATGTTGTGTTATGTTGTAATTGGTTGGGCTGGTAGTATTAAGTCTATCCTTTCCCTACAAAAGATTTTAGTGTCATTCGGGGACAAATGTTCCTAGGGGGGAGGGAGATTCAACACTCTTAAAGTCCATGACCTAATCTAGAGGCTCACATGTTATTCTAAGGTTGGTAAAATTGTTTAATGACCTTAAATAATGGTTATAAGTCATTAAGTGTGTTTTACATTCAAGTCATCAAGAAATGCCCATGACGTCTGGAAACTAGTGAAATTGAACTAGTATACGTCCCTATGTTGTATGAAGGTTTGGGAGTGCCATATGTAACTACTTTAAAAGACATAGGTGAGATGAGATCCTTACACTAATGTATTTGTGTTTTGAAGTCCTAAAATGAGTTAAAATGAGTTCAGGAGGCAGTGTCTAGAGTTTCGTGAAGTTTGGACGTCAAACGTCCAAGAACGTCCATGAAGTTCAAAAGGTTTTTCTTGAAAAATGCTTGAGTTCCTTAGTGTGTTTCATCAAGTTTTACTTGTTCAATTTTAATGAAATTGATGTGAAGTGTCCTAAACATTTACTAAAATATTCGAATTTGAAACCTCTAGGTAAAACTCCACAAGGACCAACCTAGAGTCCTTGAGGAATGACCCATCTTGATTGACACAACTGCCTAAGGCAATCCCACCTACGGAGGGAAATCGACATCTAGTAGGTTAGTTGACGCCCCGTAGGTGGTGGGCGTCGATGTAGATTTATCATCAGGAGCATTACCATTTTCCAGGATCTATCTCAAATGACGTTGACCAGCACCAGCCATCGATGGGACGACGCCCAGTAGGTTCTGGCCGTCGATTTTTGGCCTACAATTCACTGCAACATCTATGTCACATCCGGGGAGCACCCCCTATAAGTAACATGGCGTACTTTACCTCTTGGAGTTCTTATACAAGCCCATAGTTATCACTCATCACATCGACATAGTAAATTTAGCAAAAAATTTAAAATTTTCCATAGCACATATTAAGATCCTAAGTCTCTTTGCCATCTTCGTCTCAACGACATTAATATACATTAGGGACACCGCCCCTAAAACATAAGAGGTAGATATATTGTGTTGAGACACTTTACAGTAAAGACATAAGTGTGAGATCCTTGGACTTAAGGATTACCCTTATATGCTTAACTCATAGGTAATAGATGGAAGTTCATCAACCTAAATCATATAAAGAATCCCTTCACATAAACATAGCATATGTAAAGCATCATATTGTTTAGGGTACACAAGAATACACCATTCAAGGCCCCTCTCATGACTAAGTCTTCATACATGTGTGTGTATACATATACGTGAGCAAACCTTTAATATAACACATTCATACACACATGTTCATAAATACATATTCATACATATAGAAACCAAAACTAGAACTATCCTATCAATTAAAACATTTGAAATGCATAGGCAAAGTCACATACCCTTTCCCATACTAGTACACTTATGAAGTAATCCTAGCTAACGAAATGCATATCATTATGTCATAAACATCATCTTTACATTCATAGTAGTAGAAAACTAGTGAATATTAGAACTACCTTCATTTAGATATCATGACCTATACTGCTTGTAACATTCATGTAAAGTGAGTGTGTGTGTACATTGGTAGACATGATCACATAATGGCTATCAACAGCATATTGAGGCAGCACCCTCTTAGACCATGATACTCTTTCAAGCACAAATCACACAACCCACAATAGCTAAGGAGACAAGAAGCAACTTCATATTACACTTAAACGTCTCACTTGTGCTATTCCATGCATTCACATAGGCTACATAGTAAATGATTACTAAACCATTTTTACTCATCAATGGCAGAACCTATACTTCAACCCTAACTGGATATACACATGTTTACACGATATTCGTACAACTAATCATTACTATAATAGGAAAGTTCGGCATAAGCTTCACATAGTATCTCATAGCCATGTTCATATATTCTTCAATATGCTCAAACGTCCATGGCCAACACATATAGACTGACAATAAACGTAAACACCACACCAAAGTTGACTAAATACCACGCCAATGTCATAAAGGCTTCATCACGACATTCTATATGGAAAGTAAAGAGATAATCATTCTTACCATTTCTCACCCTTTGATGAATCATTATTTGATCATACACCTTGTTCATACACAATTCTATATATGGAAGTAGCTAATATACTTTTATCCTTAAACAAAACCATAGTACAAATTCGATTATAAGATCGTACTAAAAAATAATACAGGGCATCTCACATTTACAAGGAA
Source organism: Solanum habrochaites (assembly GCA_027704765.1). Taxonomy (NCBI): domain Eukaryota; kingdom Viridiplantae; phylum Streptophyta; class Magnoliopsida; order Solanales; family Solanaceae; genus Solanum; species Solanum habrochaites. The sequence goes on along the minus strand of JAKWJA010002489.1, from coordinate 39,495,263 downwards.
GTAGAGAATCAAAGGTAATTAACCAACATCCGTAGTTTAGTTCATCAATCATCATGTACCAATAATATATATTAAGGGAAGTATCCAAATATATATAAATCAAGTCTAAATAATGCTTCATCTACACTAGAATTAAGATCACATAATGTTTATTAGAACATTCAAAACTGTAAACTAGAAGAACCTAGATAAATTCATACATAGATTCCTTTTATTTCATCATCAAGAATTAATACCCACAACCCATTAATATCGTCAATAGAAGGCATAGTAAGGACAATATACTTACACACATCACGAAATCCTAATTCCATTTTGCTTAGCACCTTTTGATACCTTGATATGTTCATAGGCTAAACCAACATGATCATCATGAATCATTAATTACATCAATTCCAAATATCCAGTAAGACATAGATCCAACCATTCCCCATCCCCCACGCACTAAATTCCCCATTAATCCTCTAAAGAAAGACCACATTACATGAGTCATGGAAAGCAAGACTAAACATGTTCAAATCTTCATGCGTTGATTTACTTGGGTAAATCATCAATAATTCACAATAGATATAAATAATAAACAGTATACATAAGCTTATTAACATAATTGAATAAGAAGAAGACATGCATAATATCAAGCATAAAGCCATACATAGGATAAATTAGAGTTTGTGAAAATGCATGGGTTCATCATGCAATAGGATTGAAAATCACATCCAAATAAGTAGATAATAATCAATAAATTCATATTATGATTTTGAAATAAATTTAAGAATGAACCCATGGTTAGATTGAAGAAGGAGAACTGGATCATATTTTTCTCTTTGAAAATATTGAGATTAACTCTCTAGATGGAAAGATAACTAGAGATGAAGGTTCACCATACCTTTATATACATTAAAATTTCTAAAACTTTATGATTCATACATGTAAATCCAAGTTCCAAGCTGTTATTCAACTTCACCAACAATGCTAGTTCTAGAGAGAATATTTTGGAGGGAAAAGGCTTTAATCGTGCAGAGGGATATGAGAATGGTTTGATCACGTTTTAGAGATCACAGATACACCATACGATAGACAAATATTTCTATTATATTCAGTTTAATACGTGGGGTGAATTTCCCATTCACCCCTTAATTAAAAGAGATGTTGATAGTAACTTACAGGCCACCATCAATGGAGCCATCTACTGGCCATTGGTCAGTCGACGTGTCGTGCATTTGATATCGCCATTTGGTACATGGCCAACTTTCTGCTTGATACCTGCCCAAGATAAGCACCAATCGAAGAAACCTCACCTACAGGCCGTTGGTTTAAAAACTAGACGTCGTTTGGTCCGTTGATTGACACTGGCAAAACAGTATCACTACCAGCCTTGGGTCCTTCTTGTGAGGCCTTTTGTGGGGCCCTTTAGAAGTCGTACCCGGACGTTTACATTGTAAATAAAAAACTTCACAAGTTTTAGACCTCAAACATAAGTTTCACTCAAATCAAACAGCTGCATCTCGTCCAAAAAGACTAGGCCCCATCAAGACACACGTTGAGCGTCTTAAGGGCTATCTTTTGAACGCCTTGGACGTTCTTGGTTGTTTGACCTCCAAACATATCGAAACTTCATATAACATCTTGAAGCATAATTATAAATTATTTTTAGACTTAATAAGATCATGAAACACTGTATATAACATGCATGGACAAATGAGGCACATAGGTGAGTACTCATCGAACGTTTTGGTCGTCCCGTAACGTTCGACTTTCGAATCACTTCAAACATTACACACTGCCTCTAAAAAATATTATAAGTCATTTGAGGACATTAGAACCTTAATAAAAACATGTTAGTCTCTAGACATCATATCTCATTTTTGGGGTCTTACAATATCCCCCACTTGGGAATATTTCTCCTCGAATGACACTTAGGCTCTTCAATCATAACAAGGAATTCAATGCATCATAGAGAAGTTCATAACATTTATAACAACATCAAATTGTTTTAGAAATCAATGAACACAAGAAAGCAAAACTACCATTATTCACTAACTTTTTATTGCATCAAACACAAAGAATCTTATCATGTTCATACGAGGAACATCCTTATCCTAATCAAAACATGGTCATTTCACCTCAATTCAGTAAGACATCTCTTGAAAGGCCACACATAGGCAGATTTAAACAATACTCGAAACGTGTAGGCACTCATAATGCAATGGACATAGATTTAAGTTAATTTGATTATCAAATATCTTCATTAGTTAGACCTAGTGTCATGAAGGTCATACTCAATCATACCGTGCTTAGGGATGTCCATGGAGGATTGTCCTTATCCTCAACACACTTAACTGTTACATCAGTTCACACCGAAGCAAGTGCAGGACAATTCCTCTAACATGAGAAAATTCCCCTCAACTTTTAAAACAAGACCTGCTCTATTCCTTCTAGTTTATCTAAATGGAAGTCACACCAGCCACATCACAACAATTAGGAAGTATTTCACAAAATAATCATTTTCTAACATAGGTAGTAACCTTGACAGTTAAGCATTTTGTGAAGAATTCACACAAATCCATAGCACGCACATGAGCCTTAGCTAAACATGCTTTAACTTTTTAAGAAGAGCCTACACTTATCATTCAAATCATAAAAGTTATAGGTTTTTCTTCGAGATCCATACATTTCATTTGAAAGAGACTCAACTTTCCATAACAGTACACCTCACAAGTCTTGGGACATGTTGCATTATCTTATCTCTGAAGTCAAATGCACACTACAGATCAAGATGCAATTTAACATGAAGAACATGGATTTTATATCATATTTGCTCTGTTATCTCTGTTTTAAATTCATAATATCTTCAGGTAATCTCAATCAAACGTACAAACATATATTGTCATGCAGTCCATACTTTAGCAAACTATTATTCATTATGAAACTTACTAAAAATTCAATAGATCCATGTCAATCAAAAATAGAGGTGAATGGTAGAAAATATATATACAACCTTACACTCCATCACATCCCCCACTTAGGTAAATCCACATAGAGCAACTAACAACCACCTTAAGAGGATCTTAACTAAACACCCTTCATTTTCATTCATCACTAAAATTGATTAAACTTTAAAAGGAAATTTACATTAAGTTAACATAGGAACACCAAGTTAATTTAAACTTCACCTACCTAGGCAATTTAATCCACAATTTATTAAGTGTAGTTCAATCACATTCACCCACAATAATACCATAGAATCCGAGGTCATACATCATTAGTTGAAACAACAAAGAGACTTAAGTCACTAATGACTCTTTTCTTTTCTTTTAAAACATTATGTAGGGTACTTCTATGTCAAACAAACCCACATCATCACCCTATAAAAAACCAAAAGATAAGGTACTACCCCTAACCTCAGTTCTAGGGAAACATCATTCCACAATCATTCAAGGGACTCTACACAATAAGAAGTTAGAAACAATTCTACAACTCATCATGTCATAAGACTCTCATTCTTAATTCCAAATAGAAAATATCCTTTTTACATTAATTATCATGTTCATATATATGAGTTTTATACACATTTAAACAACATCTTTTCAAAGAATATTTTAGTTGATTTTCCAAAAATGTTAAGTAAGCTGTCATATCATTATTGTGAGCATGCTTCCAAATTCAAAAAATACAACATTTAGGCAATTAATAGGAAAAGCATGGCAATATGATGTTTAAAACATTACCATGACAAGCACAATATCATGACACCTAGGATCAAATCTATACAATGGACTCCAATCAGTACTAGAAACCTTATCAAGGACCACATGTATACAAAAGGAAACATTGAACACCTTTAAGTACATAATCTTAGGGTAGCATGCTTCCATATGTAGTAAGTATTTCAAGTTCAATTTGTAGCATAAGGCTACCATCATGCAAAACCATTTAGAAACAAATCATTCCAAAAGAACTCATGTGAACCCTATAAACTTCTAGTACGCTTTAACAATATTATGACACACATTCTTCCACATAACATGAAATTTTACTTAAACTTTATATATAACCATAATTGATATCACATCATCAAAACATACAAAAATTCACCTTCATACATACTCATTCAAACCATCAACCCAAGATAAGCATTTAAACTCACATTTTCACCCTCAAGCATAGAGAACAATCTTATCCAAGCAATAATATCTAAAATATCACTAGACAAGATAACATAGGAGAGAGAAATCTTATAGAGTTAAGTTCTATGGAACAATATTAGAATGCTGAAGAAGGGGAACTCTATCGTCCTATATCCTCTCGTTTCATTTGATGTTTCGCAACACACCACCAATGATACAAGACTATACTAGACGTGGAAATATGAGACTTCTTGGACCCTAAAATTTAAAAACCTCGAGCTCTGATACCTCATTTGTCAAATCCGCGGAGTACCCCCTATAAATAACATGGAGTACTTGACGTCTCGGAGGTCATATAGAAGCCCATTGTTATCATTAATCGCATCGACATAATAAATTTACTGGAAAATTTACTACTTTTCGTAGTACATAATATGCTAGAAACATCACGTCGTATATTTATAAAAAAAGAAGTCATAATACATATTTAGACCCTAAGTCTCTTTGTCATCTTAGACTCAACAACATTAGAATACACTAGGGATACGAACATTAAAACATAAGACATAACAATACAATATTGAGACACTTATAGTAAAGACTTAGTAGGAGATCCTTGGACTTAAGGATTTCTTTCATTGTGCTTGGGAATCATATATCAAGCTCTTTACCATTAAAGACATCCTTTAAGCATCCATAACCTACAATTTCTGTAAATAGTAGAGAATAATGGGATTAGTACAAAAGTGCACTAAGTATGGCAACCATGCATTTACCAAAGGGCATTTTCTTGAAATCGTACTTCATGCATTTTTGAGTAAATTTTTGTAAAACCTTTAAGAATAGCATTTATTCATTCACATACTTCCTCCAAGCATATTCAACGGCCAAAAATTTCATAATATCCACTTATCAACTTTAATTACAAATTTATTCCTTTACAATGACTTCAATCTCTGAACACTACAATTTTCTTTTTATTCATTAACTTGTCAAGTACCCCTAGTGATACTTTGGTGCAATGGCATCACATCACCTTAAGGCCACAAGAAAACATACCATACAATCATACAAGGCAACACATACCATCATAGAAGTATAATACAACATAGACATAGTAAGTCAAGACTCTTCATCATATATCAACAGATCAACATCTTCATAAAAATCATATCATTCACATCTTCATAAAAAGTAGACCAAACTACAATGTCATGCATAAAGAACACATACATAGTGACATCTATTAGAACACCTTCCTAGAATTCTTTATGAGCTACTTGTGCAATGTCTAGATGGTTTAATTACTTCCATATATCCTAAGTAACCTCCCTTAAGTCATTCTATTTAGGGTTCTAGTAATTACTTCCTTTTGTCCATTTTAGTTTAGGAAAACTATAGCCTTAACCGACATAGACCATGTAATTCTAAACATCGAATCCGATGTCATAAATCCCCACACTGAAAAGGGTAGTCAACCGGCCAAAGTAGAACCAAACATAACATAGCTTTCTATGTGGATCCACTAACTATAGCCTATGGGTGGAAACATAGTTATGGAACTTTGAGGTACAATGTGAAAACCCTCTTTGGTGCCAAGGATAGGCATTGTAGTTATCCACTTATGGAAACCCTATTTATGCCCATAAATGTCGATTTGGTATCCACCTCATTAGATTTATTGTCACCTCCTTCCTACAAGGAAGGGACACAAACTCTATTCAAGTCACTCGGTGCTTAAGCTAATTTCCTTCATCGAAAGCCTTTATTATATTTTATTTTCCAAAATAGGTTTATGAGAGTCCAGCCACTCATCTGCTTACTCATAGGTCATACAGAAGTTCCATTTAACCTAATTCATTTAACAATACCTTCACATGAACATAGCATATTAAACATTTCTAGGTGGAGGATACACAAATACAACCTTCAGGCCCCACTATTGACTAGGTCTTCATAACGTGTGTGTAATACATGTATGTGAGCAACCTTTAACATAACACATAAGACACAGGTTTCATAAATACTATCCTACATATAAACCAAAAAACTAGACACGATCCTATCAGTTATACTAGACAGATATACTTCACTAGCTAAGGTAAACCATATCATGCTTTCATAAACATCATATTACATGTCTAAGTATTCGGCACTAGTGCATATGAAATACCTTTCATATTAGACAGCATGCCTATATACAACTTGTACCATGCATGTAAGTGAGTGTTGGGTACATTGGTCAACATGATCACTAATTGAAATCAACAACAATTGAGGCAGACACCCTCTTAGAAGCAATAATATTTCATTCAAGCAAAAACCAAACCCACAAAAAACCAAAAAAACACCATATCATAAAAAAAACACTTCATATCACATTTACTACTCCTAACTTTTTTTCTATTCTATTCCCATAGGGGTACATAGGTAGGGATTCTTAAAATTTTCAATCATCAATGGAGAACTTCTACTTACCCTAACCTGGAATTAACACATGCTTAGACATACATAAATACAACCTAGATCCCACTAGAATAGCACGTAGGCCTAAACTTCACATGTATAATCTAAGCCCATGTCAATATCTTCAATTTGCATTCATGGCATTGTACCCATACTAGATTTAGAATAAAATAAACACCTCCACCTTAAGTGGACATACACACAATGCAATACAAACCTCCGCAACTACATCTGTAAGGAAAGTAGAAGAGATAAGGCATTTTTTCCCTATTTCTCACCCTTTGATCATCATATCAGTCCACCCAACCGCAAAACAACAAACAAACCTTTTTTCTCACACTTCATATATAGGGAATTAGCTAAATGTACTTCAATTGTAAAAGAAACCATGTACATGTCGCTACAGGATCATACTAATTCAAAATTCAAGTCATCTCACATGCACTAGGAAGTAGAGAGTCCTAGGTCATCAACTAACCTCTCTAGTTTAGTTCATCAATCATCATCTACCAATAATATCCATTTAAATCAGTATCTAAATAGATATAAATCAAATATAATTCATGATTCATCTACCCTAGAATTAAGATCACATAATGTTCATTACAACATTCAAATTGTAGACTAGATGAACCTAGATCAATTCATGCCAAGATTCCTTTTATTTGATAATAAAGAATTAATACCCACAATCCATTAATATCATACACATAATGCAATAGATAAGGATAATATAATTTACACGAAATCCTACTACCATTGCTATAACCTTTAGATTACCTTGACATGTGATTTAAGACATCCATAGAGAGTAGAAGAATCGTAGGCTAACAAACATTTATCATTCATGATATCACTTATTTACAATTCATCCATAATATCCAATTAAAACAGCTAAACCCAGCCCTATAAAATCGAATTCCCCATTAAATCATCAAAAGACCAACATTAGGCTGAATCGTGGAAAACTAGACTAAAAATGTTCAAATCTTCATATATTTGTTGGTTTGTGATTTCTTTTCGATATTATAAGTATATTAAGATATATTATAACTTAATTAAAATATATCCTTATGGTTTGGTCTATTTTGTAGAAGATGAACCTTAACTGTTAACCCTAGGTATGATCTTGATAAGAATTACGTTGTATTTTGTTCAATTAACTTGGATATTGGTTGAATTATTACTAGATGATGTTGTTACACTAATCATGAAAAAAATTAGGGTTATTTTTAGTTTTTCATTCTAGTTATTGAGAATCATGATATAGGTTAGGAAGTATGTTGTGAATTGACCTAAGTGTCTTGTCTTAAGCTATGATCTAGTATTTGATTATGATGTAGTGATTCTTCTAGACTTGTTATCATGTTGATTATTGACTTATGATGAGGTACACCAAAATATGGTTGAATTAAGGGGTTTATGATATTTCCTTGATGATGACTTATGAAGGAGTCTTGGTAAGTCGTATGATCTTTATCCTTTACTTCTAATTGTGGTTAATTGTGATTATGTCATGATGTTGTATTGGAGTATACCTTGTATGAGTATTGATAGGCGTGTATGATGTTTTAATTTAAATTCGTGTTTTAATTGTGGGTGTTTGGCTTAAATTTAAATATTATAAAAAGGAGGTGAATGATTTACCAATTTATCTTCTCATGAATCCAAGATTTTAATTTGCTAACCTTACACGTCTATATGAAGTGTAATGAAAAGCTTTACAGTAATGCAATTATTATTGAGCTATTTATCATGATGATTATATAAGGGGTAGATCCTATGACTTAATCTAAGCTATGATTGATAATAAAGGCTAAAAGACAGTATAAAAAAGGGACTCTAGTTTAGCACTGAATGAACAAAAGTGAGGAGTGTCCCTTCCTACTTAGAGAAGGTAGGATCATTAATGTACTCTTGAGGTTGGAGACTACAATGCATGTATCATAAAGAGGGTCTCAACTATATCTCCTAGTTCTTAAAGTATGTTGGCCCCCTAGGAATACTAGCTTGTGGATCCACGTAGTTACTATATTTGATGTTTTGACACTACCTTGGCCAGTAGTCCGCCTTCCTTAAGTATAGAGTTTTATGACACCAGATTCCACATTAGCTCATGTGATCTATGTCGGTTAGGGCAAGATGTTCCCAAAAGGTAAAATGAACTAAAGGATTGAACTTTAACTATGATAACCTAAGGGGTCTAGCTTAGTCTACTTAGGGGTATGGGACCCTACCTCAGTATTGCACTACTAAGCCTTGAGGGGAGTTATAACACCCGGATTCTGGAATCCGAATGCAACCGATATCGTTAATCTCTAAGAGGTCTCAGACAAGAGTCTTCTTAGATTTCATCACATTCATATAGATAAATTTGCGGAAAATTTATAACTTTTAAAATATAATGAAGTATACATAGACTTTTTATATTTTCTACATAGATTAATATTCTACTAAGCTCAAATTAAAAACAACCATCTACAATTGATGAATCAATTCAAATAAAAAGATAATTATATAATGTAATAGTTTGCAAAAACGGCCTCAACACAAAGCTTCCAAATAAACGTATGAAAGGAAATGCTATGGAAAACATCCACTACCTATGCCTAAATTACTAATCTAGATAGATAAGTATAGCATCCTCGAACATCAAGAGGACATACCAAATCTATAGATCATTAATCTAAACAGCTTCGATGAGTCTTCAACCTTCTCTCTAACCTGAAAGTATAAACATAATAATACAACAACATGCCATTTTTGGAAAGTGACAACACTATACTTACCTAATTGGTTATTTGGGAATTGTGGTATGAATATGACGAATTTTAATGAATTCAAAGCACGGAACTCATTTTCTATATGAACGTAAGACCTTAGAATCATCAACTATGTTTTAGAACAACTCATACGAATATTCTAAAAACAATTCCTCCAACCGAGAGCCCCTTTTTTTAATACTTGGTTTATTTTTCAACCTTTTTCTTCTTCCTGTTGTTTAGTTCAAAGATCTCTTAAATATCATATTTTACTTACAAGTACATTGATTCATTGTAGTCCCATACCTACAATGAATCATGTAAGTAATCTAAGAGAACTCAAGAAAATGATTTGGCGACCCTTACTACAATTATTTTTTCAAATTCTTGTTATATTGGGATGAATCTTTAATTTGGCTAGTACTTATGTCATCTTTTCATGTTAATGGGAGAAAGTGGGACATTGAATTTGCCTTATTTTACTCCCCTTTATGGTTAACATATGAAGTCATTATAAGCTAATTTTATTTGTCCTTTGATCCTTTTCATAATAAAAGAAGTCATTATTGGCTACACCTATTATTTGCTGAAAACATCATTCTTATCAAACATAGATGATTGATATTCTTAAGCTCTTACATTCTTAGCTCACTTGGAACATACATCTCTTCTTCTTTCTTGCTTGCTTTCTTAAGGACATCTTTAGAATTAAGATCATGCGAGCTAACAATAAATCTAGGTTCTGCCCCATACAGAAAGGGGTGATTCACCAATCAAAGTTAATCTAGATAATGTGAGCTAAGATAAAATCTAGTGACTTCCCTAAACCGAAAAGGGTTAGTTGACCGGCTAAAGTGAAACCAAGTCCAGTGTTCTCCCTATACCAAAAAAGGTGGTTCACGACTAAAGTTAAACAAATACATTCTTTAAGCATTTAACTGACATACACCATGTAAGCTAAACATGAAATCCGGTGTCTTCCCCACATAGAAAAGAGGTGGAATCACCGGCCAAAGTAAAACTGCATCATACCTAGCTCGCTTCGGTTGAATCCACTGGCTAATTAATATGCTAGTAACATAGTTCAAAGACTAGGAGACATACAAGACTACTTATAAAACTTCGTGGTATCGTCAACTCATGAGACTTACATGTGCTGACACAAGCTCATTGCTAGTATGTCGGTGCTTTTCTCAACTTTTTTTCTTTACATCTTTTAGAGTTTACTCAATAATTATGGAGGCTTGCTTCTAGTTATGAGGTTTACTTAAATCTTTTGATAACCGGTCATCCCTTTCATTACTTGATGAAATGTGAATTTAACCTTACATTATCATCTTGGTGTCAATGAGACTTCTCTCAAGATTATTAACACCATCTTATGTAAGTATCTTTAACATAGTTGTCTTAGGTGTAAGTAAGAATTGTCTCACATCCTTTAATACCCCATTCAAGTAACTTTCATAATTCAAAGACTTTTAATTATGTTATTACTCACCTTAGATAATTTCATGTATTTTGGTAGCTTATACTACTCATTCTAAATGTTAAAACTATTTCAATGTACTTTCTTATATTCGAGTTTCACATGTGAAAGGGTAATGTTGGTGGACTTAGTCCAATGATTGGCATACCCTTGGTTATGAATTCATGAGTTTACCTTGGTTATGCTTAATTTGTTATGTCTTAGTCATTGACCAATTCTAAACTATTTTGGGATAATTGTGTAAGGCCAATTTGTCCGGCATAATCCAAACTTCACTTAACACTTTAAAATAAAAAACTTTTAACCTTGACTAACTTATAAGAACAATGCTTGGTTTGGCCAGATATGAAGTTTGAAGGCAAAAAAAAACATGTTTTGTCAATTGTAGTTTTCATTGTCTATCTTTGATTCTTTAATGAAAGTTATAACTACTTTTTCATGCTATTATGTTCACATGTTCGTGTGGATAGGTTGTTGGAACTTTTTCCCATTGCTTGACAATACTCTATTTTATGAGTTCATTGATGTAGAGATTGGTATGACTATACATGATTTTAAAGTAATATGAGTGGACATAGTTTTTCTAGCCAATTTGTTTTCATAAATCAAAATTTCACTACTTACTTGTCATAACATTCTCACTAGCCATGCTAATTACTTCATAATACATTGTAATAATCATTCATGTTGAACAACCAACTTTTTGCATTACAAGAAACATCATATTAAAAATTGGCAATCCTTTTAACTATTTAAAATCACATCATAAGCCAATTCCATTCAATTTTTGGCAAAACATTGTTAGCCAATTTAATTTGCATGAACAAACTTTACTTAACTATTTTAAATTATGTTATCACAACAATTAATTAGTTTCATTGAATGTTATTGTTGATGCCCTTAACATGAACCGTCGCAACTTAATATTTTATGTACTACACTTCATAGCTGTTCATAGTACTTCAATATTCTTCCGAACACATTAAAAATTAATATCATTTTTTAATTCATTAACTAACCCTCGAATCATTCTAATCCAATCTATAGTCCTCATTAGTCATTAAAAAATCAAGAAACTTATACATAAAAATCAGTTATCACCACATACCACAACATGTTCGAGATTTACATCTACATACGTATTCGAATCTAAAACAAGGATAACTAGGTAGATAGACGTTCAACAATGTCTTTGGGGACAACCCTAGTTTCAAAATTCATGGTTTGAAGCATTTTAAAAGACTCTTTGAGGATAAATTCCAAGAGATAAAACCCATTCCTTATGTATAATTTATTTACAAAGATCACCTTCCACAAAATCGTGAAGAGTACCTTCAAATTGCCTAAGAGAATCGAGAGTCAAAGAAACTGATTTGAACTTATTAAATTTAAACTAATTAAGTAAATTAAATAAATTAATTAGTTATTTACTAAAACTCCCCTCCTAATTATAATAGACATAGGAGAACATTTGACTTAATCAAATCTGAAATTTTTCCTAATTGTCTCGGCCTAGGTAGTTAATTTTCCTTAAATGATCAATTCCTTAATTTAATTAATTAAGGGACCTAGGGTTATTACTAAAGTTCACATAAGTATTTGGGACCATAACTAAACCTTTTGGACCATCCTAGGTTAGGAACTAGGTTGTCTCTTTAACTACTTACTATGTTAGGGTACCCAATTAGTTTTGATTTTGTCGAGTGCACTAGATGGTTTTTTTTTTGTTGTTCTAGATTGCTGCTATAAGGTCAGTTAGTTCGAGTCTAGACTTTTAGATTGTTTATTCCCCACACGGGGGGACCCTTGCACATTGCCTGCCCCCTAGCTACCATAAAACCGAATTTTCGGTTAGGGTGGTCCCCTCCCTTGGCCGTCTCCTTCACCACTCCTTCACATTTGCTTTGCACATGTGTTCTTAAACTCCCTACAACTACCTATTCATATGGTTCATTTGTGAATGTTTACTTTTTTCCTCAAGGATCATCACTAGGTCCCTTGCGCACTATTTAATCTACATGACAATTTTAAGTGGTCATGTGCTATGATGCCGAAGCTTGACACATGGAAGCCTCTTATCTATAATGCACATGCTATGAAACATATTTTTCAAGCTTAGGGACTTTATTGCAGGTACATTTCTTTAAAAAGCTAGTTAATACTTAGAAAAATTGTCTAACACCATTTAAGCCAATATATTCTATATGCCCAATATTTTGCTTATTTGGGAATGATATAGAAATTGGCTAATGCCCCTTAGCCAATTTTCTATACTATACCCAATATTCTCAATATTGGGCATTGGAATTCCTATGTATCCCTAATACGCATTCTTAAAGACCTATTGGGCTATTCACTAGACATGTCATTTTCTGCAATGTTACATTATCCCCCCCCATAGGAACATTCTCCCCGAATAACACTACATATCATTTATAAAATAAAGAGGGTGGTTTTTTAGAACACTTTAACATGCTAGAAACTTTCTACTATTGTTTTAATTATGATTCAAACACTTCTCGGATGATGCATTACGCAAGGTTTTCTGAGCTTCATATTGCATTGAGAATTTTCTTCTAATCACATTTAACTTAATGGCAACATCACAACTCATGCAACACAATAACATGTATAAACCGCTATACAAAAATAGCAACATGAATGCAAGCATGAACACATTTAAACTCAAAGAGTTCAGGTGTAAGAAACATTATTATGGACTTAAAACATCAAATCGACTAATGCACTAATAATTCAGAGTTTCTTAAGCAAAAACCAGACTTAGGAACAATATATCTAACCTCGAGACTAAAAAAGTGACTGTAACGGGATATCATATTGGCCTCGGACTCCCATGTTGCTCCATAAATAAGATGGTTCCTCCATAACACCTTTACGGTGGCAACCTCCTTGTTCCTAAACCGTTTCACTTGGCGATCTAATATTTTAATGGAAACCTTTTCGTAAAAAAGGTTCTCATCGGTTCCTAAACCCTTAGATAACATCTTGGTGGCATTAAGATTAGAAACTATTTGTCTTGTTTGGATTTGAACCACGCCCTTCCTATTTCAACTCTAACTCATTTGGCAACTGAAACCTTGTTATCCTATTTCTATAGTCTATGGTAGCATAGAATTTATGAATCCAATCCATACCCAAGATTATATCAAAATCAATCATGGCTAATTCTATTAGGTCAGCAAAGGTAACTCTATCAAGAACAATTTTTTGGCAATCTCTATCTACTCTTTCAGATCTAATGTTGTTTCCTATGGGAGTACTAGTAGAAAGTGTTCATGTATGATCTCAGGAATCTAGTCAAATTTACTAGCTACTAAAGGAGTAACAAATGAAAAAGTGGATTCTGGATCCAACAATGCATACACAGGAAAAGAGCAAACAAGCAACGTTCAAGTGACCACGTCAGATGACGTCGCTTGCTCTTCTCTACCTTTCATAGCATTGAATCTTTACTCTAGGGAGGTTCGGCTAAAACTGTTGGATTAGGCTGAGCATCTGTCCTGGCCTGATTCCTTATGTGCAGGCAGTCCCTTACCATATGTCCACACTTGCCACACCTATAGCAGATATTAGTATCTACCAGGCACTGACCTCCATGTAAACGACCACACTCATCACATAACATTCTATCACGTTTGCATTACTATCATTACCCTCCTTGGATTAGTGTTCTAAGAAGGAGTAGGATTACCTTAGTGCTTGTGCCCCTTTTTCAACTTGGGACTATCCTGAACTCTAAATGAATTATTACTATTACTCAAACCGGACAAATCCGATGAACTTGATTTCTTGATCTCTCGGCCTCTTTTTCTCCGACGACTCTCCTCGACCTGTTGTACATGTACCATCAACCTACCAAGGTACATGTTATCATGCAACATGACTGCCCAACATTCCTCGTCCAAATCCTCCGACACACCAGTCACAAACCTACTCATCTCATCCCTGCTATTGGACACTGGAGAAGAAGCATATTTTGAAAGCTTAACAAACTTCAAGGAGTATTCCCCAACTGATATACCTCCCTGTCATATGTTGATGAATTCTTCAACCTTAGCATCTCTCTTTTCTCTGGGAAAGAAACTCTTTAGGAATGCAGTCTTAAGAACATCCGCAATAATGAAACTTCTCCTGGTGCTCGGCCATCTCGCCACAGTATGTGCCACACCTGAGCCACATCTTTGAGCTAGTAAGCAACCAACTCAGCCTTTTCTTCTTTATTAACACCTATAGCACAAAAAATCTTATGGACCTCATACACAAAATCTTGGTGATCCTCAATAGAATTGGACCCATACTAGACTAGAGGATTCATTCTAGTGTAATCCCTTAGTATGTTAGCCATGGTGCTACAATGTTGGTTCTCCCGTGGAGCATCCTCTCTAGTGGCCTGGGCTGTGATAGATTGTCCTAAGTAGTGATGTCTTGGGTCTTCTAAACGAGTGATTCTCTTACTTCTCTATCCATCAACGCAACTAGGTTGACAGGTACTAGAACTCCAGCAGCTGGGGCATGAGGAGGAGCTTGGTTGCCTCCAGCAGCTTCTTTTTCTACTCTTCTTCCTGCATTTGTTCTTGTGTTCATTCTCTACACATATACTAAAGAAGGGAATTAGATGCTAAAAAGACACAAAGTTTCAAAGCTCGAGTACAAGAAGAGAAGATTCTTAACATCACCTAGTCTCTAAGTCATGATTGTGGTGCACTTTCACAACCATAAGTAAGAAACTACTCAATGTGGTCGTCATAAGCTCTATTTCCTAGGTAATTTAACTTCATGCTATGGTAAAAAGTTTGTCACACCCGCATTCTGGAATCCGAATTCAACCGGTGTCGGTAACCTCTCGGAGGTCGCAGACAAGCCTTTTTTTATATTTCATCGCATTCATATAATTAAATTTGCAGAAAATCTCAAAACTTTTAAACGAATGATCTATGCATAGACTTATTGTATTTTTCTAAATAAGATTAATTTGTACCTAAGCTGAATAAAACAACCATCTCCATTGGATGAACTCAATACAATAGAAAAATAATATATAACTAAATAGTTTTGCCATATTGGGCCTACTACAAAGCTTCAAAAAAACATCTGAAAAGAAATTTTAGGAGAAATTCCACTAGCTATGTCTAAAGTAATAGGCTAGATAGAAAAGTGTAGCATCCTTAAACATCAAGAGGACCTACCAAAGTCTGGAGATCGACAATCCAAAAAGCATCGATGAGTTTTCAACCATCTTTTTCACCTGCACCTGTGAAGATAATAATAGTACACGGTTAATACAGACTTGTACTAGGTATGGGTGTGTGCACGCATACACATAAGGACTATGCATGATCAAGGAAAGGTCTTCCTATAAGAACATGCTATTTTTGGAAAGTGACATCAGTAGACTTTACTAATTGGTTAGTTGTGAATTGTGGTATGAGTATGACGTATTTTAATGCGTTCAAAGCACACAACTCATTTTCTAATATGAACTTAAGACATTAGAATAATAAACATAATTTAAGAAAAACTTGAACGAAAATTCTAAAAATTACTCATCTAAACTCGAGAGACCCTTTTTTATACATAGTTTATTTTCAATCTTTTTCTTCTTCTTGTTGTATTATTCAGAGATCTCTTTAATCTCATATTTTACTTACAAGTGCAATGATTCATTGTAGTCCCATATCTTCAATGAATCAAGTAAGTAATCCAAGAAACTAAGAAAATTATTTAACTACTCTTCCTAAAAGTTATTTTTTCCATTCTTGTTAGGCTGGACATGAATTATAAGTCAATCTTTAATGGCTAGTCCACTTATGTCATCATTTGCATGTTATGGAGAATTTTGGACATTGATTTGCCATTATGTTTTACTCCCCTTTATTGGTACAATATAGCTTTGATCATTTTCATAATAAAAGAAATCATTATTTGTTATGCCGATTATTTGCTCAAAACTTCATTCTTTTAAAACACTGACGATTGTTATTCTAAAGCACTTACTTTCTTAGCTCACTTTGAACATACATCTCTTCTTCTTTATTTCTTACTTTCTTAAGCACATCTATAGAATTAAGATCATGCGAGCTAACATGAAATCCAGTGTCTACCCCAAACTGAAAAAGGCTGATTCACCAATCAAAGTGAATATACATCATGTAATCTAACATGAAATCCAGTGTATGCCCCACACCGAAAAGGGGTGGTTCACCAGCTAAAGTGAAACCATGTCCAGTGTTCTCACCACACAGAAAAGAAGTGATTCACGCCTTAAGTCAATCGAATGCTTTCTTTGAGCATTTAAATGACATATATCATGTGATCTAAACAAGAAATCCGGTGTCTTCCTCATATTAAAAAGAGGTGAAATCACCGGCCAAAGTGAAACCGCATCATACCTAGCTCACTTAGGTGGAATCCACTGGCTAGTTTTTATGCCTGCAACATATTTTGAAGTCTAAGAGACATACGAAGACTACTAATCCACCTAGGTGGTATCCTCATCTCCTAAGGATTACATTTGCTATCATAAGCTCATTGCTAGTCTATCCATGCTTTGCTGAACTTCTTTTTTTTTACATCTTTTAGAGTTGACTCAAATATTATGGAAGCTTGCTTCTAGTTATGAGATTTACTTAACTCTTTGGATAACCAGTCATCCCTTTGTTTTCTTTATAAAATGTAAATTCAACCTTACATTGACATCTTGGTGTTAATGAGAGTTTTCTCACGATTATTAACACCATCTTATGTGAGTATCTTTCACATAGTTGTCTTAGGTGTAAGTAAGACTTGTCTCACTTCCTTTAACACCCCATACTGTTAACTTTCATAATTCAAAGACTTTTAATTATATTATTACTCACCTTAACTCTTTTCATGTCTTTTGGTAGTGTTATACCACTCATTATAAACGTTAAGAACATTGTTCAATGTACTTACTTATATTCATTGTTCATTTGAAAAGGGTATATTGGGACTTGTCGAAATGATTGGCATACCCTTGTTTATCAATTCAATGAGTTACATTGGTCATGTTTCATTTGGTATGGGTTAGTCATTGACAAATTCTATTACATATTTTGGAAATAATATTATACGCCAATTTATTGGCATAAGCCAAACATTCACTAAGCACTTGAACTTTTAACCTTTGACTAACTTACAAGAACAATTCAAATGTTTGGTTTGGCCAAGCTATGAAGTTGAATTGGTATTGTAGATTAATTTACTAGCTTTGGTTCTTTATTAAAGTTATAACTACTTAATCAATGTTATTGCGTTCACAAGATCATGTGGATAGGGTATGTTGGGACTTGTACCATTGATTGACATACACTATCTTATGAGTTCATTGATGTAGATATTTGTATTACTTTACACGAGTCGGAAGTAATGTGATTGGACATAGTTTTTCTAGCAAATTTGTTGGCAAAAATCGCAATTTCACTATTACTTGTCATAACTTCTCACTAAGCCAGCCAATTTCATCATAATCCATTATAATAATCCATCTGTTGAGCATGCGAACTTTTTTGCATTACAAGAAACATCATATTTACATTGTCCATCCTTTTAACTTTTAGAAATAACATATTAAGCCAATCGCCATTCCCTTTACTTCAACTATGTTTCATTTGTTCTCAAACCAAAATTAATAGTTTCGTTAATATATTGGGATTCTCAACTGAACCATTCGAACTTTAACATTTTAACAATTTCCAATCACGCCGATTCGATAGTAACGTCATCACATTCTCAAAACACAAGTAAACATTATATCAATTCTTAATGTTGTGTAACTAACCTTCAAATCATTCGAATCAATATCTAAGGCCTCTTAGTCATTAGCAAATCGAACTAAACATACAAATAGTTAGCACACATCAAAAAAAATGTTCGAATTTGTATCCATACTTATTAGAATAGAATGCGAAACAAGATAACCAGGGTATGGACGTTCTACAATGTTATATCGGAACACCCTAGTTTCGAAATTCATGAGTTTGAGTCAGACATACCTTATGTAGAGTTTAATATACTAATATTAAATTGCACGACACCTTGAAGTGTACGTTCAAATCGCCTAAGAGAATCTAGAGAAACTTTTCGTTTTTGTCTTTGCTTTGTTCATTGTTTTGCGTCCTGAATTTATTTGTGTTTTAACTAGAGTATAAGTCTTAGGAACTGATATTTACTCATTAAACTTAGGATAATTAAGTAAATTAAATAAATAAATTATTTAATTACTAAATATCCCCTCTTAAGTAGAATATACATAGGAGACTTTGAACTTTCTCAGTCTGAAATTTTTCCTAATGTCCAGTCTCAAGCCTAGTTTAGTGAATTTTCCTTATTAATAATTCCTTAAGTTAATTATTAATGGACCAGGTTAATGAATAATTACCCTAACGTTTGGGACCATAAGTTCCTTTTGAACCATCCTACATTAGATACTAAGGTTTGTCTCTTTAACTAGTTACTAGGTTAGTGTCACCCAATTAAGTCTTAGGTTGTCGGGTGCCTACATGTTTTTTTTTTCCTAGGTTATTTATATACTTAGGTGAGTTATTTAGAGTCTAGAGTTTGTTATAGAGTTAAGCCCCACATGGGGGACCATTGCACACGTTTGCCCCCTAACAATCCTAGCTAAATTAGGTTAGCGTAGTCCCTTCCTTTGGTCGTTCCTTCACATGTGGTTGCAGATATGTTGCTTGTACTTCCTAACTACTTATTTTAACTGTTCTTTTTCTATGATACCAACGCTATACACATGGATACGTCATATCTATTATGCAAATACTATGAAACATATGTTTCTAGCTTAGGGTCTTTATTGCAGGTGCATTTCATAAACAAGCTCATTAATACTTAGAAAAATTGGCTAACAACCTTTAAGGAAATATATTCTAATATGCCTAATATTTTGCTTATTTTGGTATCATATAAAAATTGGCTAATACCCCTTAGCAAATTTTGTATACTATGTCCAATATTTATCAATATTGGGCATTGGAAAACATATCTATCCCCAATACATATTTTTAAAGACCTATTGAGCTCTTCACTAGACATGTTATTTTCCGGAATTTTACGGTATTCTTAAGAGGATGTTCTTATGTGTTTAAATGTTCATCATGATATATGACATGTATATGATGAACTTGATCATTATTGATACTATCAGTAGGTTAGTTTCACTTATGAACATGATAGGATTGTTTTGTTTTATAATTATGATATTATGTACTTCGTTAAATGTTATGTATATGTCAAGTCAGGATGTTATAGTATGATGGCTTGTTGCGTGTTTAGCGTAGGTGTTGAGTAAGGATATGGGGATTTGCTGGTCATTTTACTTGTTTGACTTTATTGGTGTTCCTTGGGGGATTTCTCTTGCTCAGTTAATGTTGAATGTAATCTGTTCTTCATGTGCTTATTGTAATACCGTGATTGATTATGTCTGAAGGCAATTTCATTTTGAATATGCTTTGGTTATGATCACACCATGTGTAACCTATGCCTAGTATTGAAATTCTAGCTATGATCCACGTTGTATTGCTAATGTTATGAGCATGTAAATGGTTATGTTAACTTTATGAATATGTGCTGCCTGTGATGAGACATTATAATTTTATATGTGAATACCAGTTTCAAAAAGTGATGCATAATGAGCTAAGCTTAGACCGACTAAACCCAAATAAGTTATTAGAAATGTCAAAGCAGCAAGGCACCACCAGACGTTCAACGACTAGTCAACCTAAGGGGGCTTATTGTTTTTATGTATCTATTGTATGTATCGAGATTATGAGTCTTATATAGTAATAATGATTATTTTTATAGGATTTATGTTGATTTTCATTATGTTTGAGGTCAAGAAACATGTCCAATGACGTTCGAGAAGTTAGCGTCCTTGAGACATGCATGTGTGTTTGCTTGGGTTGCCTAGCCTTTTAAGGGGTTGTGCATAAGTGTTTTGGGGTTAAATTGATGTTGATGGGTTTTCATTACATATTAAGAGTTGTATGTTATCTTTGGAGAACTCCCAGGTATGCGAACACCCCAATGGTCACCGGCGTGTGCACAGAGGCCCTCAAGAAAGGACGCCAAAATTGTTGAGACAATGCCAATCGACTGAGCAAAACGACACCTCGTTAGTTGACTAACGCCCCCAGTCTGTGGGGTTAAGTGATTCATACCTTATCTCTGTGATTGCTAAGGAAGTTTAAGAGCCTCCGACCCAACGACGGCCAACAGAATCGTCCGTCGATGGACCTACTAGCCGTCGATTGGTCCGTCAATGCAGGCTGTGTCAAACTCCAAGACGACTATTTTAGGGGTGAATAGGAAATTCACCACACATGCTAACCTAAACATATATGTTTTATTTGGATATTTATTGGTGTGTTAAAGTGATAAAAAACGTGATAATCCCATTTCCTATTCAATTCACACAAATTAGATTTCTCTCCAAAACCTAACTCTCTCTAGAACCACCATTGAAGGTGAAGGTCAAGAAAAGTTTGGATCTTGGATTTATATGGTTTCTTCATCATGTTTTAGATGTTTTCTTCTTCATTAAGGTATGGTGATCCTTCCTCTCTAGTTATCCTTCCATCTAGAAAGTTAATCTCAATGTTTTTAAACAGAGAAATATGATCAACTCTCTTCTTCTTCAATCTAGACATGGGTTTTTTTCTCAATTTTTAATTAAGGTTTACTAATGATGAATTGAAGTTAACATGTTTATTGTAACATTAATGTTATCCTTGCCTGATGAAACCCATGCTCGACTTCAAACATAAGTTTTTTTCGTCTAGTAATGACTTTGGTATCTGTTAATAATGGTAGGTTGAGATATAATTCTAGCATGTTGAATTACTTTACATATTGACTACATTGTACTGTTATATGAATTTTGTGCTATTGGATCACTGTTGTGTATTCTTTAAGAGGTTGATCTCTACTGACTGGCTCTCTACTTCCTATATTGTTGTGTTAAAGTATTTGGCATTCGCTATACATTACCCTATTATGCATGGATTTTAGTTCGATTGGTGTAAGGATTAAATTATATATACTGCCTTAAATTGGATTTATTGGGAGAAATGATATATTAGTAATGCCCAATGGATCAATTTTGATTAGCCAATGTTCTTCATCTTCCATGGCCGCCTATTGTAGCAGGCTCCACTGTAATTCGTCCAGTTATGGCAATTGTAAGTAGGGATTTCGTTTGAGTTATGGAATTCTTAACTACTACCTTAATATTGATGTTAGGATGATTTTTGGTTCCACTTCTGATCACTGTAAAGTTATCTTCGTAATATTTTGATCTAGGTTTCTTCTTGCCAGATAAATATAGAATGTTGTAATTTACATGATGTGATCTGTAATATCTAGGTTTAGATGAAGGCATCATTCAGTTTAGACTTTTTATCTTATGTATTTAGGTATTACGCTATAACTTTTTGTTATTGAAGTATGATTGATATCCACGCAGTGAAATTGGTTATTGTTCTATGTCCTTCTAAGTTTCTAGTATGTTGGTGGATGTATTGTGTACTATTTTGTAGCATGGTCTGGTCTTATATGCTTCTCTATGACTTGAGAATTATTGTTGTACTATTGCTAATGTACAAGTACTATTAATTTGTTTATGAAAATAGTAGAACTGTATCAATGGGATCAAAGGTTACTGATTGTTGATAATCTCTATTGCCCTTCTTCACTACTTTTCTATGGTATTGTTGATAGAATTGGCCTTGTATGTCATTGTGTGGTATATTCCACTTATGGTGGTGGTGTTTACGTTATTACCAATATATATATGTGATGTGATGATCACCCAATGTGAAGCCTATGCCTAGTTTCCTAATATAGCTATGATCTAGGTTTTACAGCTAATGTTATTAGCATGCAAATGATTATATTAACTTTATGAATATTTGCTGCATGGATAAGGCCTTATCATGTTATATGTAAAGTAAAGTTAATATAGGTGAACAATTATTACTAAGATACTAGATCTTACTGTAATTATATACTACATCTTGAATACATATGTTTTATGTTATCTTGTCCATTCTAAATGTTGTTTTGATTATCTTCACGTAGATGACTGTGAATAGGTTTTAACTTTTATGGGCAAGGGTATGGGCCTGTCTATGCATTACACATGTGTACCTGTGCTATAGGATAATTTCCTGGTGGATCGTTCTATTACGTGCATGGGATATATGAACATGTTATGAATATGACATGAATACGTACGTGGCTTATAAGTATGTTATATGATTAATTATGAAATGTGTGCATAGTGTGTCTTGGTGTTATTATATGAAGGATTGAATACAATAGTTATACTTGATAGAATTATGAATCAAATATAAACATATGCGACATTTATGTGTTATGTGAAAGGTTGGCTACATATAGTATACATGTCAAAACACATACATATATGATAATCACGTATATTGATGGCCTGAAAGTGTGTGGCCAAGTGTACCTTAAGTAATAGGTTGGGCTTGAATTTTCTTATATACATATTAGTGTATGAAAGTGTTTCTTACATGATATAGGTTGTGTGAACTTTCATCTAGACTATGATATTAGCGATAATAGTAGTCAATGTGTCGCCTAAGGGCCTTATATTACAAAGAAATTTAATAACGTTTTTTAATATCAAGGGTCTTAACTTAGCATGATAACATGACAATGAGAGGTGTAATGTGTTAACTTACCGTGTGGAGGGAATTCACCACTTGGGTTCTTATAAGGTGTTGACTTCCCTTGGATGAACATTCACATGTGGTTCCACATAAGGTGTTAACTTTCCTTGTTGACGATTCAGCCATGGGTTCTCATGAGATGAGGCTCCAATGCTATTGAACATGTTGAGGTTTATGTATATCTATTAGTTCTATAAACTGTACTTGCCACATAGGATCTAGCAAGGGATTTCACGAGTATGCTAGCATGTGTTAATGTTCTACCTTGGCTAGGTAAGAACACCTTCCATTGGTGTAATGCTATACAACACCAAATTCCATGTTTAGAACCCAATGTCTTAGTGTCGGGTAAGGCTATAGATTCCCTAAAGTAAAATAGTCATTGGAAGTAAAGTAAGGACCCTAACTAGGATAACCTAAGGGTAGTTGCTTAGTATAGGTGGAGGTATGGGACTTCACCTATGCATTGAACACGTAGCTCTTTAGGGAAGTCTTAGAAAGGTGTGCTAATTAATGTGTATATGTATAAGATTCTTATGCATGACTCTGTAGTTTTGTTTATTTGATGAGGTCTTTCCTTATGTGTAAGATGGTGGTCTTATACTATATTAATGAAGGTTTTACTTGAGTTGCATATTGTTGACTATAGTAGTATATTTGAAGTTTGAAGTACATGTTTTAATGCTTAGGGTCTTATGAAAGGTTTACTAAGTATGTGTGAGGTTATGGGTCTTCACTTGTACATTGCACCAGTAGACTTAGAATAGGATTGCGAGTAAGGTTTGGTAATATTATATGTGAAGTGAAATTAGTATATGTGCAAGTTTATGTAGCGTACTGTAAAGTCATTAGAGTCTTGACTTAAATGTGTCTATAATGTACTATACGTATATGATGGTACGTGTTAACATGTGTAGGTCGTTAGAATGCTTTATTTGTGGTCTTAAGGTAATGCATTGCAGAAAGTATCACTAAAAGGTTACTTGGAAGGTTAAAATATTAAGAAGAAAAGGTTTCAAAGTAAGGACAAAATGAGCTCACTATAATGTGAAAGTTCTCACTGTCAAAATGTCCTAAATTTACTTAAATTTATTGTATAATTTTATATTATGTTTGACCATGAAATATGCCTCTATAAGTTAATACTGATCTAATGCTCTGTATAATGGTTTTATGAAGATTTCTCAAAAAGGGTCAGGAAGTACATGATTTGTCAGTCCCTTAAAAATATCAACCGTTTAAAAGTGCATATTTTTGCATGGTTGTCATACTTAGTGCACTCTTGTACTAACTCCATTCTTCTCTACTTTTACACAAAGTGTAGGTTATGTCTTCTAAAAGGATGTCCCTATGACTCAAGGATGTCTTAATGTCCACTTATGGTTTACTATAATGTTTTGTAAATTGTGTAGTTATGTATTATGTTATAATGATCGTGTCCCTAATGTACTCTTATGATGTTGAGTCTAGGATGACAAAAATAGACAAGATCTAAATATGTACTTACGATATTTTATATATATGAAGTGTAGTTTCAAGCATATGGTGTGCTACAAAAATTTTAAAATTTTCCGCTAATTTACCTATGAAAATGCGGTGAATGATAACTTTTTCTTGTATAAGACCTCTGAGAGGTCAAGTATGCCATGTTAGTTCTGAAGGGTGCTCCCAGAATGAAACATTTTTGAAAATCCAAGACGTGTTATAGAGACTAACATAAGTTTCCTATGTTCTAGACACTATTTTAAGGTCAATTTTAATGATTATAAGTCAATTTAGGAGTTTAGTAACAAAACGTTCAAGAACGTCCATGACGTCCGGAAACTAGTTCAAAGAGGTACTAGCGTATCTTAACCTATTTAACTAGCTTTTAGGATTCGTAAAGTCATGATAATTGGTTGAAGGGTGTATAACATATGTTAGAGTTGATTTATAGTTAAAAATTTCGGGTACCTCTCCCAAAGTACCAACCAAGGGGCCTTGAGGAGGACCCTTGCAAAAGATTGCAAAATCTGTCAAGAGACACTGTCATGAACGGATGCCCCAGATGGGCCGTAGGTGAATCGATGGGGCATCGATGCATCCATATATGAATACTTAGAAAAAATCTTGGAAGGTTCATTTTGCACAGTCTTTGAACAAACGCTACGGGTGTGCAACACAAAAGGAGGGAATGACTGTCGATGGGTGTTATTTTGCTGCACTATTTGACTGGTTCTTTTTAATTCGTTGAATTAGTTAGGATGTTAATTAGGGGTTATAGAATCCTAATTAGTTTAATTAACACCCCATATAAATATCCCCACTCCATTAGACTAATAAAAACACAGAAACACCAAACTCTGTTCCTTGTCACTTCTTTCTCTCTCTAGTGGAAAACCATTGAAGACCAACACAGGGGAAGGTTTTAGAGATGCAAAGGGTAAATTTCCTCAATCAATTTTCATCAGTTAACAATGCATGTGATCTAATTCACCATTGAGACCTCTTTCCTAAAAAAATTCCATCAAATTGACTTTTCAAGTGGGTTTCATCCAATCTCAAAATTTATAGATTTGCTTATGATTTATTTGGTATATTATGAATATATTAACATGTCATTTAAATCAATTCTTATCTATATTAATGGTTTGGTCTCGTTTATAGAAAATGACCATCACCCCAAAACCCTAGGTTTTTGATCTCCTTCATTATAAGATGTATTGTTCATTACTTTGTTACTGAATTGATACTACTATATACGATGTTGTGAATCCTTGTTACTGATTGAATTACTACTATACTCGTTTGTATTCTTTCATCCTAGTTATTTGAGATGATGATATATGCTATGAAGTATGTTGTGAATTGACCAATGTGTCTTGTCTTAAGCTTTTATCTAGCATTGAATTATCATGTAGTGATTCTTCTATCCTTTTTGTCATGTTTTGTGAAAGGTTACTGATGATCCATATGCGTAAGTAGCAGGTATACCCCCCCCCCCCCCCCCCCCCCCCGCCCCCCCGCCCCGGAGCCCCCCCCCCCCCCACCCCGCCCCACCGTCCCCCCCCCCCCCCCCCCACCCCGCGCCCCCCCCCCCCTCCCCCTCCCCCCCCCCCCCCCCCCCCCCCCCCCACTCCCCCCCCCCCCGACCCCACCCCCCCCCCCCCCCCCCCTTTGAAATCTTACTTTTTGTCCCCCCCCCCCCCCCCCCCCCCCCCTCTCCCCCCCCCCGTCTTTCCCCCCCCCCATGTTATTAAATGGAGTTATGTTGGAAACCCCCCCCCCCCTCCCCATCCCCCCGAATGTAGTTGGATATGTCAAGAGTATCAGGGTAGTTGAGTGATTCCCCCCCCCCCCGCCCCCCCCCCCCCGAGTTTTAGAGTGAACCAACCACCCCAGAAATTGGTTGATTTAGGGTTTGTATTAAGACCTTTGATGACGAGTATGAAAGTAGAATTGGTAAGTCTTATGATCCTTATCCTTATACTTAAAATTATGGTTAAATTTTGTTAAGTAAGAGGTGTAGGGAGTATGCCGTGTATTAGCATTGAATAGGGTGTTAGATGTTGAATCGAAATGTCTTTACTATGATTTTGGGTGTTTGGTTAGATGTAAGATGTTATCAGGATGGTTAATGATTTGCCATGTGCCTTTATCATACATATGGAATGTTAATGTGATAACCTTACCTTATGAATTGTAATGAATGGTGACAATACCATCAATTCATATTGAGGTAATGATGATTTGATGAGATTATACAAGGGTAGACCCTATGGGCCTTACAATAAGTTAGATGATTACTAGACACCAGTTAAAAGAACTTGAAAAAAGGAAATCCAACTTAGACCGAGTGAACCAAAGTGAGGAGTGTCTCTTCCTACATAGGGACGGTAGGATCACTAATGTACTCTTGAGATTGCAAAATACAATGCATTTAGCATAAAGAGGGTAGCAACTATGTCTTAAAGTTTTTATACTCTGTTGCCCCCATAAGGATACTAGCTACTGGATCCACGTAGTTTCTATGTTCATGTTTTAGTACTACCTTGGCAAGTAGTCTGCCCATTTTCAGTGTAGGGTTCCATGACACATGATTCAACATTAGTTAATGTTGTCTATGTTTGTTAAGGCCAGATTTTCAGAACAGGTAAATTGAATTAAATGAATGAAGTGTAACTAAGGTGACCTAAGGGGTTTGGCTTAGTCCTAGGAGGGATATTGGGACGTCATCTATATATTCCACTGAGTTAGTCTTAAGGGACACAGTCTTATGAGGATGTTGTTTTATGTAGGATGATTATAAATGAAAGGATATGTATATAATTGATCATACTTTAAAATGTGATATGTGATGTCGATTTCCTTAGAACTTACTTAGTCTTTAATGCTAAAGGTACGATTTGTGTACCTCTTAGATGTCATAATTTTTTTATGTGAAGTGGTAGAGAGTTTGTCATGATTCGTTTTTGAGTTAAATTGATTGGGTAAGTTCATGGGGATTTGCTTATTTATTCACTTATTTTTTTGATAGGGGTTATGAGTAATTTCGTACTTTGGTTTTGAGGAATATGCTCTTATAGTTATTCATGCTGGTTGCCATTATTGACTATGATGGTAAAGTATACTTTGACTCACGATGTCTAATACATAATATGTTCATTTGACTTGATAGTTTAATATTGTTGTCTTGTGATGTACATTCCCATGACTTAAGTGAATAGGCCTAGGTGATACACTACTGAGTAGGACCTTTTGAATCATGCATAGTGTTTTCCAAAGAAATGCAATCTTTAGGAAATGTCCTATATCACATCTCTTGACATGTTGCAATGTGCGTGTGCATAGCATCTCATACTTAACAGAGTTGTGTACAACCCCATTTCTCTTCCGTGTACGCCTACATTTTGGTTCGGTGATTGATATTACTGTTTGAATGACTACTTGAAGACGATGGATCTCTGTATTTCATTCAGTTTGGCTAGGTTCTCACATTTCGAAGGAGATTGCCACTACTAGATAATGGAGGTTTGGTTGGAGATTATACAGAATAAATTATGTTCTTGTCTTTATTTTTTGGCATGAAACTATTTATAGAATTCCCATGTGAGGCAGTTTTATAACTTTGATTTCGGGATACGGCCCAAAGTTCTTACAATCTTGTTAGGATGGTTATAAATTAAAGTAATATTATTACATGTTATATTTTTTTTATATTTATTTACAATGCAATTAAGAAAAACAAGTAATCTTTTCTATCGCCAAGGGTCTCCTATATATCCGTCTATATATATATATAAATATACAATCAGATACATTACTATAACCTAAAACATAGAATGAGGAATGTGTGTGTGTCTGTGTGTGTAGTGCTGTCGGTGTGGTGTATTGATAGGAGTACTATGTAAACCTCCAATATACACACACGAAAAAGTTTACATTTATCACTAATCATTAATGAACTATGCTTGATCTACATATAAGCCGACGTACTTAATTCCTCAAAGGAGAAATGCGCCCGCGCCCCCCCTACAAAATCAGAAGAGGTAAGGGGAACAGCTAAAAAAGGGTAAACGAAGAAATAATAAACCTGAAAAAACAAACTCACGCACAAATCAAAGAGAAACCAATACAATAAAAGACCACAAAAGGGGAACTGAAACAATCACGTGTGGCAATTCCCATAGTTTGCAGCAAACTTGCTATCAGAGCAGGAAATTTAATCATCTTTAAGTCATATCTCTCTCTAACTGAGATCTATAAGGTTTGTATTCATAATTGTGAAGCACGCACAGTATGGATAGGAACCTACGTGATGGCTTAGGAAAACTCTCCTTGCTTGGAATCCAATATCGTTCTTTTGGATGTTTCTTTATCTGTCTTTTGACAATCTAATCTTATATTGTAATTATACGAAATGAATACTCGAAGGAATGCCAATCACAGACATATGAATGAAGAGATTACCAATGTGGCAGTTCCTCGCAATGCTTGCGATGAATCAAGATCCTCTTCTCAGGAAGATTTGAAGGATGAACACACCCAAGCCCGCGATGAATTCTCCCTTGTGTGTACGGATGAAGACATACGTCCAAGATCTTCAAATGGTCCCCAGACCTTAAAACCCCAAGTCCAAGCCGCCCGACTCAAGTCACAAGCCATGACGTCCCAAGCTATCGGTAGGTTGTCACACGGGCAAATAAATGAGTTGGCAGCTATTCGGATGTGTCTACTAGTGAGAAGGACTAGTTAGACACTTACAACTCAATGAAGTTTTCGCAAACTTTCACGTCCAAGGGAGGGACAATAGGCATTAAGGTGTGACCCGGTGAGTTTTGGGAAGTGTTCTTGAAACTACACACTTGTGATAGTTCTGTCCTGGGAATAAGAGCATGCCAAGGTGGAGTGAGTTCGAGAAAGCTCTTCACCATAGGAGGTAACGAGTGTTCTTACAATACTCTTTGGCACGCACTAAATTGGTCAATATGTCTTCCTTTTTGGTTTCTGACCCTAGAGGATGTAACATGAACTGCTATGTGATGGGTGTGCGAATGACGTTGCAAGAAGAGTGTCCTTCGTTGCTTGGTTACATGAAGAATATAACCATTTCTCTGTTTTCAGGTTTCATGCAACAAGGTTGAGAGGCCGCTCTAAAAGAAAGAGTAAGAGATGCCAATAGGGCCAGATCTTTTGATGGTGGTTCTTCTAAAAGTAGTCTTTAGATTCAAGACAAGCCTATGTTCAAGTAGAGGGTGCCTAATCAAGTTCCTTCCATGTTACCTAAGGCTCGTGATGTGAGGTGTCAACGCTAGCCTAAAAAAGCAACTCGTACGATTCATCTGTTTAAAGCCACTTGTGGAAAGTGGGGCAAGAAACATAATGGTGATTTTCTTAAGGGGACGAATTATTATTTTGGTTGTGGTAAAAGTTGTCACAAGGTTAGGGATTTCCCTAATATTAGGTGTAAGAACAAGGTAGTGGTAAAGTTTCAAGTTATGGGTTCTTCTAATGATGCCCCACACACGAAGAATCACTTGCGATTTCTCCACCTAGGGTGAGGGAGGACTTCACCCGACGTGGGTATCAATATGTTCAAAGTCTTCTCATGTTATTTAAATGCCTTACTTGATCCTGCTGCTACCTTATGGTTTGTTACTCCTCTAGTAGCTAAAAAGTATGACGTTTTGCCTGATATATATCATAAACCTTTTATATTCTCTACCTAGGTGGGTGAGTTAATTGTTCCATAAAGGGTGTATAGAAATTGTCTTATATTGTTGCCCAATAGAGTTATTATTTTGACCTAGTAGAACTTGATATGCTTGATTTTGATGTCATTTTTGGTATGGATTGGTCGCATGCTTGTTTTGCCTCTAGATTGTAGAACAAAGGTGGTAAAGTTTGACTTTCCAAATTCGCCCATTTTCGAGTCGAAGGAGGAAATTCTATTCCTACTGTTCATATCATCTCTTATTTGAAAGCTTGTAAAATGATCTATAAAGGGTTTGTATAGCATATAGTAAGGGTCCAAGATTTGGCTGAAATTCCTCCTATTATGTCGGTCCCCATAGTGAGGAAATTTCTGGAGGTATTTCCTAATGATCTTCTTGGTATACCTCGCGAATGGGAAATTAAATTTGGTATCCACTTGTTACCGGATACACATCCCATTTCAATTCCTCCTTATAGGATGGCTCCGACCGAATTTAATAAGTTGAAGGCTCAACTGAAATATTTACTAGATAGAAGTTCCATTCAACCTGATATTTCTCTATGGGGTTCTCCGGTTTTTTTTGTGAAGAATAAAGATGGGTCACTTATAATATGAACTGATTACCACCAACTCAAAAAAGTCACTATTAAGAACATATATCATCGCCATCAAATTGATGACTTGTTTGATCGAATCCAAGGGGCAAGATACTTTTCTAAGATTGAATTGAGATTAGGGTATAACCAACTTACGATGAGAGGTGAGGATATAACAAAGACAACATTTAAGACTAGATATGGTCTCTATGAGTTCTTAGTAATGTCATTCGTTCTCACGAATGCCACGACGGCGTTTAATTATCTCATGAATAGGTTATTTTTAAGTTACCTAGATTCATTTGTCATTGTCTTCACTGACGACATCATTGTATATTTGAAAAATGAGGTTGATCACAAGAACCATTTAAGGGTGGTGTTGCAAGTTCTTAAGGAGAATCAATTATTTTCCAAGTATAGAAAATTGAGTTTTAGCTTAATTCGGTGGCGTTTTTTGGTCATATCATCTCTAGTGAGGGAGTCGAGGTTGATCCATGGAAAACCGAGGATGTCAAGAATTTGCCTAGAACATTGACTCCAACAGACATTAGGAGTTTCTTGGGTCTAGCGGGTTATTATTAGAGGTTTGTGGATGGTTTTGCATCCATTGCATCTCCTTTGACTACTTTAACCCAAAAGAGTAAGAAATTATAGTGGTCGGTAAAATGGGTTTTGTTGTATATTTACATGCATACCGAGTGGGTTTAGGGTGTGTGCTTATGCAACATTTGAAGGTGATATCCTATGCTTCTAGAAAATATAAGGTGCATGAGAGAAACTATCCAACCCATGAACATGAATTAGCAATCGTTGTATTTACCTATAAATATGGAGGCATTATTTGTATAGTGTCCATGTTTATGTGTATACCGACCACAAGCACTTTCAATATGTGTTTACTCAAAAGGAGTTGAATCTCCGACAAAGAAGGTGGTTAGAATTGCTAAAATATTACGACATGAGTTTTCTCTATCACCTCGACAAGTCTAATGTGGTTTCAGATGCTCTAAGTCGTATGACCATGGGTAGTGTGTCTCACATAGATGAAGACATGAAAGTCCTAGTGAGAGATGTACATAGGTTGGCTAGATTGGGGGTGAGGTTGGAAGATTCTCCAAATGGTTGTTTCATGGTCCATCATAACTCCGAATCATCTTTGATAGTTGAGGTGAAGTCCAAAAAACTCCTTGATCAATCATCGATGGAGTTGAAGGAATTGGTTTTTAACAAGCTTAATAAGTCATTCTCCTTGGGGACGATGGTTTCTTGAGGTATCAAGGTAGGTTGTTTGTTCCAATGTATATTAGTTGAAGAATCATATAGTTAAGGAAGCCCATGGGTCCTGTTACTCTATTCATCTGGGTTCGACAAAAATGTACCATGACCTTAGCGAAGTATTTTGGTGGGAAGGTTTGAAAAAGGATATAGAGGAGTTTGTAGCTAAGTGTCCAAATCTCCAACAAATGAAAGATGAGCACTAAAAGTTGGGTGGTTTACTACAAGAAATCCAAATTCCTACTTGAAAGTTGGAAGATATCATTATGGATTTTGTAGTAGAATTTCCTCGGACATAGAACAAATATCACTCCATTTGGGTGGTTGTGGATAGATTTACCAAGTCCACTCATTTTTTTGCCGTGAAGTCTACTTATTCGGAGGAAGATTATGCAAGGATCTTCATAGATGAGATTGTGTGTTGCCATGGTATTCCGTTATCAATAATATCGGATAGGGGTACACAATTTACATATAGTTTTTGGAGGTCATTCCAAGAAGGGTTGGGTACTAAGGTAAAGTTAAGTATTGCTTT
This sequence comes from Solanum habrochaites, assembly GCA_027704765.1. Lineage (NCBI taxonomy): Eukaryota > Viridiplantae > Streptophyta > Magnoliopsida > Solanales > Solanaceae > Solanum > Solanum habrochaites. The sequence continues at coordinate 39,462,075 of JAKWJA010002489.1, read as the reverse complement.
TCATCCCCAAATGGATAGTCAAGCGGAGCGTTCTATTATAACCCTTGAATATATTTCTGGGGCTTGTATTATTGATTTAAAGGGAAATTTGTACAAGCATTTGTCATTGGTGGAGTTTGCTTATAATTATAGTTTTCTTTCATCAATATCCATGAATCATTCTGAATCCTTGTATGGTAGGAGGTGAAGGTCTCCTATTGGATTGTTTGAAGTGGGTGAACCTTTTCTTCTTGGTCCCGATTTGATTTAAAATACTTTGGAGAAAGTTCATATTATAAGGAATTGCTTGCAAACGACCTATAGTCGGCAAAAGTCTTATACCCATCATAGAGGAAGGGATTTAGAATTTGAAAAAGGTCATAAGGTGTATTTGAAAATTTTTCCTACGAAAGCCGTGGTTAGATTTGCTAAGAAAGTGAAGTTGTGCCCTCGTTATGTGGGTCCCAGTGAAATCTCGCAAAGGGTTGGTAAAGTTACCTATGAATTGAAGCTTCCTACTGAATTGTCTTAGGTTAATTAGGTTCCCATGTTTCTATGCTTAAGAAGTGATTCAGTGATCCCAAATATATTCGTCCTATTGAAGGTCTTGGTGTGAAGGATAACCTCTTTTATGAGGATGTTTCGATTAAAATCCTTGATAGGCATGTAAAGAATTTGTCAAATAAAGAAGAGACTTCCGTAGAGGTGTTATGGAAGAATCAACTAGTTGAGGGTGCAACATGGGAGGCCGAGGCCGAAATGTAGTCCCGTTACGCTCATATGTTTGATAAAAAAAGTTAGTATTTCTTACTAATAATGAAAATAATGACAAAAAATGAAGTTGCTTTGATTTTTAGTAATGTTTTGCAAAAGGTGCATTTTTGATGTCATTACAGTGAACTATAGTAAATGTGCACTGTGACTTGAAAATTTTACCATTTTGCTTCTTTGAGTCATGTTGTGCATTTTGAAGTGGTGAGTCTTTATGAAATGACATGTAGCATATTGGTAAGTTGAACTTTGGCAAAATTGACTCATCAATGCTATGTTGAGCTTTTGATGTCGTTAGAAGTATATTCCTCATAAAGTAATATTGATCCTTAGATGTGGTAATTTGAGGTTTTTGAATTCCCTTGTGTAAGTAATAAGGTTTGTTTTGTTATGTATTGTTGTTGGGTAGGCTTTTAGCCTTGAGTCTATTCTTTCCTTCAAAAGATTGTCAGTGTCATTCGGGGAGGAATGTTCCGAAGGGGGGGGGATAGTGCAACACTACGAAAGTCAAAGACGTGTTCTAGAGCTTAACATAAGTGTCCTAAAGTATAGACATTGTTTTAAGGTCCATTTTTATGATTATAAGTCATTTAGGAAGTCTAGAAACAAAAATATCCAAGAACGTGCGTGATGTTAGGAAACTAGTTAAGAGAGGTACTAGCTTGCCTTAGCCTATTTGACTAGCTTTAAGGAGTCAAAAATTCATGAAAATTGGTGGAAAGGTGTCTAACACGTATTAGATTTAATTCATAGTCGAAACGTCCGGGTAAGACTACACAAGGATTAACGAAGGACCCTAGAGGAGGACCTTTTGGAAAAGATGGCAAAAGCTATCAAGAGACAGTGTAACAAACGGATTCCACAGATGGGCCAATGGTGAATCTACGAGGCGTCGATGCCTCCGTCGATGAAGAATTAGCCAAAATCTTTGAAGGTTCATATTGCACAGTGTATGACCTTACCTACGGATATGCAACACAAAAGGAAGGACTAACCGTTGATAGACCAACGATTCGTAATCGTGGTCTCGTCGATGGGGTCTAGTTTTGTTGCACGTTTTTACTAGTTTCTTTTTATTAATTGAATTACTTAGGATGTTTATTAGGGGTTATGTAATCCTAATTATGTTTATTAACATCCCATATAAATACCCCATCCCCATTAGACTAATCACAACTCACAAACCCCAAATTCTTTTCATTCGCTCTTCTTTATGTCTATAGTGGAAAACACCATTGGAGACAAAGATAGGGGATTGTTTAAGGGATTCAAAGGGTAAATTTACTCCATCAATCTTTATCAATTAGCAAGGTATGGTATGTAATTCACCTTTGATATGTCTTTCCTCAAAGGGTTCCATCAAATTGATTTCCAAAATTGAGTTTTCAAGAGGGTTTCATCCAATCTTTAAATTGATGATATCAACATATTTTTTTATGATTTTTTTGGATAGTATGAATATATTAACATTTTATTTATCTCAATTATGATATATCTTTATGGTTTGGTCTAGTTTGTAGAAGATGACCTTTACCCCTTAATCCTAGGTTTTGATCTTGATATGAATTAGATTTTTTTTTGGTTCAATTGACTTGGTTATTGGTTGAATTACTACTATATGATGTTGTTACACAAATTATAAATTAATTAGGGTTATTTGTAGTCTTTCATGGTAGTTATTGAGATGATTATCTAGGTTATGAAGTATGTTGTGAATTGACCAAAGTATCTTGTCTTAAGATTTAATCTAGTATTTAATTGTGATATAGTGATTCTAGTAGCCTTTTTATCATGTTGATTATGTACTTATGATGATGTATACCCATAATAGGTTTAATTGTGGGTTTGTGATAAGACCTTGATCATGATCTATGAACGAGATTTTGTAGGTATTATGATCCTTATTCTTTAGTTCTAATTATGGTTAATTGTGATTAAGTCATGATGTTGTGTTGTAGTATGCCTTGTATTGGTATTGATAGGGTTGTATTATATTTAATTTAAATGTCTTGACAATGATTTTTGAGGTGTTGCCTTAAGATGTACATGTTACACGGATGGTGAATGATTTACCAATTTGCCTTATCATGATATGAGATTGTTAATATGCTAACCTCATCTATATGAATTGTAATGAAAGTACAATACTCATGCGATTCTTATTGAGCTATGATGATGTTATACAACGGTTAGACCCTATGACCTACAATAATTTATGATGATTAATAAAGATATTAAAGACATTTCAAAAAGGGACTCTATCTTAGCACCGAGTGAACTAGAGTGAGGAGTGTCCATTCCCACATAGGGAAGGTAGGATTGCTAATTTTCTCTTGACATTGGAGACTACAATTCATATTCCATAAAGAGGGTCCCAACTATATCTCCTAGTTCTTGATCTATGTTGTTCCATAGGAATACTAGCTAGTATATCCACATAGTTGCTATGTTCATGTTTTGGTACTACTTAGGCAAGTAGTCCGCCTTCTTTCGGTGTAGGTTTCCATGACATCGGATTCCACATTACCTCATGTGGTCTATTTCGGTTAATGTAAAATATTCTCAAAAGGTAAAATTATTTAAAGAAATGAACTGTAACTAAGGTCACCTAAGGGGTTTAGCTTATTCTATCTAGGGGTATAGAAGTCTACCTATACATTTCCCTAGTTAGACCTAAGGGAAGACATAGGAGGGTGTTCCTGTGTATGTATATGCTTATAAATGAAAAGGTTATGTATATGATTATCTTACATGTAAATGATTATATGTGATGTTGAGTACTCTTACAAACATACAATTGGTATATAATAATAAATGTATGATAATGTGTACTCTTAATCTTATATTATGTGAAGCGGGGTGTTGGTCATGATTCCTGTTGAGTTAATTGATTAAGGTTTTGGGGCTTTGCTTAGTCACTGCACTTATTGTCTTGATAGGAATTATGGGTAATTGTCAAAGTTTGGCTATGATGAAATGTGCTCTTTTTCATTTTTGTTGCCATTATGAATTGATGGTAGAGTTACTTTTAATATATGTCTAATTTAATAATATGCATGTTGGCTTAACTAGTTTTGATGTTATTGGTCTTGTGATGCACACGCCTATTACTTAATGAATATGCCTAACTAATTTGGTATGACCTTGTTGAATATGCATAATGGTTTCCAAAGTAAAATGCATACCTTTAAGAAATGAACCTTTTCTTAGCATGTTTTCAAATTATATCTGCATATGGTCTCATACTTAGCAAAAGTGGTGTACTAACCCAATTTCATCCTTTTATCCAATAATTTTTGTTCCTGTCGTTGAAGTGATTTTGAAGACGACTTGAAGAAGGATTGGATCTCTTATTCATACAAGTAGGGTAGGTCCTAACTTTTCGAGGGCGATGCCACTATCTACATAGTGGAGTTGTATTGAGTTTAAGACTATTTTGTTATTTCTTTTTCATATAGCATGAAACATTGTCTATCCCATGTGAGGAATTTTTAATTTGATGTATGGGCTATGCCCAAGTACTTACACTCTAGATAAGACGACTATTATGACTACGTTATATTCTATATACTTGTGTGCAATTATAGTAGAAAACTAAGTAATCTTCATTTATTTATGAAGGGTATATGTAGACTTGATATATATATATATATATTATGTGTATGTAAAGGTCTATGTAAACCTGAAATTAGATGTAATGAGAACTTTTAAATTTTCCACTAAGTTTTACCTATGAATATATTGATGTAACATAAGAGGCCAGTATTAGTCCTCAAAGAGGAGGAGGACGTCCGATACATCAAGGGGCTATTCCCGGATGTGACACCAGATGTGACATATGGTGGTGGTGCTTATGTCCTATATTTGTTAATTAGATGGACTTGTCGGTAGTAGTTTTGGAATTATGATATTAGAATATTATAACTTTAAGATGTGAGTGTTGTGAGACTCTTTATGACTTATCTCCTATGTCAAGCCTAAGCATGAATTCTTTTAGTTGATGATATATGTGTTTCCAGTAGGTTATAGTGAAGTCATTATGTGTATTACTTGATGTTCAAGTATGGTGATTGTTGATATATTATATGAGACTTGAGATAAATTAGATTAATTATACTATAGTAGTGAATAAGGTGACCTATAGATGACATCTACTATTTCTATTTGCTTCTTGAATGATATGTTATATGTGATATCGTGAAGTGTGTGTGCGTCTCATTTTGGTAGACTTGCATCCCTTACTTGATACAGGTATAAGGTTAATATGAAATGTTGACTTAGTATGCTAATGATTCTTATCTTGTATGTGTGATTGACATATGATCCTGAACATAGTTAAGAATGTCCTTTATGTGGAACCTTGAACTTTGATGGAAGGTTATGATATCCTTGCAGTTGGAAGTCGTAATGGTATCCTTCTTTTGTGAATGGTGGGCTTAGGATTGACTGAAAGACATGAAATTATCCCTTAGAAAAATCATTGAACTATCATCAGGATCATTGTAGTTTTCCTTAGTGCACCCTCTTTGGTAAGGTGTAATGTTTTTGGGTTGTGAACAAGTTATGTTACATATTCATATGATACTTTATTGAAATACCCTATGAGAGAAAAGTCTAGCACCAAGTTTGTAGGCTAGGGGAGTTGATCGAAATAAGATGACATTATAGAATAAATAAAACCTTAATAGTCCTAAACCATGTGCCTACATGGGAAGTGTGCTAGTTTTACCATTGGCAAGTGGAACACCATCCATCTGAGTAAGTTCATGCCTCCGGATTCCATGCATAGGTAGTATTGTATATGTAATTTATTGCCTATTATTATCATATAAGATACCTACTAGTATTGGAGAAGCTCTATGAAGTTAAGGTGGTGGTATAGGACGCTATCTAAGGATTGCAGGATTAGGCTTTGAAGATATTAGTGTGTGAGTCCCTAGATCTTATTCAAGACCATAATTCGAATCCCCTTAAGTTTTGTATGTCTCTTAATGAACTAATGAAGATAATTACTCAAGTTAGAAAGCATGATTAATAAATAAACACTTATGTAGTAGAGTTTAAGAATTACTTAGGTATGGTATGAAGGGGGCATAGGAATGGTGAGTTCATGTCTTATCTAGGGATGTCTTAAAAATAACTATAGATTGGGAAAATAAATTGATAAAGTAGACATGATCGGAACATAGGCAGTATTAAGGATTATATAGGTAAGCTTTGATAGGGTGTAGTGTGGTCTTTCCTTGAATTACTTAAGTAAGTCTTCTGATAACCTTAGGGAGGAGAATGTCATATTATATATATACTATTATGTGAAGTGAGAATGATGTTTTAGTAGGTAGTCTAAAGGATATCTTTGGTGTGTTTGAAGGGATTGTATGAGAGGTTGCTTCTTAAATCACTCAAGTTAATCTTGGATCAACTTTGGTAGGAGGATCTCATGTTTATGTGATTTAGACATATTCTTGATGTTGTATTGTGATGTATGAGTTTCACTTGATGTTAAAGTGATGTCACTGTAATGCTCACTGTAATGTTACTGTAAGATGTTATCATTTCATATAAATTAGAAATGTCTTGAAATGTGTTCTAAATGTTATGTTTAGTGTTTAAATGTGATTCTTATAAATATAATATGAAATTTTAATAAAAAGGAGCATATTTCTCGTAAATGTCCATATCTCATGATTTTATGCATTATATCATACTTAGTACATACATTGTAATTATTCCATACATTTTGTTATATCCAAAGGTGTAGGTGGAAGGTGAGGAGTGTCTTAAACCAAATCTTTGAATCTAGACTTGTTCAAGCAAATTTGAAGTATTTGTTCATTTGACTCAATGGGATAACTATATTTAGACTTCTTTTATTCAAAGTATTATAATAGACTAAGTATTTAAATATTTTGATTATATGGGCCATGTCCTAAGTATTCTTGAGTGTAAGATTGGCGTACGGTGACACTTGGTATTTTCCTATGATTTTATATGAAAGATATTATGAGATATTTATTCTTACGAAAAGATTTAATTTTACACTACTGTTCATACATGTATGCAATGAACGATTTCATACGGTTCACAAAAGACCTCCGAAAGGTCAAGTGCGCCTTGTCGCGCTCCGAGAGTAGCATACCTTCTAGGGTGTTCTCTCTAGGTGTGACAAAGTTTGTAACAGACATAGGTTATCAAAATGGTCTTAGGAATAAAAATGTCTTAAAAAAATCCACGTCTAGTACATTCTTGTTCATTGGTGTGAGTCGCTACACATCTACTGGCGAGAGGATATAGAGTTTCAGTTTCTTCATCAATCTTATGTCGTTCTTATAGATTTGAGGTTATAACTGTTTATTTCTAATATCTTATATTGTGTTTAGAAGAGTATGTCTACAAGAAGAATGGCCACTAGAAGGTTGGATGAAAGTGTGCAAGAGGATGTTTGTGAAGGTGGACTAGCTCCACAAGGCGTTCAAGTTCCTCAAGATGCACAAGTGCCTCAACAATGTATTTAATCCCCTATTTGAGGAGAAGATAATGAGGTTTTGGTGGTTCCCCAGGAAATGTCTAATAAGGATATTAGAGAGGCTTTACATTCTTTAGCCCGAGCCAAGCCTACCCATGTGAATAGAGGTATTGACCCTAGAGTGAATGCTATGGAGTGTACCATAATATCTTGGTTGAAAGACTTGGTTTGGATGAAAATTCCGATCTTTCTTGTCTCTAAGGTGGGATAGATCTTCAAGAGTTTCTAAATGGTGTGTATAAGGTGTTGAGTGCCATGGGGGTGACTTCTAGGGAGAAAGCATAGTTAGCTTCGTACAAATTGAAGGAGTTTACTCAAGTGTGGTACACACAATTGAAAAATAATAGACCAGTTGAGTCGGTACCATAGAGTGCGAGGAGTTTAAGTAGGCTTTCTTTTTGAAAGTTTCCCCATGATAGGAGGGAGGTGATGGTTGAAGAGTTCACTAATCTCAAGCAAGGAAATATAGTGTGGAGTAGAATTCCTTGAAGTTCACCATGATTTTAGGTATGCTCTGTCATTATGTCTAACCCTCGATATGAGAAGAGTAGGTTTGTGACTGGTGTTGCCAACCTTGTGAAAGAAGATCACCATACGGCCAAGTTCAACAATGGCATGATCTTTTCTAGGATCATGGTATATGCCCAATCCATTGAGGAGTCCAAGCATAGTAGGATTTCTTGAAACTTTAAGAGAGTGGACCGAATGAGCAAGACAAACCTAGGATAAAGAAGAGGGATCCAATTCAAAATGAACCTAAAAATCCTAAGGTCAAACTTGAGAAGGGTAGTGGCTCTCAAAATGGTAAGTCTCTATGTGTTACTTGTGGGAAGAAACACTATGGGAAATGTGTAGTTGGTATCAGGAATAACTTTGGTTACGGTAAGGATGGCGTGAGGGATTGTTGTACTATTGAATTTACAGGAAAAGAATGTAAGAAAGTTCCTCCAAGTGTTCCGGGTGATGATGTTCTAATGAATAATCACTTCTATTCACTCCTGGGAAAGTACGTCATGTTACTTCTAGGGGGTGCTCCCCGAATGTGACATATGGTTGCGGTGCTTATGTGCTATACTTGTTAATTATGTGGCATCATCGCCATTACATTATGAATTGTGATATTAGCATGTTATAACTTGAATATGTGAGTGTTGTGAGAGTCTTGATGACATATGTGCTATGTAAAGTATATGCATGAATTCCTCTAGTTATTGATATATGTGTTTCTAGTAGGTTATAATGAAGTCATTATGTGTATTACTTGAGGTTGAAGTGTGGTTATTGTTGATATATTCTATGAGACATTAGATAAATTAGATTGATGATACTATAATAGTAAATAGGGTGACCTACAGATGACATAGGTTATTTCTATATGATTATTGAATGATATAATATATGTGATATGGTGAAGTATGTGTGAGTCTATTTTTGGTAGACTTGTATCGCTTTCATGATACAAGTATAAGGTTAATATGAGAATTTGACTTAGTATGCTAAAGATTCTTAGTTTGTATGTGTGATTTCCTTGTGACCTTGAACATAGTTAAGAATGTCTTTTATGTGTAACCTTAAACCTAGATGAAAGGTTATCATATCCTTGTAATTGAAAGCCTGAATGTTATCCTTCTTGTGTAAATGGTGGACTTAGGGTTTATTGGCTGGAACGACATGAAATCATCATTAATAAAGCCATTGAGCTATCCTCCTGAACATTGAAGGTGGCCTTAATGGACCCTCTTTTATAAGGTCTAATGTGATTGGGTTGTTAACAAGTTGTTGTACCTATTCATATGCTATTTTATTGAAATACACTATGAGTACAAAAGCTCGAATCGAATTACTATGCTAAGGGAGTTGTTCTATAGAAGATGACATTAGAAAACAAAGAAACACTTCATAGTCCTTAACCATGTGCCTACATGGGATGTGTCCTAGTTCTACCATTGGCAAGGGGAACACACTCCATAGGAGTAGGTTCATGAATCCAGATTCCATGCATATCGATTATGTCCTATGTTGGTTATTTCCTAATCTCATCATATGGGATACCTACTAGCATTGGAGAAGTCTATGAAGTTTAGGTGGTGGTATGAGACTCTATCTAAGAATTTCACGATTAGGCTTTGAAGATGTTAGTGTGTTAGTCCCTAGGTCTTATTTAAGACCATTATTTGCATGTTCTTAAGTGTTGAATGTATCTTAATGAACTAATGAAGATAATGACTTTAGTTAAAAAGAATTATTAATCAATAAGTACTTATCTAGTGTAGTTTAAGGATTGCTTAGTTAAGGTATGAAGGGAGCATAGGAATGGTCACTTCATGTCTTACCTAGGGATGTCTTAAGAATAACAATAGATAGGGAAATTACATTGATAAAGTAGCCATGATCTAAACTTAGGCAGTCTTACGTATTATTTAGGTAGCTTGGAGACGGTGTATGGGTGGTCTCTTCTTAAATTACATAAGTAAATCTTGAGATAACCTTTGGAAGGAGAATATCATAATATATATATACTATTATGTGATGTTAGAATGATCTTATCTTAGGTAGTCTAAATAATATTTTAGTTCTATGTGAATGGATTGTATGGGCGGTAACTTCATAACTCACTCAAGTGAAACATAGAATCACCTTTGGTAGGATGAACTCATGTTTATGTCTTTTCAATATATTCTTGATGATATATTGTGATATGTCAGTTTCATTTGAAGTTACAGTGAAGTCACTGTAATTTCATTGTAATGTTACTCTAGGATGTTATAATTTCACATAGCTTAGATATGCCTTGGAATGTGTTCTAAATGTGATGCGTGGTGTTTAAATGTGATCCTTATGCTTATAATCTGAAGTTTTATTCAAAAAGAACATATTTATTATAAATGTCTATTTCTCATGATTTTAGGCATTATGTTAATACTTAGTACATGAATTGTAACAATTTCATAAATTTTATTATATCTAAAGATGTAGGTTAAATGTAAGAAGCGTCTTGAAAAGGTTCTTGAAATCTAGACTCTTTCAACGAAAGTTGAAGTATGTCCTCACTTGACTCGAGGGCATTACTATATTTAGAATTATTTTATTCAAAGTATGTAAAAGACTATTAATTTCTATAATTGGATTGTATGGGTCGTGTCATAACTATTCTTGAGTCTATGATTGGCGTACATTGAGACGTATTATTTTCCTAAGATTTTATATGAAAGATATTATTCTTAGGAAAAGTTTTAATTTCGTAGTACTTTTCATGCATATATGCAATGAAGGATGTCATAGGGCTTGTACAAGACCAACTGCAGGTCATGTGTTCCTTGTCGCGCTGCGAGAGTGTCGTACCTTCTAGGGTGTGCTCTCGGGCTGTCACATCATATAAGGTTTAAAACCTGTAAAAAGACATTAAATTGGTAAAATATAGTGTATAGGGTAAAAACGTCAAGAAACAACTCCCCAATGACAACCCGAAGTTTCCTTGAGGAGGACCAAAACATTGGCGAGTAAGTTGCCAAAGTAGCTTGTGGCAGCCAAGATGTGGAGCTAGCGACGCGTCACGTAGCAAACACAAGGAAGGCAAAACTTTTCCTTGAGACACTGGGCCTCCACGAAGTCCAGTGTGTCAACCCGAATTTTCAAAAAAACATATGAAATTGCCCCCGCTACACACAACCATTCTCAGATTCATTTGCATCATTTTTAAGTTAATTTGAGTTCTTAAAAATACTCAATAAAAAATGATGGGGTCTTTTGGTAATTGAGGGGACGAGTATATATTGTATTAGATAAGTTTTTAGCCATCTTAATTAACTCCCAATTAAAAATCCCCAAAATAGATTCCAAAGAATCTTAGCTCTATCTACTTTGTCTCTCAACTAAACCTCTATTGAAGGAACAAGTAAGCTTGGAGAACAAGACCATGTTATCAATTTTTCTTCTCAAAATTTATGTATTAAGCTTCATTAAGGTATGGATTCTTCACTCGTGGATTTCCTTTCCCCGAGAGGTCCTTTCAGAGTTGATTTCTAAATCACCCAATTCAAAGGGTTATCCTCTACTAATGGGTTTTCTTATGTACTTTAAATTGATGGTTAATTGTGATTAATTATAATTAACTAAGGTAATATGAGTGTATATTGTTGTGTAATTGATGTTGATTATTGGAATGTCATAAAGATCATGTCCCTTTCTCCAATTTCCCCAAATTCTTAGATTTTGTATATCAATTGATATGAATTGATGAATGCATCAACTGTAAGACTTGTCTTAATTATTCTAATTCATTTATGGACTGGTTAGGGTCATGTATTTTTTTTATTGGATCTATTTCTTGAAAAAATCATGATCAACCCTTTTCCCCTAACCCTAGGTTATGAATTGATGTTAACTTGGATAGTGATGATAAAATTGACCTAATTGTTGGGTTAATTATGATTGTATGATGTTATTACACCTATTGAAGGATGAAATTATATAGGTTGAGGGTAAGACCAATGATGATAGATTTGAAGAAGAATTTATAAGACTTTCTGATCGTTAACTTTTACTTCAATTTTGATTGCTTGTACATGGTGATGATTTTCAATTGAAGCATGTATATGATTGAATTATGTAGGTGTATGTATGATGATGAAATTAAAATTTATTGATTATGTGATTGTGAGATTGTGCTTAATATATAATGATATAAGGTTAATTATGAATTTACTAAAATGCCTTATTATTACATGATGATGATGATATGCTAATCTCACATATGAGGGCTGTATTTTAAGAATCTTCTCATGCAATTCCTAATGACCAAATGACGATGATATACAAGGGGTTAATCTTTTATAATCGAAACTAAGATATGACGAATAATAAAGGCATAAAGACATTTCAAAAGCGAATTTATCTTAGTAATGAGTGAACTTGACAATTAAAGGTGTTTACTTCCAATAGGGAAAGATTCCCCCTGTAGATCCACATGAGGTGTTTACTCCCCTTAGAGGGACATTCACCCTATGGTTTTTCAGGAGATGAGGGATTCAATACTAATGGACATGTAGAGGACTCAAGACATATCCCTTATTTCCTTAGCTATGTTTCCCCCATAGGATGACTAGCCAGTTGATCCACCTAGAATTATATGTTAATGTTTTAGTTATACCTTGTGAAGTAGAGAACCTTCTTTCGGTGTAGGTTCCATAACACTGGATTCCATGTTTAGCTCACATGGTTTATGTCGGTTAAGGAAATTTTTCCATAAATTAAAATGTTCAAGGTGAACACTAACTAGGGTGACTTAAGGGGTTTGATTTAGTATAGGTAGGGGTATAGGACTCTAACTATACATTGCACAAGTTGGCTCAAAGAGGTGTCCTAGGAGGATGTTCTTATGTATGATGTTATGAAATGTATGATGTTGATTTTATATGAAGATACTGTTACATGATGATGACTATATTGATTAATATGATATCGGTCTAAATTGCCATATTTAGTGATGGCTATCAACGATGATATGAATTATGTAACAAAGAATTATATATGATCTCCTATACATTTTACTTGGTTGTGTGGGGTTATAGGTCTTCACATAAGCAATGCATGTGTAGTCTTCGGATGGGATTGTTGGTAAGGGTTTTGTATGTTCATGTTAATGTGAACTATAAAACTTGTTAGGTTTATATGGTTCTTATGTTGATTTATAATGGTTATGAACATGACTTGTGTTATTGTGATCCTTATTTTGTATATACTCTCTTATATGTGCATTAAAGGCTTTGTAATGACACAACTTATTTTCTAAAGAAATGTTGCCTTTTTATGCATGTTTCAAATGTTTTATGCGCATATGCCTATACATAGTACAAGTGATGTTCTAACCCATGTTTCTATGTTTTACTAAAAAATGTAGGTTTTGGCCGTTGAGCTTCTAGAAGGCAATTGAGGAAGACTTTGATTCTCATTTTCCAAGTTTGGTAGGTCCTCACATTACGAGGACGATGCCACTATATAGATATTGATATTTTTTTAGTCTTAAAGAAAATTTAGTTCCTTCTCGTTCATTTGAAGACAATTGGTGTATAAACCTATATGTGGTTTTTTGTTGTAATAAAGCATGGGCTATGCCCAAACGTTATGTTTACTCCTTGAGATGGATAATAGAAACTTATCTAGACTTTCCTATGAGATATATTAGCTAGATTAAGTATGTGAAATAAAAGTAGATGTGTATGTAGTTCTTATTACTGTGAGGAGTCTATGTCTGTAACTCCCTATAAAAAAATATATATATACATTATTATATATATATACCATATATAGTGATAAGTACATATATATATATATGATAGACATAAAAAAAAAAAAAAAAAACCCATTTTATAGATATATTACATATATATATATATATATGTATATATATATATTATATGTTATATAAATTATTATGTGTAAGATAGACATCGATGTAACCTCAATGTTGAAGTAGATATAAAAAAAGTTTAAATTTTTTGCAATTTTACCTATGATTATTTATGACCAAATGCGTATATGAGGTATCTTTATCGTTCTGAGGATGACGACACCAGTTACATTTAGGAAATACTCCCCGGATGTGACAACAAGGTCTACTATAGTAACTCTATTGGGAAATTTTATAGGGAAATTTCTGTAGGCACTTTTAGTAATAGCCGAGTCACCAACTGCGGTAGTAACCAAACAATGGTTCAGTCAAGATATCGGGCAATATATCAATCTTCATGTCCGCTAAAGGAGTAAAAAAATATATTGTGACACCTAGATCAAGTAAAGCATAGACAGTAATAGTAAAGACTTGTAACATACCAGTGACAACATCGGGAGATTCCTCTTAATCACCCCTAGAACAGAGAGCATAGAATCGGTTCTTCCTTGAGACATCAGAATTGGAACAATTTGATTGAGATTGGACACTCCCCTTCGGTTGACCCTTAATGTTGGACGATCCCTAACCTTATGGACTCTCTTTCCACACAAAAAGCATTTATCTGTCCCAACAAGGCATTCACCCACGTTTTTCATACCACACTTTACACAATTAGGCTTCTTACTTGGTGAATTTCCACCTCTTCCCTTTGGGGACATAGGGTTAGACACCCTATCATAACGAGCCATGGGGAATATAGAAGGAAATTGTTTAAAGATCCTCTTGCTGAATTTAGGTTTGTATTAAATTTCTAACCTTCTTTTAGAAGAACCACCTTCATAAGACTTTGTCCTATTAGCATATCTATTTTTCCTCCATAGAATACTCTCTTCCACTAATTAAGAATACACCATCAAACCAGAGCTATCCATATTGTCATGAAGTATGGCCTCACAACATTCTTCTACCAAGCCTTCAGACACTCCAGTCACAATTTGACTCATCTTGTCCCTTGGGTTAGACACAGGGGAAGGCGCATACATACACGATAAAGTGAATTTTAAAAATTAGTCTAGCACACTCATACATCCTTTATGATGATAAACTCATCCACTTAAGCCTCCCTTTTATATGTTTGAAAGAATCTATAAAGAAAACCCTTCTAAATGATTTCCTACCTCACGGGACCCTCTCTCAAAGCCTTGTTGTCACTACATTAAGTATACCAGGTTTGACCCCCATTTTGAGTTTATAAGCAGCTATCTGAGCTTTTTCAATTGAAGTCACCCCCATAGAAAAAAACATCTAATAGACCTCATAAAGAATATCTTTGGGGTGTTCAACAACCTTAGACCCAAAGAACATAGGAGGATTCATCCTAATGAAGTATGTCAAATGAAAAGCCATGGTACTAGAATTTTGGTGCAAATGGTGTCCAACTTACCTATTTTGATGAGTCCTCAAATCTTGGACTTGAGAAGTTACGGCTTGGGCTTGAGTAGTCATAGCTTGAGAAATATTTTGAAAGCTGAATTTATCTCTCCATCCATGTTAGCGGAGGAATGACCAGAGCTTGGCCACCTAAAGAAAATTGTTCTTGAGGAGGATCTTGGTTGCCTTGTGCAGGAGCATGGTTGTCTGAGAGAGGATCTCCCGCATTCAAATTTCTTTTACAACTCATATTGAGGATTCCTTTATAGTAATCATAGCCTATAAGCACAAAAAAAGGTTAGAAGAAAAAGGACACATACTCAAAACTGTGGAGGCATGTCATAAGATTACCAAGAAGATTAGAATTTTCCTAAGCATCACATAGCCTTTCATTCATAAGTGTGGCGCGCTTCACAATTGTGAACAAGAATCTACATAGACGTTGTTTAGTAAGGCATAAACCCTAGGGTTACTTAACCTCATGCTATGATATGAAGTTACTAAAAATCGGGGAGCACCCCCTAGACTTAATCAACGTCTTTGTACTCGGAGAGGACTTATAGTAGTTCGTAGGATTTATCATTACATGTCATAGGTCAGAAATGCAGAAATATTTAAAAATATAAAAATATAGTCAATCTATAAATAGTTAAGAATAGTTTCACATTAAATAATCTAAGAGAATCACAACATTAGGCCATATCCCTCACAAGTACAATATGCCACATATGGTCTTACAACAATAGTATCAAAATATAATGGAAAGAACAAATGTCATATTGACGTAGTCAATCTGAAAGCTAGAATGGAAGAAAAAAAAAACCTCAGAACATTGAGGACATGCCAATAACTTGGGAAATGATTACAAGTGTTCTTGAAAACCTACATTGTTTGGAAACAAAAGGGGAAAGAAAAAAACTATGGGGTTAGTTACACCCACTTGTACTACGTATGGCACATATGCCACATAAAACATTCAATACCATGCCATGAAGGGAGATTTCATTAGAAATATGCTAAGTCATTTGAAAAGCCTTTACGCACAAACAAGAACATATACAAGTCAATAAGAACAATATCACTAAGGACAAGTTCACATCCAACACAAGACCAACATCATCATAAAGTCAAACCAACATGAATATCATCAACATAAGGTCAGTTCAACATGAATTGCTACAACATAAAGTAAGACAAAAATTCATGTAGTAGAGTTCATAACAAGATAAAATACAATACCCTTATCAACAACCCCATCTCATGCCTACAAGTGCAATGCTCATGTGAATCCCCATATCCCCACATAATAAAGTAAACTAGGAAGTATACGATAAGTAATGCCTTGCCTCATATAACATAACATCATGAGTAGTTATTATCATATATAGCAATTTAGACCTATTTCATGTTCATTGATGAAACTAACATCATATAGGGTCATCAACATGTAAAGTCAACTTATGCATTTCAATCATATCATAAGTACATAAAGAACAACCTTCTACGACTTCCCTAAAGGCCAGTTCGTGCAATGTATAAATAGAGTCCCATACCCCTACTTACACTAAGTAGAACCCCTTATGTCACCCTTGTTAGTGTTTATTTTCATTACTTCATTCATTTATCTTACTTTTGGGAACAATCGTCTTAACCGACAGTAGGCCATGTGAGCTAGATTTGGAATCTGGTGTCATGAAACAGTACACCAGAAAGGGCGGTCTACTTGCCAAGGTATAACCAAAACATAAGTTTAGAATTCTAGGTGGATCAACTAGGTAGTATTCAAATGGGGGAAGCATAATTAAAGAAGTAAGATATATACTAGAGACCCTCTTATGAACAATTGCATTCTATTGTCCATCTCATGAGAACCATTATAATACTAGAGACCCTCTTTATGAACAATCAGATTCCAATATCCATATCATGGGAACCATCTTGAACCTACCATCCCATATTGGGAAGGGACATCTCTCATAAATAGTTCACGTGGTGCTATGCTAAAGTCCCTTTTTGAAATGTCTTTGAGTCATTTCAGTCATCAATCTTAGTTAAAACCTGCAGAAACTAACTCCTTATATTTTCATATCATTAGATCATTAAGTATAGGATTAGAACTTCCTTTCATCAGAAATCATCCTTAGTGAGATCACAACATCATAATCATATCCTAAGAAGGCACACAAGTTATGCATATTAAACCTTGTATCATCAATACCTTTAACATGATTTCGTTATCAACATATTAGAGATATTTCATAATTAACATCATATCATTATATTATTAATCTAATGATATGTAATACTTCAATTAACATCAGTATCAAGTATAAGCTATCATCATTGTAGTAAAGAACTTAAAAACATAAAGTCTTACCAAATAGCTTACAAAAGCCTCTTCCAAGATCATACCATCAATACAATAATATTTATCCATTATATCACTAAGTAACATCAGAAGATGTTAATCTATACAAGAAAAAAGGCACAAAAAAATTGTACTTACTAATCAAATCAACCTCAATTCATAACGTATGGTTAGGGAAAAGGGTTCAATCATGAGTTCTTCAATAAAACTAGGTCAAAGACTAAGAACTACATAAATTAAACCATATTAATTCATAATATATCAATACAACTCAAATGAAATCAATATTAAAAATATTTGAAAGATTATTAAGGAAATTTGATAAAAACCTATGATTTTGTCATATTTGGAAAGAAATTATGAAACGCCTCTTAGGGAAAGAGATCCCAATAGTGAATAGCTTCCATACCTTAGTATTACTTGAAGATTAAAGGAAAAAATATTGAGTCTTTATGCCCTAGTAAACCTTGAAGATGGG
Organism: Solanum habrochaites; assembly: GCA_027704765.1. NCBI lineage: Eukaryota > Viridiplantae > Streptophyta > Magnoliopsida > Solanales > Solanaceae > Solanum > Solanum habrochaites. Next base: position 39,444,131 of record JAKWJA010002489.1, on the reverse strand, counting down.
TCTTTAATGGGGTTTTTAAAAAAACAGAGAGAAAGTAGAGAGATGTTGGAGAGAATCTGGTTTGGGAGTTTTGTGTGTGTTAAGTTAGTTAAATGAGATTTAACCCTTATATAATCCAACAAAAAACATAAATAACCAATCCTTAAGCCTTCATTAATCACCTAACTAATTAACTAATTAACTCCCTAACTTAAAACTTGGAAGTCGACTTTTGTCCCAAATTATGAAGCCCAGCCTACGTCCCGTCGTCTCATCGAGTGCCCGTGCTAGAAAAAATCGTTTGTGTATGAGAGGCCAACTTTTGGACATTTTGGGAAAATATCAAATTTTCAACCAACAAATCCATCGATGGAGCATCGATCAAATGACGTCTCGTTGTTTGGCTCGTGGTTGCAAACTATTATTGACAGCTTTTGACGGTTAAATGTTAGATGCTGCACAAGGACACATAGTTGTTCCTAGGTGAGTCTTAACTTGACGCGTACACCCTAAACATACTCTAATATGTATTCCCGGCCTGTTTACGAAATTTGACAAAATTCCAACTCTAAAAATCCCTCGAAATATTCTAAGGCACGCTAGCTTAAATTTCACTAGTCCGCAGACACCATGCTTTTTTCTAGACGTTTTTAATTCTAACACTTCCGAATATATTTCAATAAATTATTTTAGGACTATAAAATAGTGTTTAAAGTCTTGGTTGATCATGTGAGGCTCTAGGCTAAGTTATGAACTTTTGGAGTGTTACATGATGGTTTCTTTGGATGTGGTAATAGGGTCCATAAGATGAGGGATTTCTGGTCCTCAAAGCAAAAGGTAAAGAATACAACGAAGCTCCATATTATGTTACGGATCCTAATGCTCCAAAGAATAATCGTTTTTATGCGCTTCAACCTAACAAAGAAGCACAATCCAGATTGAAGGCCCCTGTGAGTCATAGTCTCTTATGGTTGTTTTGATTTGATTTAGATGGGTTTAACCTAAGTGGGGGATGACGATTTTATTAATAAGGTAGTGCAAATCCTTATATTTTTCTTCTATTCTTACTCAAGCTTGTGGCCAAAATACTTGGTAGTTTGTTTATGTTTTAGAGTCTTGCATTTGAGTATGAGTTGCATGTCTTCTTACGTTAGGAGTTTCATCGATTATATAATGAGTTGCATGTTGTTGGTGGTATAATAGTTTCATGAGTAAATTTATAGTTAATATGTATTTCTTATGTCAATGTGTAGCTAATTATATTTTCTTAAGTGCTTTAATGTTTTTATGCTTATGTGCTACTGTGTGATTGGATGGTTATTACATGTTGATATTTTAAAATATGTGATGAGAGTTACTAATGTTGGAGAACTCTATAAATGAAATGAAAATGATAAAGTAAGTGTGAGCATCGAATTATGGAATTAGTTACAAACTCATTTGTGTTGGTTAAGATGTATAATGATATGAAGTTGGTGTTCCTTTTAAATTTTGTGCTTAAAGTGACTTTAAATGATTACTTGATGAGAATATATAGTGTTGTATAAGGTAGTTCCTCCATATTAAATGAAAATGATGAAGTAAGTGTGTTCTTTGAATATTGGAATTAGTTCAAAATTTGTTTGTGTTGCTTAAGATGTTTAATGACATGAGTTTTGTGTCCTTTGTAACTTTGGCGAATTTTCAAGAATGATTATGTCCGTGATTGTATGTGTTGTGACCTTCTAGTTGAGTCGTTGATGTCCTTGAAAGTGTTTAGTGTCATTTGAGGACAAATATTTTTCTAAGTGGGGGAAAATTTAATACTCCGAAAGTCGAAATCCTAATCTAGAGCTTAACATGAGATTCTAGGACTTTCAACGCGTTTTTAAGGTCAAATATAATGAATATAAGTCATTTCGGATGTTTTAGAATCAAAAAATCAAGAAAAGTTCATGACGTTCGGAAACTAGTCAAAGAGGTGCTTGCGTGACTTAGTCTATTTGACAAGGTTTTAAAAGTAGGAAATTAAGGAAATTTGTTGGTAATGTGTCTAACATGTATTTAGAAAAATTTTATTGTATAAACTTCTTTGTACGACTCTCCGAGGACCAACTAAAGGGTCCTTGAGGAGGACCCTTCTTTATGGTTAAAAGTTGTCTTGAGACAGTAACCATCGATGGTTGCCAACACACGAGGCCTAGGACAATCTACGAGGCATAAATGGACACCGTGGTTGTAGACTTAGCCAATTTAGATAAGTCTCTGACGATGGAGGAGCACCACGGAAGTGATACTAGTCATCAACTGACATTTGCCCCGTAGGTCGGGGTCTCGTACGTTAAGTCAGTGGTTGCAATTACGTTTTAGGATAGTTCAATTAATTAATTATGTTTTTAGTTAATTATTTAGAGGTTAAGTGAGGTCCAATTATGTTAGTTAATGACATCTATAAAAACCCCAAGCTGAATTAAACTAAGCCCTATTCTCATAACTCCAAAAACTCAAAAGCTCTTCCTTCTCTCTTCTTTCTCTCTTCCAAAAAGAGAAACGCCATTGAATACTAGGTTAAGTTCAAAGGATTGTAATTAGGGGATTTTATTCATCAATTATCCATCAATTAACAAGGTATGGGATTCTATTCACCTTTGGAATTCCTTTCCCAAAGGGGTTCCTTCAAATTTATTTCAAAAAGAAGAGTTTCAAGTGGGTTTTCTTCTATTAAAAGTTTGATCTGTAGATCATGAATTATAACTAAGTCCCAAACCCTATGCTATGAATTAGTGATGAATTGTTGTGTAGTGATTAAATTGACTTTATTATTGTGTTCATAGCTATTTGGCGATGATATCACACCCATTGTTGGGTTAAATTGGATGGTTGATGGTAAGACTATGATTATGGCTTGTAAAGAAGATTGGGGTAAGTCTTGTGATCTCAAACCTTTGTTTAAATTATGAATAAATGAGTTTATTAATGAAGTTAGATTGAAGTTTACCTTGTGATAAGATTGATCAGAGTTAGTATGATGTTGAATTTAAGTATCCTTATTCTATTATTGTGAAATTGTGCTTCACATGTAATGATATAAGGTTGGTAACGAAGTACCTCTGTGCATTACTATGATATAATTTTTTTAATGTGCTAATCTCACATGTGAGGCTTGTATTGAAAGGTGTTCTCATGCAATTCTTATTGAGCTATGACTATGACTATATAAGGGTAGACCTTATGACCTAATATAAGTTATGATTATTAAAGAAAGACATTTCAAAAGAGACTCTAGCTTAGCAGCTAGTAGTGAGGAGTTTCCCTTCCCACATAGGGAAGGTAGGATAACTGTTGTACTCATGAGATTTGAGAATATAATGCATGTAGCATAAAGAGGGTCCCAACTAAATATCCTAGTTCTTGAACTATGTTTCCCCATTTGGAATAATAGGTAGTGGATCCTCGTAGATGTTGTGTTCATGCTTTGGTACTACTTTGGCAAGTAGTCCACCTTCTTTAGGTGTAGGGTTCCATGACACCGGATTCCACATTGGCTTATGTGGTCTATTTTGGTTAAGGCAAGATGTTCCTTAAAGTAAAATTAAGTAATAAAGTTGAAATTAACTAGGATAACTTGAATGTTTTACTTAGTCTAGGTAGGGTTGTAGGACTCTACCTATACATTGCACTAGTTAGCCTTGAGGGAAGTCTTAGAAGGATTTTCTTGTAACACTCCATAAATTCCATGACACAGTCTAGACTTTAATCTATTGAATAATTTTTAAAATTATGTTTGCGGACCTATATTAATGTAATAAACTCATTTAGAAAAGGTTAGATCCAAAATCACAAAGAAAGATTGTGACGTCCAAAAACTAGCTCATTTTAACTAGTTGACGTCCCTACGTTTTGTGAAGCTTTCAAAAGGGTCCACCAAAAGTGATCAAAATGTAGTAAAAGGACATTGCCGATGGTAGTATGACATTACAAAGGGTCCACAAGAGTCCGCCAACACCCAAAAACTGGTGAGCCAGGCTTAACGGCACGGCCCATGGGACAATCGGAAGTCTTCTCGTGAAGGACCCAAACTTTGGCGAGCAGGCTACCAAAGCAGCCTGCAAGTAGGTAGATTGGAGGGGCTGCTGCGCGATGCGCAGCCCACTTGCATTGTACTGCATCAAAATTTGAGAGCCAGCCTTGCGATGCAAGGCTTACACAAGGCTCACTTCTTCGACCAAAAATTTCTGAAAAAGAATGGGAATTGGCCTTGCGAAGCGCAACCACTTCTCAGATTCGTTAAAGTCGTATTTCAGGTAAATTAACTTCACAAAAACATCCATTATTGGTAAGGTTATTTTGGGTATTTTATAAGAATAATATATATTTGTTATAGGCAAGTTTTAGACCACTTTTTACATACTTAAACAAAATCAAACGAATTTCTTCCCATGATGCTCTATAAGGACACCTCTTTTCCAAAACTCCGTTTTAAAAGATAGAACAACCAAGAAAAGACGCAACAGCTCAAAGGCACAGAAGATGATGAATGTCAAGAGGTCTTTCCAAAAATTGCAGGTGCGATTGTTCTGAGTCTCAATACGAGTATGGCATATTAACTCTGCTTATCCCGTTACCCAACATGTCCTTTCAACAACAGTTTCAAACAAAATTTAAATCCTAGGGTTTTTACTCTAAAACGGCTTTCTACTACTCTAGACTTTGTGACTATCGACTGAAAAATAATGTTGTTCATCATATGAGATGAAGGAAAGGGGTATTATTGTCCGAACGTAATTGACTTGTGGTAACGTTTAGATTTTCTGTGGAAGCATTGCTTTTCTTATAAAAGTTTATGGTTTTGATTGGGTTGTATATCACTACTGTGAGTGTAGACAAATGCAATTAGAGAGGTGCAAATAGTGGCAGTAGGGAGCTATGGACTTGTATGAACTTTTAAGATGACCTTTCCTATTACTACTTACGTAGCTAAGTGCGTAGTTGTCTGGACAGGCTTTGCGATTGAAGGAGTTGTCATATTGATGATGCTATTGGAATATTTCTAACTATGTTGTTTGAGGATTTGATTGTTATTTAAGGTAATGTTCTTGATAGGAAATCTTGGAGGCAAGAGGTGAGTCTTCAAAAGTTCGTGATTACTCTATTAGGTTTTTTAACCTAAATAGATTTGCTATGCAATTGAAATTGTTTTTATGATGTTAATATTATATATATATGTTGGGTCTATGGAATATGTTTGAATGTGAGACATTTTAAGGCTTATGATAATGCATGGTTATGATGTTCTCTTGTATACCTTACACAAGATGATTAGGATATGTTAAATCTCACAAATGAAAGGGTAGGGGTTGTGATTAAGGAAATTTTCGTCTAACCTAAAGAAACTTATGATCATGTTGATACAAGGAGTTTAATTTTTCTCATATGACTTATGACAAGAATTCTGAATATAAAATGATGATTTAAAAGGTTCTTCCAAAAAAATGACATAGCGATTACACAAAGGGACGGAGTACCGAGGAGAAACGTAGATATAAAGAGTTCCTCCCCTCCCTATGTTAGGAAGTTAGGTTCACAAGGACTCTCATAAGATAGAGGATGTCATGTAATGTGGAACTATTGGCCTCTAATAGATCTCCTCATTCTTGAACTTTGTTGCCACCATAGTATACTAGCTAATGGATCTATCTAGAAATCTATGTCATGTTTGGTTCTACTTTGGCCACTAGAACACCTTCTTTAATTTTGGGGTTTAATAACACCAGATCCGGTTTTAGCGGACATGATTATGTAGGTTAGGCAGAATGGGTCCCTCCAAGTAAAATGACAATAAATGTAAAATGACGTTTACTATGGTGATTAAGAGTCTCAACTTAGCCATAGTTAGGGAATGTTGGACCATACGAGCCTAAGAGGATTTGCCACAGCCGACTCTAATGGAAAGCTAGCCTTCAGGATATTTGTTATTATCAATATATGAATAAACATAAAAAGAGATGATGCTTATGATACATGTTTTACTTTATTACCACAAGTTTTGATTAGGTTAACACAAACATGATGTTTGATCCGTTTATTATCCGCACTTCTATGAGGGGTGGATTACTAATAATGTTATTACACTTCATAATTGAAGCAAAGCTCTACTTGAGGAGTCCTCCCGATCTATCTAGTGGTTGTGTGAGGTTATTTGCGTCTTGTGGCGGCTTCGACCTGTTGCCAATTGCACTTGTAGGTTGGTGTAACGGGATTTGTCATGTGTTTTTTGGTAATAGTACGTTTGTATGATCTATTAATTAGGAAATGTTAACATGAATATATGATAATATGTTTTTGATTGTGATCATAATTTATGTTGATAAAATCCTTAACTTGTATATGTTATATGGTATTTGTATCGAAGATTTTTAAATGACATAACATGCTTTCTATGAAATGATCCTTTTCATGCATGTCCTTAATAATTATGTGCACATACCCATACATAGTACATGAGACGTACTAAACCCATTACTTTATATTACTACAAATGTAGGGTCCGGCCATTGAAGATGAAGAAGGTCTATTGAAAAATATTGGAACTTTTTCTCCAATTGTTGGTTGGTCTTCATGTTTGGGGATAATATGTTTTCGTACTTTATCTTGTGAAGAATTTAGTAGTTAATAATAATACTTTTGATTCCATTTACATTCTTTGGATTCTTTTGTACTAATTTTGCATATTGACTTTTATTGGATAAGTCCAAATTCCTACTCATTAGATTGTTTTTTATCTGAGACAAGTTTTATAATATCGTACGTATGTTATTATGAATGTTAAGTATGAAGTCTAATTATAATTTCACATTTTATTAAAAGTTTTTAATTTTTCCGTAATTTAAGCTGATGACATGTTATGATGAATTCTAAGGGCTTGTTTGAGTCATGTGAGAGGACGACGACGAGGGTGCTTTCTAGGTGTGACAGACATGGTATCAATGTATGAAGTTAAATATCCATACGATCAATTTCTCACTAAACCACATTACCTGGTGTCTTGTTCATTTTTATGAAGTACACCACAATGTATGATAAGAGTATATGTGATGATTACGAAAGTTCTCTTTTCTTGGTAATCATATGTCGTGCCTTTAGGATTTTGACACTATGTGTCTTTTAGAATCTAATCCCTTTCTTTTTGTTATAGGGGATGAACACATGAAGGACAGCCGCGAGAAGAGAAGCAGAAGAGATTGAGAATGTGCGATTTTCTCCCCAAGACAATCGAGTTCCTCCTCAAGTACAAGTTGATGCCAATGAAAAAGTTTTGGTAAATTCTCCGGACATGACTGATGGTGAGGTGAGGGCAGCCCTTCTCTATAACGCCCCAAAATGAACTAAGGTGAACTAGAGCCTCGTGGTTATTTCTGGAGATAATTTAATGTTAAACTATGTTAGTTTAGTGTCCTTTGTCAGTGTGTGATGTTTGGTTAAGTTTGTAGTTCAATCGACAAAGAACGTCCCTGACGTTCACAAAGTATGCCTTAGAATGTACTAGTGTGTATTGTTGTGTTTACACGAGTTTTACAAGTTTGTTTTACCTTATACTTGCATTGGATGTTCCTAAGACCTAGACAACTTAGTTTAGGGGTTAAACTTCCAGGCACGACCCCAGGTAGGACCCATAAGGCGCCCTAGATAAAGGACACAAGACTTGGGCAAAATCTTCCAAAAAGCAGTAGCCATCGACGACCATAAAGATGGTAAATTTGTCCCTCAATGGTACGTTGACCTAGGGAGTCGATTAGAATAGTGAGTTTATTTGTCCATGCTCTATTCGGAGCTAAATATACATCAACGAGATCCTACCAACGGTCCGTTTTCTCATGCGTTCCGTTGGTGAAAGTTCGTTTGAAGGCCGCCCAAGTCTGTTGAAGTTGATGCCAACGTGGGGTGTTTATGTGAATACACCCAAGTTTTTAGACCCTAGGTGGATAATTTTTAGATTGTTTTTTAGGTTATAGTAAAATAGTGTTAACCCTCGACCTAGACAAGAACCCTCTCTTCAAATATTCCAACTCTCTCTCTCTTCTAAAGACAAACTCTCTCAAGAGTCCATTGAAATCTACAGATCGAGGAAAGATAGGAGAGCTGGTTGGACGTGTATCATGATAAAAAACTATTGGATTTTTCTTCCTTAAGTGAGGTATGGTATCCATTCTTGAATATCTTTTCATTCAAGAAGCCAACTTCCAAAAAGGTTTTCAAAAGAATTTCTATAATCAAACTTCTTCTAACTTTGATTTCTACTAGGGGTCTTCTTGTATTTATGTTCTAACGGTTTAAATGTATTTATTTTTGTTGAGTTTAAGATTCTTGATGTTAAAACTATAAGGAAAACTCTTCGTTAGCATACTTTAAGTTTTGGCTTGAAAGGAAAAATGGTTATGTGAGCAGATTTGAGGTAGGGGAATGAAACTAGGGTCTTATGTATTGTCATGTTGGTTGTAGCTACTGCCCTAACGACCTTATGTATGTAGTGATGATGGTTTGATTTGATGTTGAGTTGCTTTCATTATATAGTTCTTACTATGAATTGATATTGAGTGGTATGGTCCTTCTTATAGATAGCGGTGCTAATTGAGGAACTTAATGTTATTAAGTATGTTTTGAATATTCAAAATGGAAGTTCTAACATGTGAAAATTAGAGATATTGGAAATGGGTCTTGTATTGTGTTTGGTGTAGCTTGAATTGCATGTTTAACCTAGTTTAAGTCTAAATGAAGTATATGATTATGAGAAGCATGCAGAATGTGTTTCTTGATGAACCAAGGTTAAAGTATGTGGAGAACATTATGCAGTGAAATGTGATTCTTATATGGAAAGGTGTGCACATGAAACACACCCACACTTTACAGAATGGATTATGCCAAGTTGAGTAAAAACAAGGGGAATTTGAGTGGACGCCACTTCGTGTGAGTTTATTTTGTGGTGATAGTAGCAACTCTCCAATTCCTAGTGAGATTTCTATGGATAGGAATACTTTGTAGGAAAACCATGTGGGGTTATGCCTAGGACCGAGAGGTAATGAGGGGAGGTGTATTACAACTTAGTGAGTTGAGATATGCTAGTCCAATAGGTGCCTCTTGAGATGAGTAATCATTTGTTAAAGGAGAGTGAGTTACTTAGTTACAATCTTCCTTACCTTAACTATGTGCCTGCAAGGTGTAGCCATTGGAAAAATCCAGGTAACGATAAGAGTATGAACCTTAAACTAGAAAGTAAGGATCCCTAGTCCGATAGGGGTTAATATACGGGGATTCCATGTCTAGCAATCTGGTCTTGATTATTAAGCCAATCACCGCAAAAGAATTGATTCACATATGTCTGTCTAAAAGAAAGTCATATTAAGGTAGGTGTTGGTATTTATGGGACGCTATCAGTATTTCACTAGGTAGTAGGCTTCGAAATAAGGTAGGACATTGTGCAAAAACATTCTTAAAAGGGAATGTAATACGTAGATAGGTGGTGGTATGGGCGCCATCTTTCTTCATTGCACTCAGTAGGCATTCCGAAAGGGAAGAGGTTGGTGGTTTGTTGGGTGTCTTTAATGTCTTCCAATTGAATGAGGGGCTTGTTTCTCCGAGTGAGTAAATAAAAGCTCTAGTATTCGAGGGTTGTTTGGTGTTCTTGGATGAGGGAATATGCCTTACTTCCTCATATCTTACATTGGTGAGTCATAGGAAAATCTGTAGTAGGAGAAAAACTATTAAGGAAAATAAGTCACTTTCTCTTTCACTTGGCCTTGGAAATTTCACTCATTTTAGTGTAGGATAGTTCATTGAAATTTTAAGTTGGAATTTATTATGAATGCTTTAAAATGATTTCATTTCCATGTTCAAATGTATTATTGTTAAATACGTAAGGAGTCACTGTGAAGGTCAAGTTGGTTTACGGTAATGTTTCTGTTGTCTTAACATAGGTGAATTCTGATATAAAGTTTTAAAATGATGGTTAGTATGATTGCTTTGCCTTTGTATAATGAATTGTTTTTAGCTTAAATTGCTTAAAAAAGCTATTTACTAAAATGTCCCTTTTTACATGTTTTAGCATATGTCATACTTAGTAAATTCTATTGTATAAACCCCATACTTTTCTACACTGTATAAGTATAAGTTTGAAGCTTTTGAAGGTTTCAAGGCTAGAAAGAAGAGCTTGGTAAAGTTTCTCTCAAGGAAAAGTATGTCCTCATATATTCGAGGGAATAATCCTTTTATTAGTTTTTAAAAGAATTTTCCAGATCATGTGGATATTCCTTTGATTCCTCTTAGTTCCTTCTTCCGTCGTTTGTGTAAAAAACAAATCACATTGGAAGAACTGGATTGCATAGAAGTTGCGATCATAGAAACAGTAAATCAGTTGGAGCGAACTTTTCCTCTTTCATTTTTTGATATTAATATCATTGCCTCATTAATTTTGGAAATGTAGTGAGATATGAGGAGGTTCCGGTTCAAAAATCAGGATGTATTCCACTGAAAGAGAAGTTGGTACATTCAAATCATACATCCGCAATAGACGCTATCCAGAAGTTACATAGCAGAGACACGGGTGGGACTAAATTTTATGTATTTGTCTCCAAATATATGCATGAGGTGGGCATACTAGATTTAACAGAATAGCCCGAAATAATGATAAAAGTGAACAAACTGATGCAGAAATTATGTGTTTGTTTCCTAATAGAGGAGTTCCTTAAGGAGCAAAGAAAAGTGATTTATTCTTTTTAAATAACAAGATATTATGTCAGGAACATATATACTCATTGGGAAATGGTGACTAGATTAAAGAATATATTAGGTACATTTATTTGAATATAGTATAATTTTTGTATAACTAATTTTTAAATTATTTTATATGTTTTTTAACAAAAAAAAATACATGTGTTGTATAGAAAGCATGAGCAAGAGGTTAATAATCAGCAATGAAGATCAAAATGGAGTAAGGCTAAGAATCATTTTCAAAACTTTTCTCAGTGGTTTGAAACTCATGCTTTGCAGAGGATGTACTCGATTTGATAAAACAATTGTATAGAGGACAAAATTCTGTTGCAAAAGATATTTTGAGTATCTGAATGGATATAGATTCGAAGTTAGGCAGTGTGATGCAAGGCATAAAAAAAATAGTGGTGTTACACTAGTTGCCTCAACTACAAGCTTTGCAAGCTTAAAGGATAAAAATATGATTGCTGCAGATCTCATTTACTATGGTAGAATAGTTGATATTGTTGAGTTAGACTACTATGGTCATTTTTTAAGGTTGTTCTATTTATGTGAGATCCGTATGAGGTTGAAAATGATACTTATGGCGTTACTTATGTCTATTTTAACAAGAGATGCTCTAAAGAAGAGCCATTGGTGCTTGGATCTAAAGTGCACCAATGCTTCGATGTGCATGATCCATATGATCAAGATATACATTATGTTATGAAGACTGTTCCTAGAGACTTATTTAACATGGGTGATCAAGTTGAATCTAATGTTCCACAATGTTATGAAAAAGAGCCATCTTAATATTTAATGGGACCATCTATACCAAAAGATAATGGTGAGGTTCTCTTAAAAAATTGATGTACCAGAAACTATTATTAATGTGCTTTTAGTGGAATTCGCTACTTAACAACTTGAAGTTGAGGAAGAGGAGTTTGAAGATGAATCTTCTAATGAGTTCAAAGATGAGTATGAAAATGACTTTGAAGATGAGTCTTAACATGAGCTTGAAGATGAGTAGGAAGAAGAGTATGAAGATGACGCACCATGAGTTTCATTATTTTTGTAATTACCATATAGTTCTCACTTTCTTTTTCTTTTTTTTAATTGTCTTGTTTGAAATTATTAACAGATTTAATAGTGGAATGATGATTAGATAACTACAATGGTTAAGTTTCTTTTGGATCTTTCATGTGTTCGATTGTTTGAACAACTGTATTCTAGATTAATTGTTTTAATTGAATGTTTATTCGCAAAAAAAAACAATAAACTGACTAAAGGTAATGATCCTCTAAGTATTACGTGGTATAAAAATACAAATTGCTTTCTGATTTGGATATATGAATTGTGATTGTTATATAGATTAACATATATTTAAAGACTTATTTTTTAAGGTTTAGAGTTCGAGGTAGCATAGAAAAACTCTTTTTTCAGCATTATGGTCAACTTTTTGAAGTTACTAGTCTCTAAAGGTTTGTACCACTCTTCTCTGCTCCTTCGTATTTTTCAATTCCCAATTGATGTTTCCATTTTATTTGAACGTGTACTTCCCGATTTGGATGCATGAGTTAGGATGATAAAGAACCCAGTACTCCACTATGAGGATCTTTGCGAGTATACTTTTCTCTTCCTACCTTGTGGTGGTGTTTGATTTCTATTTCCATGGTTTTCCTTATTTGAAAACGAAAAGGAGGTGACCTGCTCCAGCATTTTATTTTCATGGTCAATTAGTTCGACACTCTTTAATACTGCGAATCCGTTTTCTTTTGTATTATGTTTTGTTGGTTCTTGTATACCTTTTTTTTCATTCTCATAACTTCGATTAGTTTGTTCATGCTCTTCTCCCAAAATATCTTGTTCATGGTTTGTTCATTTGTTAAGCAAAATGGTTTTGTCTTGTATGTGTTTGCTGGATCAATTTTCTTATTTTTGACTATATGTCTTGAAGTGCCAAGAAGTCATTTAGTTATTTTTCTAGTGCATTTTCAAGTATATATTAGTAAGTTTAGTTCAATAATATCATGGTGAGCTAAGTTAAGCTTTCAACCTTTGAAGATGATCATTATAAGCTCATCCCTATACTATAAATAGGCAGCAAACTTTTTATCATCAAATAAATATAGAGAGCTTTACTCATTATGTTATTTGCCTTTTATCTGCTTGTATGATGTGAAACTTTTAGATGTTACTATTGGAAGTTAAATGTCATTGTAAATTCACCAAAATTTAATATTTGAAGTGCTTTCCTACTTTTTTGGGGCGTGGCTTGACAGTAGCCGTCTCTTATCATTTCATAGACACATTTCAAGCATGATCTTATCAAATTTACATTCCCAAGTTTAAGGCCTCCAACCAGACACTATTAAAGATTATCCCTCTTCTCTAAATAAGGTAGATTCTATTTAAAGTTTGATTGCATATTTGAGTCTATTTTCTAAAATTTAACTTGGAGCAGTAAGAAGTAAAAACTCAATATTAGTTTACCGTGTCATTTCTTTGCATTCTGCATATTTATAACTAATATAGTGATCATTTCTACTTGTTTGTTGGAGGTCACTCCTATATTTGAGCTTACGGTATAAAGTAGCTGACGGGTGTGGTTTTTCTAGTACAGAAATAAAAGTACATTTCAAGTGATTTCAGTTCCCACGACATCTACATATAGGTAAGGAAATATTACTGGAGTTGGTCCATGATTTGTTTCCACTGATAAGCAACCTTCATAATCCAAGGAATCCTTATTATTATTATCTGATGAATTATTATTTTGTAGGTTAAATTACTTGATATTGATATGAAATACCAATCAAGTGCTGAATTAGCGAACAAATTAAAGATTAAGAGAGAACAACTTGCAAATGAACGCAATGATAGAGATAAGAAAAAACAAACACTAACACCACATAAAAGAAAGAATTCTGAGGAGGTTAAACCTCATATATGACTGCAGGGAAAGGGAAAACTAAACAAAGGTTATTTCAGTCTGAAGAGTCCATTGAAGAGAAAGGAATTAAACTTCCTATGAATGACTCTTGGTTCCAAAAAATATTCAAGAAAGGTGTTGTTGCTTCAGTACATGTGGAAAAACACTAGGTAATGGAGAGGCACAAGATCATATTGGGGATCTACTGAACTTTAAACAGGTGAAGGGTAAGTTGGTTCGACCAATCACCATATTTGTGAGTTTCTAGATAAGAAACAAATACACAATGAACATGATATTCTTCATCTACCAAATTGCAAGCATGTAAAGAGGAAGCTGGTGATACCCGCTTGTACTCTTGATCAGTTTCAAAAAAAACAAGGGATACACATAAATGATTAAACAAAATATGATAACCACACAAAAACTGATTTGCATACTCTTATTAATAATGAACAAAACAAAGGATTGAATAATATTGTGGATCAAGAAGAACTTTGTGTAGATGAATGTGATGTCCAAGAGGAAATTAACATTGATTGTAGTACAAAAGGTATGTGTTAAACCTTCCTGTCTGTTACATTAATCTAGAAATATCAAAGCCAAAAAAGTTTGAGGACAAACAATATGTAAGGATATTCACGCAAGAAATTTCAAAGAAAGAAAGGAAGTGATATTGTATAAGGACAAGCAGTGGACCAACTATTAAGATAGTGTCACAATTTAAGCACATTTATAGGAACAATTTTGAAAGGAATCCTACGATTCATTTCAGCTTGAGTACACTAGTTGGCATTGTAGGTGCAAAGGATACTAAAAAGCCACATAAGGGAATATATCAATGTAAGAGAACCAATCCACTCTTGATATAGAATACTTAATTTTTTATTACTGAAGGAGATAATATATTTATTTTGCATAGGTCCAAATTCTAATGTCCAGTAGAAGGAAAGAGTGGGTGATGACTGGTCTTGTGATTCTTGGAGGAGACACAAACAAAAATAAAAAAAATCTTTTTAACCACCAAAGTACCCTTGAGGATAATATGCTAGCAAATCATCTGATCGCCAATTTTGGCATGTATATTTTTATCAATTAAATTATCTCTTTTTTTTTAGAAATAGGCCATATTGCGAGATGAAGTCTCCAAAAAAATTTTTTGATCAATATAAATTGTTTTTTTATAATAGGCCATATGCGAGATGAATTCTCAAAATAAGAAAAAACAAAAGTAGAGGCATCCAATGGGACATATTAATTTTAAAAGAGTCTGAGTGAGGGTAATGTTTGTTATCACCGCTTCCTGTTTTGCTTTCTTAGTGAAATGAGTGCTTCCGTTCATATCGAACATCGTTCTTTTCCATTTTCCCCCTACCTTGGTGTTTACTCTAGGTTCACTAGCTTTTTTTTCGGTCTTTTATGAGGAGTAAGTTAAGCCATTCCACTAAAATACTCTTTATTGATTGAGCTTTCTCAGTCTTTGTTTGAAAGCGTTGACAGTTTAGTTCGCGTAGTTAGTAGCCATCGTTAGAGGAAAGAACTTGTATTACAAGGATTCATTAGCTGTTAATATTAAAATTCCTACCAGGGTGGTGGGTCAGAGCGGATTCCCTTGCTTTAGGGCAGGGATAGCGGAATGGTTGGGGGCCTTTAATACTTAGATAACATTTCTTCAAAATTCTGAATTTCATTTTTTTGTACTTTATTAGAACATAATGATTTTTTTAAAATTTCATTTCATATAATTTGTAGCATGCAGCCAAAGACAACAATGAAGAACCATCAAAGGCTGGAATGTTTATAACAACTCATACAAAGACGGGAAAGGAAATCTAGGCAGATAGCCAAGTTGCAATAGTAGGTTTTTAAAGAGGATTTGTAATAAATTTGACTCAGACTTAAATTTTATATATTGTGGGAGAGTTTAACTCCATTGAATCTTATCACGTATGTCTTCTCCTTCTTTCTCATTTTCTTCGTCTTGTTCAAGTGAGAGGAGGTATCAATTCTTAGTCGATGTCGCTATCATAGGCTTGAAATGAAATACTAGTCACAATTCACTATGGATGTCAATTTTATTCAACAGGCTGAACTTCAGAATCGCAAAAATTTATGGGAAATAGCTGATGATGCATTTACGACAGTGTTTGGAAACGAGCAGCTTGGTCGACATAGGTGCTACGATAGATCAGTGACAACATGTTCTTTGAATAAAGATGAGGAAATTAACAATCTAAATAAAAACATGCTAATGAAAACACATCTCTAAGGGAAGAATTGAGAGAATAAATGCGATTTTTATTCACTCAATTGTGGCAAAACAACCCTGGATTGAATTTTCAAGACATACAAGGGTGTGTTGGATCTAATCTTGCTTCACCTGTTGATGCAAGTAGTGCACAAGCTGTAAGAGGAAAAATCATCCACATTCTTTAGGATCAGCTCATGGTTCGATTCTTCAAAAGGTATTTTGTATTTCACATTCTCTGTTAATAATCTGAAGTTACTTTTCTATATTGAGTCTTTGAAAAGATCAGTATGTACTTTGTTTTTGTAACTCATTGTGTACTTTTAGATTCTATATCGAATTTTTGAATTTAGTTATGTACTTTTTCCTCAGTTGTTTACTACTTTTAACTATAATGGATTTTTCGAGAGATGGTTTTAATTTTGGGATAGTTTTGTTGTATTTACGTGAGTGAGTTTGTTGTCACTTGTGCTAGTTAAGCTCTATTGAGATATGGTTTGAGTTTCATCTTGTTGATGCTTGTTCTTGTTGTTGCTAGTTCTTGTTGTTTTCTTTAAATTGCTTCTCTCTCTTTTTTGCCTTGTTTACCTTTTGATTTGTTGTTGGAATGAGTCTGAGTAGCTGTCAGTGAATAAAATTCATGTAAGCTATAATTAGGAGTTTTGGTATGTCCATTCTAAGTTCCAGCTAATTTACTACTAAAGCTTTCTATTTTTGGGTTTAACTATATTTGAAATACAGGTTTTTCATATATGGTCATGAAATCAACCCTATAGTACTTGTCATCTTCTTATGCACTCTTATTGTAACCTTTATTAGAAAATCTACTTACATTATGTTAACTTAAAATCGTCTAAAAAAAGAATTACATTTTGCAGTATTATAGTTCTATTAGAACTTTACTTCCAAAAGATACACTATTGTTGATTGTAGTAGAAATGTGGTACTTTAGGCACTTTTTGCTGCTTTGAATGAACGCACATGCTATCTCCTAGGCTTTTTGGTGTGTGATAAACTTGAGTGTGTTAATGTTGCAGGAGTTGTTCTACAAACCTTAGGTTGAATTACTCCTGTTGATTTAAGTGTATTTTCTAATAATGCAAAACTTGTTAAGCTTTTATGTCTACCAAGTCAATTTCATGGAAAATGCCTAACTTGTTTAAACTTGTAAGAATCTGTTTTGCATTTGCGGTTTATTATTAAATTGTTGGGAAATGGCCTATCTTGTTAAACTTGTAACTTGTATAAGGCCGTTTCTTGTTTTTGTGCTGAAACGTGTTTTGTTACGGCATTGTATGTTTCTAAAAATATTTTACTTGTTTCCCTTCGTGTTTGTTCTTCCGATCAGCCTCCATCTCTTTGCTTAATAACAATTTGTGAATGTCAGCTTCCACTCTTGCCAATATATCAGTAATTGGGAAGCTAGTCCCTCTTGGAGGGCTTTTTTTCATGTACAAAGTTGAAAATTTTCATTCAACATGCAGATTTTTTTTTTATTTACACATTCTTCGCTATTTCAACAAGATTAACAACGACAAACAACATTTTTTGAACTTCTTCCAATATATTTTTTTTTCTTTCTGTCTCCGACCGCTGCAATGCTGTTCTTTGTTAGTCTTCTTTTCAATCTTGTGGCATTCTGTTCTGCACAGAGATTTTTTTGGCTACTGAGTTTTTTTCAGCTGCTGGCCTTTTTCCTCCAGCAGGCTTTTTTCTTCAGCTTTTTGGGCCATTTTGTATGAATTAGAATTGAAATTTTTCAAATGCTCTTAATGGAATTTTGAATTATGTGTGTTTGTTGATCACTTTGTGTTTACAATACATGTAGTAACCCATAATTCACGTGATTATAAATGTTCTATATGATTTGCGTATATATATTAATTTGGATTGGTTGGATTACAATGAATACTCTCCCATTATGCACTTTCACATTTATTTTAGTAACTTCTAATTTTATTTTCAATATGCAGGAAAATGCCGGTAATTGAATTTGAATATTGGCAGAAGTAAACTAGATATATTGTAGTTAATGATGAAGAGTTTTTTGTACTATTTTCATATACCTTTGTATGCATTTGTTATTTTAATTTTTTTTTATATTGGAGATCTTTAAGCAATTACTTTCTGTGTTTTGGAGTTTTTGGACATGTTTCTTGAAGTTTATTTGAAATTTGTAGCTTCGATTTAAATTTTGTGATCATATATTGAATATTTTCAATTAAAAGTGTTCTCAATCTTAGAATATAAAGTTACACTTCATAAGTGTGCTCTAGATGAGATATAACGTTACACGTTAATATAGTGTTGCTCTAGATTCGATATAAAATTAACACTTTATAAGTGTTGCTCTAGATTAGATATAAAATTACACTTTATAAGTGTTTTGTTCTAGAGAAGATTAAAGTTACACTTTTATTATGCACAGATGATATACTAAAAATTACGCCTTAAATCAGTGTTGCTCTAGATAAGATTGACGTTAGCACGTGATACTTGTTGCTCCTAGATGAGATATAAAATTAAACTTTATTAGTGGTTGCTATATATGAGATATAAACGGCAACACTTTATGAAGTGTTGCGCGAGAGTACCTATAAGAAACACATTTGCGAGTTGTGACCAATAAAACACTAAGGGCAACCTTTTAAGTGTATTTATAATAAAATATAGGTGTTACTATGCCATCCACCAAAGCGTGGTGTTAAGTTCTTTAGCTATGTTTTATAATTGTAGCCCAAAATGGCGACATTTAAAAGTGGTTGCCTTATGTCAAAGGTTACACCTTCTTTTGGACAACCCCAAAAAAGTGTTGCCTAAGTCCAAAAAGTGTGTCTTTTTAATCGAATTGCACACTTTTTGGCTAGTTTATGCTACATTTTAGAGTTGTGGTTGTAGGCCAAAAATAGTGTAGGATTAAAAGACAACCCAACAAATGCGCAGTACTTCCATTTTCTTCTGATGACTAAATAGTGCATGAGTAATAGTGTCCCATACCACCATCTACCCTACGTTAGTAAATTCTTTTTATTAGGTTTGGCACCAAGTCCCCCCCCCCCTTTCCCATTTTGAAGGTCCTACTACCTAGTGGAAATGATTAGATAACGTCCCACCTCCACTTACCCTTAGTAGTAACATCCTTTTTAATACTTATTTTCAATAAAATTTCCTTTGTGGATGGATAGCTTAACCAAAAATAACCGAACATCTAACGATGAGATCTAGACATGGAATCCCGAAATTAACCCCTATCGCATGAGGGATCCTCACTTGCCTAAAGTAAGGTCATTCTTTTTATTTTTTACATGGCTTTCCCAGTAACTACACCTATGTGGGAGCATAGTTAGGATAAAGGATATTTTCTTCTAAGGTACTCATTCTCTCTTACTCACGAGGAGTACTCATCTCAAGAAGGACTTATAATAAAATATCTCACTCACGAAGTGTAACACCCTTCTTCATATCCTCTAGTGATACTAACCCCCCCGGTTCTAAAAAAAACTAACAACTTTAAAACTGGAGTTAAGGATAGCTCGTGAACACCACATCTCATTCACGAAGGCAATTCATCCTCTAACTATCTTTTAAATGCATGGGCTTAGTGAGGTTTTTACTAACCCTTCCCTTCTCTCAACTCACGCGAGTGTCACCCCAAAACTCCCCTTTAGGGGGACTTAACTTAGCTTTCATTCATTCACCTTCACTCAAGTGTAAGTGTTGTGTGTACATGGTGAGGTACCCTTGCACATAAGGCTTCACTTCATTTACATTAACTGGTTATACTTCCTAGAAACCTTTCATCACATCACACACTTTAATGCTTCATATAATCAGATAATTCGTTTATACATAATCCTTAACATACTTCTCATAACAAGTTACATAAAGAAATGAAACAAGAATAACTTCATTCAAGCATACCTCTAGTCTACTTTGCTTAATCACTTCATAAGGCACATTTAACAGATAGCATTTTTGTCATCTTCTTCACACCTACAAGACTTAAATCCATCCCTCATTCACAATAAATGATTAACATTACATTCAATCCAATACAATCACGTAAACAAAACCCGCCACCAAAAGGTGGACCATACACTCATAGTATTTCGAAATCAACATAAACATCAAAACCAACTTTACCCTTTAAGCCCAAGATTTAATCACCTATAAAATTTTCTAAAAACTTCATCATAATGTATCCCTTAGGGCAGTAGCTAGACAACAATAAGAAACCAAACGTCAAAGACTAACAATTCATACTCATTTAACCCATTTCTTAAGACAACATTAAATGAAAAGCTTTAACATGATTTAATAGTAGTTTATACTTAAAAAAACCAAATGACCTTTAAAATATCATAATAAGTCATTTATAACGTTTTCTTCACAATCCAGACTCATCTTAAAGACAGTTGAGAAAGAAGAACTAGGCGTTAATGAGAACCCCACTTTAAAATTCCATTAAAGGTACTATTGAATGGAAGAGGGTTTAAGGATGGATTCCATACCTTACATTGAATAAATACCAATGATTTTTGATGAATAAAAAAACATCAATAACGCGCATTTCATGACTTCTAGCTTTCATGGTGACTTGAGAGAGCCTTCTAAGAGAGAGGGGTTTTGGGATTTAGGAAGAGGGGTCTATAATGGGGTATTTGGGTTTAGAACACTTTAATATATAAATAACCCTAAAATAAATGTAAAAGGTCCTTAAAATACTTGGGGTGAGTTTACCAAACACCCCAAGCAAAGGCAACCAATTAACAGCTTTTGCATGCAGCCACCACAATCCTCAAACGATGGGCCTCTTGTCAACCAACGCCCCGGCGATGTAGTGTTGTTGATTGGTACTGCAGCTCCCAAATTTCAAGGTTTTCATGACCCAATTGCCGGACCAGGTCGAAGGGCCTTTGCCCTGGTCAATTGACCGTCGATTGGCTTGTCAATGGGCACTGCTTTTTGGCAGTTTGCTCCATGTCTTCGGACGTTCATCTAGGGCACCTTGTGGGTCCTAGGAGGGGTCGTTCACGGAAGTTAAACCCCTAAAATAAGTCCTATACGTTTTATGAACAACCTAAGAAAGTTTGAAGCAAAACAAACACATAAAACTCACTCAAACACATTAAGACACACAAGGGCTATCTAAGGCACACCTTTCAAACGTCATGAATGTTCTTAGACCTTTGACGTCCAAACATAACAAAAAATTACACACTGTCAAATAACACTTATATAAATCATTTCAACATACAATTTACCCATGAAACAACCACGAGGATCTAGTTCACTTTATTTTGTTTTGAGGAATTATAATGAATTTTTAATCGAAATTCATGAAAAACACGTTATTTACTGAATGTACCTTTTTCATAATATTTACATAGCTTCCATACTTATTTAATCTAATGTGCTAACCCCATCTTTTACCGTTTTGACTAAAGGGTATAGAATTGGAAGTCATGATGTGCCATGGAGGAAGGATAGGTTTCTAACGGTTGAAGATGAAGTATTGGTGAGTCCTCATCGATTCGAGGACAATATCCACAAGTGTTCATTTATGTTTTAGTATTTATTTTATTGTCTTGTATGACCTTATATCCCTATTCTTATATAATCTAAAGTTTAGAATGCTCAAGGAGATGTTGTAAAGATTTAATGTTTTAAATGAAAGTCTTCCTCTTGTGTAATGCTTATGAAAACAGTTTTTCGTGTGTGAACCATGTTTTAAGTTATTACTCATTTTAGTATGTTTTATTATGCAATTAATGGTACAAGTTGCTTATATGAGACTTCTTAACGTATCATATGTCGTGTGGTGACACAATGATGATCTAAATTCTAGGATGTACTTGTGGTCGTTACCAGCTTGATATCCTAGCATAATTTTAGGATGTTCCTCCGTAGTCTCACGAACCACATCTAATAGACTCTTGTTCATAATGTGAACCACACCACACTACAAATAGGAGGCTATAGGGTACTATGAAAAGTTCCACATCTTCATTCATGTAATCGTGCCTAAGAGCTTTGTATATGGCATTATTCTCTTACTTCTCTTGTTCCCATATTGTGGCTGGTCCCCTGGGGTCACATTGATAAATTTGGGTGAGGAGAGAAAAGAGGGATAGATAGTTTTTAGATAGGTGTGATTATGGTGGTTTTGACTTTAGAGATTGGCTTTGTTTAACTTTTGAAGGGTGGTTAGTTTTAAAGAATGGTAAGGTACTATTGGTTCGCAATGTGGAAGGAGTATTTTTTGAGATAATTGAAGTTCTTTAAATACAAATCGGAAGGGAGGTGATGATATTTTAAAAAAGTTCAAAAAAAAAAGGAGATTTCTCTATACTCCGGGGATGTAGTGTTAGATATGAGACCTTTATGGAGACAAATTTGTCTGTCATGACGTAGACCCCCCCCTGGTAAGGAAGTACTAATAAGGTTTCCGGTTACTAGGAGTTTTGAATGGATGTTATGTTGACTTAGAAGGGTTCTCTTAAGTGGGGGAGTGATTGAAGAGTAATGGTCGTTGGAGTGAGGTACCCTTAACCTTTTCTTTAGTTTTTATTCATCTTAAAACAAAGAGTTCATAGTAACAGGCTTGGTCGGCGTTTTTTGGGAAGGTGAATCTAAAATATTCTCCTTATGATATGCTTGTTTTGATTGATGTTTTATTGAATGAGAAAATGAGTTTTCATGCATGGTGTCTTCCTCATGATTAATGTGCATCTAATGTAGGTTGCTAATTCATTTAAATATATTGATGTGAGAATGTCCTAAAAGTCTAAGGATCTTTATAAGTAGATCATTTATACGGAATTTCTTAAGTGCTGCATTTTTTTATTTTAAAGCATTTTAACTAGGTTATGTGTATTTGATGTTCTCCTATATGTTTCTATGGTATGATATGGTATATGGTATGGCCATGAGTTTCTAATAGAGTCTCTACACTTGGAAATGTTAGGAGAATGGCAAGTGTAATTCGAGGACAAATGTTGTCTAAGTGGGGGAGAATGTAAGACCCAAAAAATTAATTATGTAATCTAGAGCCTAATATGTTTCAAATGATAACATAAGATCGTAAAATTTTTATATTGTGGTTTAGAGGCAGTGCCTACGGGTTTAGGTGCATTGGATGTCAAATACAACAAGAAATATCATGGCTAAGTTTCCTTTATTGTTTCCTCTAAGGTTTGCATGACTGTTTGTGTCTATGGTATAGTTGAGACCTTGTATGGTTGGTTAGTATGACCTAACATGATTATTTGGGATAAAATGCCTATGTGACAAAGTTTAGGATGCTTTTGATATCCTTATTTTAAGTTACTATAATTTTTTTCGCCACAAAGATAAGATCCTCTTTATATCGGGTCAACATTCTCTTAATTGGGTTTAGCCAAAAGTGGTGGATGGTGATGTGAGTAGTAAGGTTGTGGATGTTTTCTCTCTATTCCTTCTATGTTTACTTGATCGTGAAACTAATAAATTCTTAGTAATCTTGTCAATGATAGAAGTATTGTGATAAGACATGATTAACAGTTACCCTCTATAATGTTTTGTATGGCTGATTTGAACTTCTTAATAGTATTATGAAGATTCTAAAGTACTTGAAATAGAATTCTTATTGACTTCATAGTCTTCTCAGGTTGATTTGGCATGTTTTTATGCTAGTTGTGCATTTAAAGAAGCATGTTTTGAAGTCACTCTTAATTTGTACTGCTTTAGCATTTAATGAGAAAATTTGAGCCTCTGTTTTAAAAACTGAAATGTGGTTTTGAGTCTCTTGACAACATTGGGACTCTGACATTAAATTTTTAAAAGTTAAGGGCATGATTAAGCTATGTCCGTGTGAGTACCTTGATTTGTGATATTTTTCCCAAATGCTGCTTACTGTGAGGTTTTATTATGATTAATATTGACTTTTGTACATGCTGTCCTTTTCGGTTGTGATGTGCTTTTTCGTGTGACTGACCATTTAGACTTCACTAGAAAAACTGATCATTGGGGCCTTGTTGTTTAAAAGTTGAGAATTTATCATTTCAACATAGGTTACCTTTGAATTTTTCCTACATGTGAACTCATGGACATGTAAGTGTGTAGACGAGACATTCCTCAATGGACATACTTACGCTGGTCTGGGGTATAATGCACCCTCATGGAACTAGGCCTACCATCTCTTAACCCTTTTGTCAACCTATTTATTTTACTCAATCTAATGTAGATTGAAGTTGAGTGCCTACTTGTTCTTGAGTTTTGTTTAAGCTGTATATTTATGACTTAAAGATAGTTGCAAGATGAGCTCTTAATAAAATTAAGTGTACTGACCATGTTATGACTAGGAGAAGGATGTTACTCCTATAAACAATATAGGATTCTATGTGTTTGATGCATTAAAGGGTGAGTGAATAAACATTTTTGTTGCTTGTGTCACATTCAGTGCTAAATTTTTCAAGTCTATTCCTTGTATGAATGGTGTGTTAACTCTATGTTATTATGTTATGACTGTTATAAGCTGCTCTATGATTCATTGAAGTCCTTGTTATGATTAAAGTGTTGTAAGTATCATTCGATGACGGATGTTCTCAAGTGGGGGATATTGTAAGACCCCCAAAATGCGTTAGGGTGTATAGATCCTCACTTGTGACTGTAATCTTTTTGACATGATAATTAATTATTTTAAAGTATGATTGGGCGATTTGAAGTTATTTGGAAGTCAAACATCAAGGGACGAGTAAGACGTTTGACTACTAGTCACCTAAAGGGCCTTATTTGTTTTTATATGCTTATGTGTGTTTCATGAGATTATGAGATCCTTAAATGAGTAATAAGGACTTTTATAAGAAATGTATGGAGTTTCATTAAGTTTGGAGGTCAAACATCCAAGATAGTCCAGGAAATGCGAAACTTATCCCTTGAGACATGCATGTGTGTGCGTTGATGGTGCCTAGCATTTTTGGACGTGTTGCATATTATCGTTTTGGGTGAAAATTTTTTGGAAGTCCCTTGATTTGTTAATGTTCACATTTGCATTGGAAACGTCAAGGTATGAATTACCAACGGCCTAGCAAGAGGTCCTCAAAGAATGACACAAAGATTGTCGAATCGACTGAACAAAACGATGGCCAAATTTTGACAAATGGCCCATTGGTGGTTAAGTTGTCAATCAACACTTATCCTGGGGAAGTCTCAGCAAAGTAACATCACTAGACACAATCAACTAAAGCCACAGACGGCCCGTCGATGGACCTACTGGGTGTCGATGGTGACCTATAACTGCGACCTAGCATTTGTTTATGTAACAGGTGAATGGGAAACTCACCCATACTCCTAACATGACCCTACTAGGTTAATTTGTTATTTTGGGTGTATTTAAATGATAAAAAACGTTATCAACCCCATTCCCAATTATATTCACACAATTTAAACTTTTCCTCCAAAACCGATCCTCTATAGAAACCTCCATTGAAGGTGAAGCTCAAGACCAGCTTGGATCATTCATTCCTAGGGTTTCTTAATAAACTTTTAGAAGTTTTATTTTAGATAAAGGTGTTGCTATCCTTAATATCTAATTATCCTTGCATCTAGAAAGTTAATCACAAAGTAAATCCAATTGCATGATGAAACCATGCTCCCTTCAAAGTCTCTATTCAGCCTACGTGTGGGTTTTGTTGATCTTGAATGTATATCCATTGAATTATGATTCTAGTACGTTTATGTTCTTATATATACATTCTAGTATGTGTTTTGATGGTGAATTGTTGATGAGTGACCATGAGCATGAAGGTTTGAAGGTTTGAACAAGGGTAGGCTCTAATTTAGTATTTTGTGATTTTGATGCTAGTATACTTATTGTGTGATTAAATTACATTAAAGTTATGGTTAGTTACTGCCCATGATATCATGTGATAATGACTTATGTATTGTTGGTCTAATATGGTTGAATATTGAAGAAATAATCTCTATTGTCCTATTTATCGTTAAAGCATGCTATTCACTGTAATATCAATTTCCTGGCACTTGTATTAGGATTTTTTTGGGTTATGATATCATTGACTACTACATTATATTGATATTGTTAATGAATTTTTGGTATAAATCATTCATCATCAAATTAAAGAAGGCTTTGTAAGGATTGATCTGGGTTCTTTTATCCTATAGATTGAATGTTGTAATATACATGATGTGATCTCAATTATATGTAGATGACTCATGATTTAGACTTGATTAATATGCCTTTAGCTACTGCCCTGGATTGATACTATTCAGGCAAAATGATTGAAGATCCATGCAAGTGAATTTGGTTAAAGATCTATGTTTTTCTACATCCTAGTATATTTGTAATGTTGTAGTAGTTTGTAGCATGGGCTTGTAGTGTCTTATGTATGCATTCTATTGTGATTAAATCAGATTTAGAGACTGCCTTTCTATATTAATTGTTGATCAAAAAGGAGTACTGATCAAGGGTGATCAAAATGTGAGGAATTGGTAAGAAGGCTTATCTCTTTTACTTTTCTCTATAGTATTGTTGATGAAGTCTTATATGGTATTGTATGTTATGGTCAACTTATGGTGGATATATTTACTTTATTGTCACTATATATGTGTTGAATCTGGCCTTTAAGGCAAATTGTCAAATATTTAAGTATTTGGTTATGATGATTACACTATTTGAAGCTTATCCCTACTTTCCTATTATAGTTGTTATCTAGGTTGTATGGATATTGTATAAGCATGTGTATATCAATGTTACGGTGAAGTGTAGGTGCTGCCATTGATGAGTT
Organism: Solanum habrochaites; assembly: GCA_027704765.1. Classification (NCBI taxonomy): domain Eukaryota; kingdom Viridiplantae; phylum Streptophyta; class Magnoliopsida; order Solanales; family Solanaceae; genus Solanum; species Solanum habrochaites. The sequence continues at coordinate 39,417,466 of JAKWJA010002489.1, read as the reverse complement.
ATAATCGTTGATAGTCCCTAACTTGTGTACCCGTATGTGAATGTGTGAATAGCTAAGGTTAGGAGTCTTGAATGTAATGTGAAGATTTTCTTGTCTCCTATGCTAAATTGTGTTATGTGCTCTATACTTTAAAGTGTAATATTGTCCTAACAGGGTTGTTGTATCAATGTGTTGTTGATAGACATTACGTGATCATGTTGGCCATTGTACACACACACTCACACATTATGCATGCTTACAATGTAGTAAAGGGTCATGGTTTCTAATGAAAGGTTGATCTCATATTCACTATATGTCTACAACTATGAATGTAAGGTAAAAGTATGTGAAGTCTTTTATGTATTCCTTAACTAGCATTACTTGGTAGGTGTACTAGTATTGGAAAGGGTATGGGACCTTGTCTATGTATTGAACTTGTGTACCTTAATATGATAATTCCTAGGTTTGGTTATCAATGTTTATGAAAATAACCTATGACAATGTTTTGAATATGACTTACATTCTATCATGTTAAGAAAATGAGATAAGGAAATATGACTGTGTATAGTGTCTTGGTGTTTATACGAAGGGATTGCTCATATAGTTATACCTATGGACTTGTGCATTGATATATGAATATGTTTGACATTTATGTGTTATGTGAAAGGTTTTCTCACATAGAAGTACACACATACATGTATGAACATCTAGTCAATATATGGTCCTTAAAATGTGTGCTCATGTGTACACTAACAAGTATGTAGCTCTTAATATTTTAAAGCATATAGGCGTCAAACACTACTAAAGGGTGGCTATGTTTTATACAGTTATACAGGATTTTCAGAAGGGAAAATAGCTTCTTCACCGAGTGAAACTTTTACTGAGCGGTGTTGACTTCCCTTAGTGAAAGATCACCGTTTGGTCCCTATAAGGGTGTTTGACTTCCCTTTAAGGGCCTTCACCTATGGTTCCACATGAGGCGTTTACTTTCCTTGAGGAAGAATCACCATTGTTTCTCATGAGATGAGTCTCCAATGTTATTGAGCATGTAGAGGGTCATGTATATCTCTTAGTTCCATAAATTATTGTGGCCATATAAGATCTAGAAAGTGACTTCACTAGGATGCTAGGATGTGTTAATTTTCTACCTTGGCTAGGTAAGAACACCTTTCTTTAGTGTAAGGTTCTACAACATCAAATTTCATTACCACCCCAAGTTCTAAGTGTCGGTTAAGTCTATAGTTTCCTAATGTAAAATTGATAATAGAAGTAAACCAAGGACTCTAATTAGGATAACCTAAGGGTAGTTGTTTGGAGTAGGTGGGGGTATGGAACTCCACCTATGTATCACAAAAGTAACTCTTGAGGGAAGTCCGAGGAATGTGTTCTAATGCATGTGTCTATGTTTATGGTTCTCTTGCATTACACTGTGTTGGTATCTACATTATGAGATTAAATGCATGACATAAAGTTCTAATAAGACTATGTAACTAAGGCCCTATATTAATGTGTAGGTGGTTTACTATAGCATTGTGTTTGGTAAATGAAGTATATGTTAAAGCTTGGGGTCTTGTGATAGGTTTACTAAGTATGTGTGAGGTTATGCGTCTTCACATATGCATTGCACTAGTAGACTTAGATTGGGACTATGAGTAAGGTTTCATAATCTTTTATGTGAAGTGCAATTTGTATATGTGGAAAGTGGAAAGAGTTCATTGAGAGATTTCTGAAGGTATTGTCTTAATTGTGTCTATCATATGTTATACTTCTATAATGGTTAGTGTTGGCTTATGTAAGTGGTATTTATGGTTTTTCTTGTAACCGTAAGGTGATGAACTGCACCAAGCATCACTAGACGGATTACTTGGGAGGTTAAGGAGTTAAAAGAAGAAGTTCATTGTAGAAAGAGAAAGGTCATTGTTAAGGAAAATAGCTAAGTGTAAAGTGACCCTAAACGTGGCTTAAATTATATATATAATTTTATATGATGTTTGTATTTTGAAAATGCGTAACAGGTAATTTTATAGTTCTTGATTAATTAACCTAGGTTTTGAAGTAGATCATGAATTTGACATAAGTCTCTAACACTAGGCTATGAACTGGTTACGAATTGTTTTTTAGTGATTCAATTGACTTCATAATTGTGTTAATTAATATTAATTAATGATATTTAACTCATTTTTGGGTTGAATTGTATGGTTGATGATAAGACCCTTGATGCATGGCTTTGTGAAAGTCTATTGAGCTAAGTTCTATGATCTCAAACCTTTATTTCAATTAATGATTACTGTTGTTTAGTGGATTAAGTTATATTGAAGTAGATCTTATGATAGATTCTTATTGTTGGTATGATGGTGATTGAATGCCTTGATTATGTGATTGGGATTTCAGATTAATTGAATAAAGTTGGTGAAGTCTCCATGGTGCCCTTAAGATGACATATAATGTTAATGTGCTAATATCACATGTTGAGGTTGTATGAAACGGTGGTCTCCATGTAATTTCTTTTGTAGATATGACTATGATATATAATGGTTAGACCCTATTATACCACCGATCTTGTCATGATTAATTAATGAAAGACATTTCCAATAGAATCTCATCTTAGGCACACCGCGCGTGAACTACATTAGAGTGTCCCCGTTCCTACTTAGGTAAGGTTGTATCACTAATGTACTCATAAGATTGGACAATACAATGCATGTAGCATAACGAGGGTCCCAACTATATATCCTAGTTCTTGAACTATGTTGCGTCCTTAGAAATACTATCTAGTGGATACACATAGATGTTATGTTCATGTTTCGGTACTACTTTGGCAGATATTCCACCTTAATTCAGTGTAGAGTTCCATGACATCGGATTCCACATTGGCTCATTTGGTCTATGTCATTGAAGGCAAGATTTTCCCGCAAGTAAAATAAAGTAATAAAGTGGACTCTAACCAGGATGACTTGAGAGGTTTTATTTAGTGTAGGAGGGGGATATGTGATTTTACCTATGTATTTCACTAGTTGGCCTGAGGAAGTCTATAAGGGTTATTAGATGCTTATATATTTCTATAAATGTTAAATGATCTGTATCTGTTGATCTTACATTATGATACATGGCAATTAAGATTTTACTTATTATCATGTGGTGGTCTCTATTGCTACGTATGATAATGTTTACTTAATGCCTATCAGTATCTGAAGTTGGACATTATATATGATTATTTTTGAGTTTACTTGGTTGAGTGAGGTTGTTGGGCCTTACTCATTCATTGCACTAGTGTACTTAATGGGTGTTCATGAGTAATGGTCTTGCTTTAGTTATGATGTTATGAGCTCTTATACATGCTTGTTTATATTATGACTTGATTATAGAGTTGTTTTGATTATCTTCCTAATTATGTTGAAATGCATGTTGACTTGACTAGACTTAGTATTGTTTGTCTGGTATCAGTACATTGTCTTGACAATAAAAATGTGATATTTACTTGTATTGGTTCTTGAATGTGCATAAGGCTTTCCAAAGTAAATTAGCGTGCTTTAATAGAATGTCCCTTCTTCGCTGATTTTTATGTTGTCTGTGTATATGGTCCTACACTTAGTACAAGTGATGTGCTAACCCCGTTTCTCCATTTTGCCCAACATTTTAGGTTTTGGTCGTTGAAGGGTTCATGACGACTCTTGAAGAAGACTTGGATTCTCATTCTCCATGTTAGGTAGGTATCACCCATGCTTTGAGGCACAATGCACTTTTCTACCCAGTGGATGTTTATAGTATCAAAGAGAACCATGTCATTCTCTTTCATTTGATAAAGGAGTTTTTTTTTTTTTTTATAAAAAAAAATCCCCCTCCTATATTTGGGTTTATTGGTATTGATGTATGTGCTAGGCCTAATTGTTATACTCTTATTTAGATGGTTTAACATGAGACAACCGTTTTAAGACTATGGTATACATCCTATATATATGTGCCATAAAAGTAGAAGACTATGTATTCATCCTATACGAAGGGTCTATGTATACCCTATATAATATATTATGTGTAGGCAATAGGTATAAGTAAATCTCAATGTAGAAGTTCGTTTTTACCTATGAATTCAAATTAAGAATGCTAAGAGGTTAGTCTTAGTCTTCTTTGAGGAGAACGACACCGGTTACATCTAGGGGGTGCTCCCCGGATGTCATACTTCTCTAGTTTACTTTATTATATGGGGTTATGGGGATTCACATGATCATTGCACTTGTAGTGTTGTGATGATATTGTTGGTAACGGTCTTGTAGGTTAATGTTATAAATTATAGTACATGAATTGTGATTATGATTTTGTGTTGAACCTATTCATGTTGACATGACTTTATGTTGTTGAAATTCATGTTGATATGACTTATGATGATGTTGGTCTTGTCTTTGATATGAACTTGTCTTAAGTGATTTGATATTTATTGGCTTGTATGTGCTATTGCTTGTGCATTTAGGCTTTTCGATTGACTTAGCATGTTTGTAAAGAAACTTTCCCCTTCATGCATGTCTTCAAATGGTTTTATGTGCATATATTTCCATACTTAGTACAAGTAGTTGTACTAACCAATATTTTTTCCTTTTTCCGCAACAATGTATGTTCGAGCTATTGAAGTATCAAGGTCTCTTTGAAAGAAGACATGGAATCATTTCCCAAGTTTTTTGTAGGCCTCAAGTTTGAAGGATGTTGTAATTCTTCTTTCTAGATATGAGATTGACTACAACTATATGACATTAATTCTTTCCTTTATTGTTTAAGAATATTTCCTTAAGCCTATATGTGACGTATTGTACTGAATTACGAGATATGTCTGATACTTTAATCCTCTATTACATGATTTATTGTGAGACAAGGTATTAGACTATTTCTTATGGATTGGTTATATTTCCTAAACGAGAAGTCTATGTATACTTCCTAAACGAGGAGTCTATGTTAACACTATATATGATAAGTCAGAGGTCTATGTATACCTCACTAATTAAAAGTTTTAAATTTTCCATATTTTGGATCTATGTTATGTTTTGATGAATTAAAGGTCTAGTCTAAGTCCACTTTGAGGACGAAGACACCGGTTACGTACAGAGGGTGCTCCCTTGTCTTGACAAATATGATATCATACATGAGGTATGAGTAATCTTAGGATTGATGTATCACTAAACCACCTCTACGTAGAGTCTTCTTCAAGGGTGTGAGGTACGCCACACTTATGAATGAAATTCTATGTGATGCTTACTAATTATAACCTTGTTGATAATGTTGAAAGTCGTGCCTCAAGATTTGTAACTTAATGTTTCTTTTTTCATCTAACTCTTTTATTGAGATTATAGGCTATGACTACTAGATAGGAAGCTGCAAGAAGAGTCAAAGCTGAAATAGCTTATGCTAGAGGTCCTCTACAAGACAACCGTGCTCCTCCACAAGGAAATTCTCCTCCTCATTTACGGCAAGTTCACTTTGGTTGCCAAGCTCTAGTCATTCCTCTGGGTATGATGGATGGAGAGATAAGGTCGGCTTTTCTATGTTTGGCTCAAGCTATGACTACTCGAGCCCAAGCCGTATCTACTCAAGATCAAGATGTGATGACTCTAGAAAACGGGAAGTTAAACGCAATGTGAACCAAAACTCTAGTACCATGGCTTCTCAATTGAAACACTTCACAACGATGAACCCTCCAATGTTCTTTGTGTCAAAGGTGAATAAAGACCCCCAATACTTTCTTGATGAGGTATACAAGATCTTGTATGCTATGGGAGTGAGCTCAAATGAGAAGGTTGAGATAGCCGTATAACAACTCAAAGATGTACCTAAAACTTGTTTTTACCCAATGGAGAGATAATAGGGCATTGAGAATCTGTCCTATAAGTTCGAAGGTGTTTAGAAGGGCCTTTTTTAATAGGTTCTTCCCAAGGGAGACAAAAAAGGCTAAGGTTGAAGTGTTCGTCAACCTTTGTTAAGGAGGTATGAGTGTACTTGAGTACACTTTGAAGTTCACTAATTCGCTCATATATGGTCCTTCATTGTTGTCTGATCCTAAAGATGAAAAGAGCCATTTTGTGATAGTTGTGTCCGATGATCTTGTAACATTCCAGAATTGCCATGACTTAGACTAGATCTTAATTCATCAAATAATATTTAGAATTATGTTTCCAAATCAATAATAATGTAATAAACTCATTTGGAAAAGGATAGAGTCAAAACGACTAAGAAAGACCTTGAAGTCCGGAAACTAGCTAATTTGAACTAGTTGACGTCCTTTTTTTGGTGAAGGTTCAGAAGTGTCAAATGAAGTCCGAAAATTGTAGATTTACCTTGTATAGGTAGTATTTAGTAAAAAGGGTTCAAATTTCCGGTAACGCACCCCAAGGACAAGCTGAAGGGTCCTTGGGGAGGACCCAAACATGGGTGGGCAGGCTGCCTTGCATGCTGCGACACTAGGCTTTCATGAATGTTTCTGACTCAAGATTTTAGAGTCAACCTCACGACGCAAGGCGACATGATCCTATACGCCTCAACTCAAAATTCAATAAAAATGATGGGATTTTGCCCCGCGACACGCAACTAGTTCTTATAATTGTTAAAGTAGTATTTTTGGTAATTTAATTTAACATATTACAAAGAACTATTTCAGTGGAGGATCTTTTGGTTAATTAATAGGAAGACTATATATTTATATTATGTATGTTAAGACCAATTTTACACGTCTCAAACCAGATCAAACGAAATTTCTCTCATCTCTCTCACAAACGCTCTCTTTTAAAAATTCAATTGAAGAACAAGAAAAGTTTAAGGAAGAAGACGAAGACTTCAAGTTTTTCATCCATCTTTCATGGATTCTTCAACTATAAGGTAAGGGTTTTTTAACTCTCCGGATTCCTTTACCCAAGAGGTCCTTTCAAAGATGATTTTCAAGTACATCAAATACTAGGGTTTTTACTCTACGAATTGGATTTTCTTCCTAACCCTAGATTTATGATTTTCAATAAAAACTAAGTGTTTTTTATGGTTTATTCCACACAATTTGATGAGTATTTTGTTAGTAATGTTCTTACCCTACAGTATGCATTAATTTTTTTTACATGATTTGAAAAGTTGTTCTTGATTATTAAATTTAGTGTTTCAGTATGTTATGATTATGAATGTTGTAAGGTGAACTAATTTATTGAATAAGGTTCTTTGAAGCAAGAGGTAAGTCTTCTAATGTTTTTGTTATTCTACAATGTTTATGTTAGCCTATAAATCATGATGATGTGTTTTGAAAGTATGTATGATTTTTTGTATGTGGATATGTTGGGCTATGAACATGTTATTGGTGAGATCATGATAAGAAACACGAAAACTGCAAAAACGATTTTCTCTTGTATAATTTACACATGATGACTATGTTTGTTCATCTCACATACGAATAGGATAATGATTAAAGGGAAATTATATCTAGACACAAGATCCACATGATCATGTTATAGAGGAGAATCTCCTGATGACCTATGATAATTTTTGATAAAGACCAACCTTTACGTTAGTCAAAGAAAAGGGAACTAGCAAAGCACTGATGAACACTAGATATAGAGGTTGTACCTTCCCTAGTTGAAGGTAGGTTCATATGACTCTCATGAGATTGGGATTCCATGGAATGAGGAAACTATTGAGTCTCTAATACATCTCTAGTGTTTTGAACTAGTTTCACCATAGGATCAGCTGGGGATCCACTACAAAGCTTATGTTATGTTAGGTTCTATTTTTGCGCGGGAGAACACCTTCTTTTCAGTGTGGTGTTTTTGACACCGAAATTAACTGTTTAGCTCACATGTATATGTCGGCATACCTCATGAAATGTACACACCAAAGTAAATGAAAAGTTTACTAGGGTGACTTGAGGAGGTCTACATTAGTAGAGGTGGTTCCGGGAGCGGTATGGGACTATACCTAGACATTGCACAGTTTGGATCTAAAGGGAAGCTCAGAGATTGTTCTTATGTAATATCGAAACAGTAGCGGATATGTGTATGATCATAATGTTACTCTTATCTATGGTGGTGGTTTTTAAGATTAATAGTTATTGGTATATTAAATAAAGTGATGATTACTAATTCTACAAGTTATATGAAGTAAAGTTTTACTCATGATCTCCTATCCTATCTAGTTTGTTGTGTGGGGTTATGGGATTTCACATGACCAATGCATTTATAGATTAGGAATGGGATCATTGGTAAGTTTTTTGTATGTAATGTTACGTGATCTATTAAATATTAAAAGTTAACGTGACTATATGATAATATGTTGTTGCTTACGATCATGCTTTATGTTGATGGAATCCTTACATGTATATGTTATATAGTATGTGCATTGAAGACATTCATATAACTTAAATTGTTTGTAAAGATATGATAAATGATCCTTTTTCATGCATGTTCTTATATGTTATGTGCATATGCCCATACTTAGTACATATGGCGTACTAACCCCATTATTTTATTCTACTACAACTGTAGGTTCCGTCCATTGAAGTTAAGGTGGTCGATTTGAAGAAGATCGGAACTCTTTCGCCGAGTCGTGGTAGGTCCTTAATGTTCGGGGATGCTATCTTTTCAACATTTGTAGATTAGGCATATTTTAGTAGTTATAAGATACGCTATTTCCCCTATGTTCTTTGGATTCTTTTTATTATTCCCTAAATGGTACTTTAACTATATAATGACTAAGTACAAATTTTCACTCTTTACATGATTCTATATATGTGAGACAATTTCTTAGAATATCGTATGATTTACGAATGTTAAGTATGAAGTCTAAGTATACTTCAAGTAGAATGTAAATGTTTTAATTCTCTGAAATTTTTACAGATCACATGTTATGACAAATGCTAAGGGCTTGTCTGAGTCCTTTGAGAGAATGACGACGTCGGTCTCATCTAGGGTATGTGTTCCGGGTGTGACAAGCTTTGTATCAGAGCATGAGTTTAAATATATGTAGGATCAATTCTCACTAAACCACGTTGCCTAGTATCTTATTCCTGATTGTTAAGCATGCCATAATTATAAATGAGAGGCTATGTGATGACTAGGAAACTTCTCTTTTCGTGATACTCCTATGTTGTGCCTTTAGAGTTTTGATACTATGTGTCATTAGAATCTAATCCCTTTTGTTGTAGTTATAGGGGATGAACAGAAGAAGGACAGTCGTGAGAAGAGTAGGAGAAGAGATTGCTAATGCAGGAGCTACTCCCCAAGACAATCAAAATGATCCTCAAGTGCAAGCTACTGCAAGTGATAAAATTTTGGGGGATCCTCCGACTATGAAGGATGGTAAGGTGAGGTCAGCCTTGTTCCAAATTCCCGAAGCCATCACCACCTAAGTATAAACAATCATGGATAAAGATAAAATGGAGGTTGTTCCTTGAGAGAACAAACATTTTATTACTATGGCTAGCCATTTCAAAGATTTTTCGAGAATGAATCCTCCCATGCAGTTTGAATCAGAAGTTGATGAAGACCCCCAAGATTTTCTTAATGAGGTCTACAAGATTTTGTTTTCCATGGGGGTGAGTACTATTGAGAAAGCATAGATTGCAGTATATCAACATAAAGATGTGGTTCAGACATGGTACAATCAATGGAAGGATAATCAGTCTTTAGGAGATGCTCCCGTGACTTGGGAGATCTTCAAAAGGCCTTTGTTGATAGATTCTTCACAAAGGAGCACAGAGAAGATAAGGTAGATGAGTCCATTAACATTTGTCAAGGATGTATTAGTGTTAATGAATACTCTTTTAAATTCATTAAGTTGTCCAAACATGCTTATTCTTATGTTTCTAAATCTAGTGATGAAATGAGCCATTTTTAATGGGTGTGTCCGAAGAGATTGAAGAAAAATGTCGTACAGACACGCTTCAGACAAGAAACTCATGATGTCTTTCCTATGGATTAATATGATGTAGTTACAGACAACTAACCTAAAGTCCATCATTCTTTTACTTTGAAGGATACCATTACGGTTTACGCTTCAATAATCTTAACCTTTCCCTTAAGTAAACGTTCCACGTAAATGACCTTCTTATAATCATGCATGGAATAACCTATATTCATTTATTCAAGACTAAGACCCTTTAGGTTCCTAAGTAAATACATCACCTATTCAGATAAGCATCATGTAAGGGACCATGTCTACCTAAACAATACACAACATACTTCCATTTAACACAAATTGCCTATCTTCTTTTAGACTCTTAGGAATGACCCTTAACCTTATTTAGTCATCCAATTTATTTCCGTAACATTATCAACCTAACCATTTTAGAGTCATCTAGACAATTTAGGATCAACCATGTATCAACTCTAAGACTACACACTTCACACATAAAAAAAACATAACATTATTCACTAAATAGTATCGATAGTCTAACACATACTTTCACATATAGGTAGATATCATCACACATCATCAAATAAAATACACAAATAGCCGTATACGTTCAAGTAGTTGCCAATAAGTCCATGCTCATAATTTTGCATAAAGTAACGCATACAAGGCCATGTCAATTTCAAGTAAAACACATAACACCTCTGCTATAAGTGGACCATACTAATCACAATAGAATTGAAGTATAATTAATATAAATTTAAAAAATGGGGCACTGTACCTTCATACCCTCATCCAAACATCAATTTAATGCCAAATGAACCAATTCAACATCACAAGGCCCTTACCAATGGCCATGAAACAATAATTCAAAGCACGACACAAAACACAATGAATCTTCATCTATTAAATCTAGGTTTAACAATATAAGATAATTAGATATAAATTGAATAAAATTCTTATATCATTTGAAAGACCATAAGAAACTACATAACAGTTCAACAATATTAGCTTAATATCAATTAACGCAATGAGTAGTAAAAATTAGGATTCATCAATTTACATGGGTTCATAGTTAATTTAGATTGAAATCATCCATACAATATCAATTAGATCATAATTCAACGTTTAGAAATTATTTATATAAGAACACATAGTATATTCATGAAATTGGACTATTCACTTTAGAAAACATTGAAAAACATCTTGAGAGTTGAGCTTCTTGATGAAACGAGTTTCAAGGATCAAAACCAATACCTCAAGGATGATAATTTTTCACTTTGATGAAGAATTTTGACACAAAAACCCCTCACCAAGCTGCCTTTTCAAAGTGGACTTTAATGGAGGTTTTGCGATATTTTCCAAGTGTTTTGGGTTTATGATTTTGAAGAATGAGGTCTTCCATGTGATTACCCTTTATACACTTTATTAAAATACCCAATTAAACCTTAAATAACCTTCTATGACTTATCTTATAAGTGGGGTTAATATACCAATTCCCCCCTAAGTGGACAGCAGCCTGTGCAGGAACACTGGTGCGTGCGATGCCTACCCTTGACGGGGCGTCACAGTCACAATGTGCCATCACAGGCCTCCGTCGGTGGCAACAGTGGCTTTCCAAGGTTCATATAAAATGTACTTTTTAACAAAGCATGTAATTCTACCCCTTTTAGGGGTTTAATGAAAAGTCAAGTAAGTCATATTAATAAACCAAACATGCTTACTATCTCAAAAAGTAATAATTATCCCAAGACACTTGAAACCATGATTTACTAAAACCCTAACATCAAGGAATAATACCATAAGAATTAATAAGTGTTAAACATATTATAATAAGCAAGAAAACTACTCACAAGTCCTTATCCAGTCAACAAGTGCTATGACCGAACAACCATCTATAACGTTATTCAATCAAGTATCCTCAACAAGAAAACACGACCAATGTCAAACTTTACAAATAATAGCTTTAGGCTTGCATTTCATCATGTATTATCATAATAACCCAAGGCATATTCATAAATGAACTAATCAACATTTAGTATCAACAACGTTCCATGGTCATCATATATACATCATATATATTCATAACAGAAACATACATAAGAACATCCTCCTAAGAATCTCCTCAAGGCCTCACTAGTCAATGTCTAGGTAGAGTCCAGCCCATACATAGACTAAGCTTGACCCCTTAGCTTATCCCAAGTACCTTTGGTAACATCTTGCCTAAACTGATATAGACCCATGATTTAGTGCGGAATCCGGGGTCATAAAACCCTACACGAAGAAGGCGAAAACTACTTTCCAAGGGTTAGAGTACCAAAACATTAAAAATAGAAACTAGTGGATCCATAGGATTCCCTATAGGGCAACAATAGTCAAGAACTAGGGATTTAGTTTGGACCATCTTCTTTATGTACCATGCAATTAGAGTCTTTACCTCTCTAGAGTAATGTAGTGTTCCAACCTTCCCTATGTGGGAAGGACACTCTTCTATCTAGCTCACTCGGTTCTAAGCTAGAGTTCCTTTTTAAAATATCTTTAAGCCTTTAGTTACCATTCATAAACTTAAGTTAAGCCAGAGGGTCTACCATTAGATAATAACGATCATCAATACTCAGTAAGATTTATGTGGTAATAAGTTCCTTTCATCAAATCATATAAGGTGACGTTAACACATTTGTGTTCATAAACCTATTAAGTCACATTGATATGATAGTTTTTCACCATCCTATATCACAACTCCATAATCCACTCACAACATACGTCATACCCATTTCAATGAACATCATGCCCCCTATAATCCTATAAATAAGGAATACTCCATAAATATCACGACATAAAAATAATTAATAACCATCGAAGTAAGGTAGAGATTCTAAGACATAGCAAGTCTTCTTAATAGTCTATAATGAAGGTTGTATATCAACCGATAATCTATCAAAACATGGGGAGAGTAACACTCAATCGCCCACATTGATAACAATAGAATAACAGTTCAAGTATATCTTTAAAATATATTCAGCTTGCGATCACACTTTGAGACAGGTAACAACCATGCTCATTTAACATTATAAGACATAACCTAACTTACATCTCAAGAACTAGCATGATAGTCCTATAATTCATCTTAATGTTATCATAATATCACCATAGGATAGTAATCAAATCAACAACAAAATCAATTGAATGATCACAATACAATATAGGTCTCGACGAGGCGTGTGTGGATCAGCGGGGCATCGATGCCATCGGTTGACCAACACTTACCTAATTTATGGAAGGGGCTGTTTTGCACACTCCCTGAACTCATCGACGGATGTGCATCACGGAAAGGGGGGCAGATCCGTTGATTGGGCACGAGGCGTCGACGGGGTCTCGTGGGTGAGTGGCCTATATTGCTGCACATTTTTTTAACATTGTCTTAACTAAATAATTAAGGGGTTTGGTGGTTAGTTTGGGATTAAGTTATGTCTAATTAATTTAATTAACCCACATATAAATACCCCAACCCTATTAAATTAATTACAACTCACATAAAAAAACTCTCTACCTTGTCTCTTCTTTCTCTCTTAATTGGAAAACACCATTGAAGTCAAAGATGTCATGAGTTGAGTCAAGACCCTATCCTAAACCGACTTCTTTGACCTATCAGAGGTCGCAGACAATCCTACATACGTCATCGTTACATCATCTTGGTTAATTTTAGCGGAAAGTTTGAACTTTTTGTTTACTTAGACTTCAACACTATCTACATAAACTCATAAGCGTTTACAACAACCATCTAATATCAACATAATCCAATGAAAGATATAATCAATATCTGTATAAAATATAGAGATGCCAAAATGGCGCCAATACAATGTCTGAAAATAACAGGGAAAGAAACACTAGTGGAACATGTACTAGCGTCCAGCTGCACCTACACCTAAAAGTAAAGAGATGTATGGGATTAGTAAACACATGTACTAAGTATGGGTATATGCAAGCACACATAAAGGACATGCAGTACTAAGTATGGGTATATGCAAGCACACATAAAGGACAAGCATGATTAAGAAGAGCTATTTCCTAATGATATGAATTATGGAAATTCAAGTTAGTGGACTTGCCAAAATCGGATTAAGAAAGTCATGCTATGCGAGTAACATGCATCATATGGAACAGATTGCCCACAACACATAACATAGATTGCTTATTAGCACATAACATTATTTTAATCATTCGTCCAGATGCCATGAGACATTGGAAGAATTATGAACTTGACATTAGACTTCCCCAAAATGAGGGCTCCAACATTGGGACTCAACTCGGAGCATCTTAGGGAAACACAGAGTTTGTTCATTCATTGATACACACTTCATTTGATTTATTCTAATCTAGTGTAAACACCATCCACCTGTATGATGTAGTTTAAGACTTTCATCGGGTTCGTTGTGCAATGACCAAGAATGACCTAGTGCCATTAGATTATTCTAGCTCACCTCTTGATTATCTTATCCTTACACCTTTGGTATCGTTCATTTCATTATGTACATTACTTGCGGAAGGCCTCTTATTCCTTTGGGAACTTTAATTTCAACCGACAAGATCATGTGAATATCATGAAATCCATTGTTTAACCCCACACAGAAATGAGGTGGAATCACTAGCCAAAGTGAAAAAAAGTATGCTAGCATATATAGGGAATCGAACCCTGCAAGAACCATATTTGGCAGTGTAGGTTCAAAAGACTAGGAGATATAAGGAGATATACCCGTCTTGATTGACAGTCTTCATCTCATGAGATTTACAAAGACCTATGACTTTCCCTGAAGAAGGAATCGCAAACGTATTTGCTAGCCCTATTGTGCTCGGGATATGATACATCTCATTACTCAGAGAAGATGTTTAGCATAAGCTATCATTAACTCATTTAAAATCAGTTCAATCGCATCATAGTTTTAAGTATGATTTAACTTCAATACTTTTATCAGAGTGTTCATAGAGACTGATCTCTTCATTAACCTTATACTCTTACAGGTTAGTACGTCTTGGTAACATATACTTAGCCTCATTGGAGCACCTTCCACAGTAGCTTCTATTCAAGTTGTCAACACATTAATTAACTTTAGCTCATTTACACTTCATTATTACTCACCCCTTTTATGTGAATGTTCATTTCATCATATGCCAATACACTTTGCCCTTTAATGTGTGTCACACTCTTACTTAACCCCTCTGGGTTTCATCATCTCTTCACATAAGATCTTAGTTTCACTTACTTTAAAATGTATGCTAGACATATGAGTCACAGATAGATACAAGCCATGAGCTCATCTAGTCATCTAAGTGATAATAGTTACCAATGCTTATGTGGTACAAATATGCATCTTGCGAGGTAGCACAGATATCGATTTCCGATTGAGAGGCAGCATTAAATAAATATTTGTTCACTGACTATGGGTCAATACGGGATGGCAAGGGAAGCCAATTCAAATCACTTGAGCAACACTAATCTATATTAAACTTGATTAATTGCATTTTTCTATTTGGGGTACCCTAGTTCGATCCCCAACATCACTCCCATACTATTTAATTTTTTTTCTCCTTCTTTCTCGTTTAAGGCGGGATGTGGTGGGATCAATCCCCCCACAAGTCATTTTTTCTTTTAATATCTCTTAACTTTTCTCACTTCATCGAAAAAGAGGTTGTGGATTCAATTCTCGTTCACCTCATTTATTTTTCTGCTTTATTTTTTTCTCCTAACTTTCTCATTTATTGAAGAGTTTCTGGGTTCAATACCCACTCTCCACATTTATTTTTTTCTCCTTTATTATTCTCCTAACTATCTCATCTAATAAAGAGGTTGTAGGTTCAATACCCACTCTCCAGATTTTTTTTCTCTTTTATTTTTCTCCTTACTCTCTCCTCTAGTCAAGAGGTTGTGGGTTCATTCCGCACTCTCCACATTTATTATTCCTTTCATTCTCATTAAATATTCATGTAGTTATATTTGGTGAGGTATTTGGTTCATTTCCCAATGACCACAAAATTTTTAAAAAAATTTAAAACATACCTATTTTTTTTCAATTCTTGGTCGAGACCACCAATTTCCAACAAGCTGGAAATTTCGTCATCTTCCAATCCACTTCATCTCAGTCTTATGTTGATTTTTTTTTTGCAAGTATTTTGTGTGAAATGAAATTTTGTAGCCACCCTTAACCTTATATGAACATCACGTTATTAACAGTTTATACACGCAAAACACTTATTTAAACCATACAAATTAGGCAGCAAAATAGAAAATTTTCCGAACAACACGCTCAAATAGTCACATGATATACTTTTCTGCATATATTTTTCACCCTTACTATGATATTGAATAAAAATAAACAACATCACACAACCATACTAAATTCATCTACCAGACAGACACACCAATGCCTTCTTGAATTTTAAACAGATCGTACTCACAGGGGCATGCAAACGGGACAACCTTGTTTTAATTGTGATGTAAATGAACTTAAGGGTATATCTGGAAAGGGACCAGGAAAAATAAACTATACATAATGTAGACACACTTGTTTTAATGCCGCAATTTCCACGGAAAACCCACTACGCACCACCAAAATCCCAAACACAATTTGTCGAGCAGAAAAAAGAAAAATGTTGTCGATTTAGGTTTTTTAGCTGCGCTGTCGTGTTGAGGTTTTTTGGTGTAAGTTTTTAAAAGTGAAGAAACTAATATTTCAGTTCTTTACTGTTAAAAAAAACGTGAGACAATGCGATGACAGACGTGTGAGAATGAGAGGATTGGATAGGGAGCATTAGGTGGATACTTAGTCAAACTAGGACTCTTCTCAATTATTTATTAAGATTATTAGTAGGTAGATTTATTATTATTTTCTATTAAAAATATTATTTTTTTGATTAAATCCATGAAATTAAATACTAATTTAATTTACCTAATTCATAAATCAATAAGTTAAATTAAATCATTGTTCAAACCAGGATCAAACCTGTGTGGAGCAGGAATTTGCTTACAGGGTCTCAATTTCCATCCTCGCTACCGATTGCCGCTCCACAATATGAATTAATTAACTACCACTTGAATATCGGAGTAATTACCATACTACCCTATCTGGACAAAAAACCTTTTATTCCTAGAACCGTCCAAACTTAAGATTACCACCTTTTTCAAGTCTGGTGACAGACTCATCAGGGTAAATATTCATTAAATCGGTTTCCCTACATGGCTGGATCAAGCCTTTCCTAGCATCAACTAACTCACCAAGTTAAGAATTGGCTCTGTTTCCGAGTTTCGAGGTCTGGTTCACGCGCATCAACAGTGGGAACATTGTCTAATCTTGAATTTCGATACGTAGGACAGTAAATGGCATTAGTTATTTTTATGGTTGTTACATTATCCCCCCTTAAGGACATTCGTCCCCGAATGACACTACACATCATTTTAAAAATAAAGAGGGTGATTGTGAAAATATCTTAACATACTTGAGACTGTACTTTTGTGCATTTTTGTTTCACATTCCTATGGATAATGCATATCCTCAAGGTTATGAAGCTTCATATTGAGAGTGAGAAACTTCCTTGTTCAACGCCACTTGACTGATTACTCACAACGATGAACACCGAAAAAACATGTCACGCTATACAAAAAACAAAACGCAAACATGATATGCAAACATAAATTGATTTTAACTCACATAATGCTTAGTACATGTATTTTTGGGACATACAAACCAAGTCGACTATGCACTAAAACTTAGAGTTCTTAAACAAACCCATCCTTAGGAGGGTAGATAGAAACCAACTAGATAACATCTTGTTGTCCTTAAGATTTGAATTAATATGGCTGTCTGGTTGATCCCCACCATGCCATTATACCCTATGTCATGCACAACTGAAAAATCACTACCCTGAATTGATTAGTCTATGGAGCATAAACACCTTATGAGAAATCCATATCTAAGTTATTCAATGCTTTCTTGTTGGTGAAATCTGATCACATATTCGGTTGTTTGGTGCACATCCTTGATGAAACCTACTAGCAGCTTCCACATGTACTAGACTACGGAACTCTTCCTAAACTAGTCTCATCCAAGCATTACACCATCACAAACCACCTAAGTCACATAGTCAGCGCCCAACAGATGACTCCGACGTATTAACTGATACTAGTTCATAAACAGTATACACCCTTGAAAAAACTAATTTGGGTACGCAACCCGAGAAATCACCAAGATGTCTTCCGCTACACCCATAGATGAGTGCGGAAGAAAAAAAAAAATCGTGGCCTCCTTGGAGAAGCGGAAGGGTAAAAGCGCAAGAGAAAATGGAACAAGGAAAGGGAGAATATAATTTGAAAGATGAAAAACGAACATCTTTTTCAATAGCCAACTACAGGCATCTCGATTTACGCCCCCCCGAGACGAGCGCTCGTTACGAACATGGGACGGCCTTGTATGAGGAATTAACAGTAAGATTCAGTCTGGCCGAGAGTGGGAGTGAAGTCTCTACTGGGCGGGGACGGGCGATGGTGGGATGAAGGATTTGAATGTCCGCATA
Source organism: Solanum habrochaites (assembly GCA_027704765.1). Taxonomy (NCBI): domain Eukaryota; kingdom Viridiplantae; phylum Streptophyta; class Magnoliopsida; order Solanales; family Solanaceae; genus Solanum; species Solanum habrochaites. The sequence continues at coordinate 39,399,058 of JAKWJA010002489.1, read as the reverse complement.
GGAGGCGTGGCTAGGGGAAAAAAGTAAGTAGAAGACTTCCCTTACATCTCACCCCCCCGTATACGGAAATCCTTATCATGTGACCAGATTTTCTAACAAATTTAACAAGTGTTAGAAGCCCCTCATACACCCCTCCTCAATGAAGTGTTACCAAACTTCCTACAAGTGCGCATTCCTGAGGGTACCTAATCATTTGTTTCTCTTATCTCTGCTTTCGAAATCCCTATCATAGCGACCCTTGGATGAAATTGAATCCATTGATGGTAAAGTACCTTCTTACACCTTGGCTTATCCCTGATTCTAGTACTACTCTTCCTTGAAATTTTTTTGTCAACTTGCCTTGACATGTTCCCTGCCCGAGTATGCTTCCTCTTCCTACTTTTCTCCACTTTTTGTACATGGACCATATGCTTGGAAAGTCCCATGCTGGCTTGCACCATAGCTACCTTACAATCCGCATCGAGTTTGTCAGCAACCTTAGATTCATTGTAAACTGGAGGATTCATCCTCGTGAAATCCATTAACCTACTAGCCATGATGCTGGCAGTTGGGTTCTTCCTTGGAAAACCTTTTTGCTCTGTTTGGGCTATCATAGCATAAACATGTAAGGTGATGGCTTGGTCCATATGTACTGGAGCTGCCCTTACATCTCCCTCTATCAACCAAACTTGGTTAAAAGGCATCTGCATTTCAGCAGCTGGGGCCTTGGGAGGAATTTTGTTGCCCCAAACAGGTGCTTCTCCTCTTTCCTAACCAGAGTTCCTCCTAGTGTTCACATTCTAAAAACAGAAGAATTGATGTTAAATACGCTCATCAGCATTGGGAACCCCAATTTTTTTCTTCGGAGCCATTTCTTTTTCCGTCCCCCCGCCCGGGAATGGGGAATCAGAAAAAAGTCACAGTCCGGGTGGGGCTGCCCTTAATTCTCCCTCTGTCAGCCAAAATCGGTTAACAGGCATCTACATTTCAGCAGCTGGGGCCTTGGGAGGAATTTTGTTGTCCCCAACAGGTGCTTCTCCTCTTTCCTAACCAGCGTTCCTCCTAGCGTTCACTTTATAAAAATAGAAGAATTGATGTTAAATACGCTCGTCAGCATTGGGAACCCCAATTTTTTTCTTTGGAGCCGTTTCTTTTTCCGTCCCCCCGCCCGGGATTGGGGAATTAGAAAGAATTCACAGTCCGGGTGGGAAACTCTTCGACCGGATCAAGCTCTTCCATTTTAGCATTTACACGAAAAAAATATTATGATTCTTAAGAACTCAACGGGCCCTTCCCCTTTGAATCAAACAAACAAAGAAGGCCTTCCTGACATATGTTGCAACGTCTCTAATAGCTTGCTCTTACTTCGTCTTTCCCTTAATAAGCCATGAATTTGGTGCTTTTTGATCTTAGAGAAAGAACGATAAGATCATAAGAAGGGAAATTTTCCCACGCATCATGCAATAACTAATTTAGGCTAGTTGTGCACTTTACTACCATGACATAGAAACCACTTGATGTGAAATTATTATCCTCGAAATTTAACCTAGTGCTCTGATCCAAACTTTTTAACAACTGGACTCTAGACCCTAGCCTAAACCGGCGTCGTTGACCTCTCATAGGTCGCAAACAAGCCCATATACGTCATCGTTACATCATCTAGGTTAATTTTAGCGGAAATTTTGAACTTTTTGTTTACTTAGACTTCATAGTGATAAAAATGTAACTCACATAATACTATGTACATAAACTCATAAGCGTTCACAACAACCATCTAATATCAAGATAATCAAATGAAAGACATAGTTAATATATGTATAAAAAATAGAGATGCCAAAATGGCACTAATAAAATATCTGAAAATAAATGGGAGAAAAACTAGTGGAACATACTCTACTACCTAATGTCTACGTGTAATGATAAAATAAAATAGTAATAATTCTCGAAAGAATGAGGGAGGACCAAATCTTGATGAAAGCTTAACATACGTATAACTTCGACATCGATTCGTAAGTTCTAGAATCTAGCTGCACATGCACCAAAAAGTAGAGAGTTGTATGGGATTAGTACACACTTCTACTAAGTATGGGTATATTCAAGCACACACAAAGAACATGAATGATTAAGAAGAGCTCTCTCCTAACAATATGAATTATGTAAATTCAAGTCAGTGGACTTACAGATATCAAATTAGGAAAGTCATGTTATAAGAGTAAACACATAACATATTGATTATTAGCACATAACACATTTCATATCATTCTTCCAAATGCCATGAGACCAGGGAATCATGGACTTGAATTTAGGACTTCAAAAAAAGAGGACTCAACATTTGGGCCATCAACTAGGGAGCCTTCTTTAGCAAACACAGAGTCTACTTCATTCATTAATACGTACTTCATTTTTATTTGTTCGTAAGCTAGTGTAAACACCAGTCATACCTAGGATATAGTTTAAGACTTTCATCGGGTTCGCTATGCAATGACCATGAATGACTTAGTGTCATCACTTAAGTCTAGCTCACCTCTTGATTATCCTATACTAACACATTTGGTATCGTTAATTTCATTAAGTGCATTAATTGATGCTGGCCTTATTCTTTTTTTGGGACTTTAACCTTAACCGACATAGATCGTGTGAGCATCATGAAATGTAGTGTTTAACCCCACATTGAAAAGAGGTGGAATCACTGGCAAATGTGAACCAAAATATGCTAGTGTAAATATGGAATCAAACCCTGCTAAAGCCCTATATTTGTAGTACAGGGTCAAAGACTAGGAGATATAATAAGATCCATACCCGTTTAGACGGATAGTCTCATCTCATGAGAATTTCACGAACCTCTGCCTTCCCGAAAGAAGGAATCGCAATTCATAGATAGCCTATTGCTTCTCAGTATAAAGTTCCTTTACATTCATCTCATACATCAGAGAAGATGTCTTCTAACATAAGGCATCATAGATTATTAAATTATTTCTCATAATGTCATAAGTATTAAGTATGCTTTAACTTCAATACTTTCATTAGAGTGTTCATAGAGACTGCTCTCTTCATTAACCTTACACTCTTATAGGTTAGTACGTCTTAGTAACATTTACTTAGGCTCATTTGTGATTTCTATCACCTTTCACATTAGTTTTTTATCAAGTTGTAACCACATTCATTAACTTTAGAAAATTTATTCATTATTACTCAATATTTTCACGTGAATGTTCATTTCATCATATGCCAATACACTTGGTTCTTTAATGTGAGTAACACTCTTACGTAACCCCTCTAGGATTTCATCATCTCTTCACATAACATCTTAAATACACTTACTTTTAAACGTATACTAGATTTATGAGTGTACAAATACAAGCCATGAGGCTTCATTATAGTTTGTCTAAGTGATTTATATTTACCCATGATTATGTAATACACGACCTATGCATCTTTAGGTATGCCAAGATATCGTTGTCCATCCTTAGAGTCAGTATTCATTACATATTTGTTCACGTACGACTTATCTGTCAATACAGGATTGGTCAAGGGAAGATAGTTTTGAATCCCTTGAGCAACACTTAATGTTATATTAAACTTGATAATTACATTTTGCAGATTTGGGGGACCCTAGTTCGATCTCCATCACTCCTATAATATTTCCTTTATTTTCCACCTCTCTTTCTAATTTAAGGCTAGGAGGTTGTGGTATCAATCCCCCAAGTTGATTGTTTTTCTTTTAATTTGTCTTTCAACATTCTCACATATCAAAGTGGTTGTGGGTTCAATCTGTATTCACCTCATTTTATTTTTCTCCTATATTTTTGTCTCATAACTCTCTCATCTATTCAATAGGTTGTGAGTTCAATCCCAACTCTCCACATTTATTTTTTTGTCCTTTAATATTCTTCTAACTATCTCATCTATTCAAGAGGTTGTGGATTCAATCCCCACTCTCCACATTTATTTTTTTTCTCCTTTATTTTTTTCCTAACTCTCTCATCTATTTATGAGGTTGTGGGTTCAATCCCCACTCTCCACATTTATCTTTCCTATAATTTTTTTCATAAAATTTTTATATAGTTTACATTTGGTGAGGTCTTGGTTCAATTCCCAATGAGTTAGGCTACTCCAACATCACCCCAACATTCACTTTCCATTTAACCCACCCCAAATAAAGAATATGCAATGGTCTCCAATGCATAAAAAGTATAAAGACAGGGTGGTAGGTGAAGCAAACTTGAGGTGCATAGAACGGATGATCAAAAATAAAGCGGGTCCGGTTTTTCGGAACCCGAAACCTCTGTAGAAGGGACAACCTCAGTGGTGTCCACATAAATATCCACATCCTCAATGGTTCTCCACTCAACAATTTTATGTCTGGAACAAGATGCCCCAAAAGCCAACTCTCGATCCCTCATCTGATGGATATCTTCATCGATTATGAGGCTCTCCTGGCCGCCTCAAGATCTATTTGATCCTTCTTTCTTGCACGGGAATCTTCTCGATCAGTGGTAAGGCTGGATGGGTGCCTCTTGGAATGCTCACGTGGCTCAGGCGGTGCAGTGGGGGAGTGAATAGTGCAGCAAGTAATGTGTCCTTCCCTAGCTCAATGGGTACAGTCTTGGGGTCAGGTCCCGTCATCTATAGGATACTATCAACATCCACCATCAAACTCGCCACAGCCTCCTGAAGAGTAATCAACTCAATAGTGGGGGCTGGGCGTGAACTCGCTACTAAAATGCAGCAAGGCACTGGTGAACCGCTTGAATCTTCAGCTCTGTCTGCTGGGCCACCCTCTTCTCAATCCGATCCTAAGCCTCGACAATGGATTTTTTGCATCCAAGTCCAGATCTGATGCTCCAAGTTGGACGTCTGGGCTTCTAACTTCTGAAGCATAACTATCGTGACAAGTGTTGCAGACGGTGGAGTGGACTAGGAGAAAGTGAGTGCTTTACTCGTGCCATGGACGGACTCGGCCAGGTTGGTCTCAGCAGCCTCTGAATGGACAGGATCAGCTCCTGGGTCTAACTTTACCGTATCCTCTAAATTCTCACTCAGCGGGTGCAACTCAACTGTAGGCCTCTTCGAGGAACCACCACATTGGTCTCATCCCTTATGACTTCTATATCCACAGTCCCCTATGAGTCCTATATCCTACAGAGGGCATCACAGCTCCCAAAGGGCACTCCAGCATCCCTACCTAGTTTGATGATCAAACAGGTGAATGTGTAAGTAGTAGAGGTCTTAAAATCCCTCTCATGTATCAGTGTGATCAATAACTTTCCGAAGTCGTTCTCAAACCCGGCCACCAATACTGCAACATATAACGCGCCATGTAAGATTGTTATCTGTAGCCAGGGGTAATAGGCGGTGGCGGATAAATATCAAGAAAAATGTGGTTGTGAACATGAAGTCGGCCTTTTTGATAAGGCCTCTGTGGTCCAACACCCAGTCTGCTTCCATACCATCAATGGACAACTACTGTGCAATCCACTTCTTAGTGGAATCTTTCTAATCTCTGCTCCTCTAGAACTAAACACTCTTAACCAAATTCCATTTTTAATCAAACTACGGTGTAACGTAAAAAAAGCACCAGATGGAGGTAGGAGAAATTTCCACCCGGAAGCCTCAAACTAAGACATCTATGAGTGGGTCCTTTTCGATAGGTTTTGCCATCCTGTCTAAAGATCCTGTGAGAGTCACCACATATGGGGCATAAAACTCTCTAACAACCTCCTCCTTATATGACTCCAGAGTTCGAGCAATCCACTTAATCATGGGCTAGTAAACAAGCTATGCACCTCACAAACTGTGTGAAGACTCCCTGTAAGAACTCTCCACTTGACTGTCACCAACCGACTCGTCACCATCTTGTCGTTCAGCATATTTGTGTCCCTGTAGATTTGATACAACCAATCGATGAACTACCGGTTAGGCTCATCAGTAACTACTGTAGGGACATCATCCTGGGGTGTCAGAGCAGACTCCAAACTGTGGGCCTCATCAGAAAAGGCATAGAGGGCAGGCATCTCTGCATTAGTGGCTACAAGTGATCCGAAAATGGAGGCAATGGCTTCATTCGACCCTGTAGAGTGAGTAGACTCTGAACCTGAAGCCTATTCACAGCTATATGCTCCATCAGACCCGAGGCAGACCCAGATGGTGTGTCGCTCAGTGTGCGCTCCTCATTAGACTGGGAGGCACTGTATACTATGGACGCAACATTCTTGGAGGTGCCTTGAGTGGCTCTAGCAGCTGCTGTAGGGGTCTGAGTGACTGGGGGCACGTATTACGGATCTCTCTCATTATCAAAATTGGTGATCATCAAACAATATGGTGCTACGGACATGGACCCCCCACCCAGAATAGATGATATGTGGTTTGGGACCCATATGTACCTCAAAAGCAATTTGTTAGTCTCATTGCAATCATACTACACATGCAAAACATTCAAAAAAGAACCTTAAAAGACCAAGCATAGTCCATTGCAGAATTGTAGTACTTGTTGATGGGAACTATCGATGGCTCGTATATAATGGCACGTCGATCAATCGACGAACCTTAGTCCACTTCTTTCTTATGACACATAAAATTAGTTTTAATCTCTCACGAATCACAGTTGCAGTTGGAAACGACGGACATGCATAATAGCCCGTCAATGAATCGACCGACCGTAGTCCACTTCCATCATCTCTATGTTCAACATTTTTAAAGTTGACTAATCGATGGACCCCATCAACACTTTGTCGATCAATCGACGGTCTTTTGATTGGGTCTTGTGTTGGTAGTCAGAGACATATTTGAGAACTTGTTTTGAAAAGTACAATTTGAATGACCTGGGATATAAGGACAAAATCAACGATTCGCTGATTGAACGACAGCTATTGGTCAGTAGATCTTTTCACCAAACCATTTTTTGCATAATTCTTGGGTTTTGTCCCGTCACATTCAACACCCATTAGCTATTTTTTTTAGATACTTCTAAGAAACGGACCCTAACTTACTCTCTAGGCAACACACTAAAACAAATATAACACATAAAGATGAGTAAAAAAAAAGAGGGGTACAAGTCATATTGCATCGTGCCGCGACCTTGAAGCACGCACTTCTTGGGAGGCAAACCTAAGGTGTGATCTCATCCCAAGAAGTGCGTTGATTCAAGGTCGCGGCACGATACAGGGATCCTTGATTACTCAGACTTCATCAAGATGATATGCTTCAACCACTTCATGGACACTCTCCACATGACCTAGGAAGATCTTGATTCTTTGCCCATTGACCTTGTACTTTGCATCCTCTTTGTTCTCCAACATCTCCATGAGGGAATATTTTAATGATAAGGAATGTCCCAATCTACTTGGACTTGAGTTTGCTCGAAAGCAAGAGTAGCCTATAGTTGAATAGAAGCACCAAGTCCCCAACTACAAATTCTAGCTTTTCAATCTTTAGGTCGTGATACTTCATCATCTTCTCTTTATAGATGGATGAAATTTCATTTACCTTTAGGCAAAACTCATCAACCTCATTCAACCCGTTAAGTCTCTTTTCCACTGATTCATTCCAATCCATCTTCAGTTTCTTCATCGCCCACATGGTCTTGTTCTCTAACTCAACCGGCAAGTTACAAGCCTTCCCATATACAAGTTGGTATGGAGACATACCTATGGGGGTCGTGTATGCCATTAGGCAGGCCTAAGAAGCTTCATCAAGCCTCCTTGACCAATCAATTCCATTAGCATTTACGATTTTTGATAGGAACGGCTTGATATCTCTATTGGACACCTAAACTTGGCTAATAGTCTGTGGATGGTAACGAGTGGCCACATTGTGGCGAACCCCATATTTCTCCAATAGCTCTTTGAACAACTTATTGCAAAAGTAGATCCCCACCTAATCTATATGGCCCTAGGTGGTATTCAAATAGTCTGTATTTGAAACGAAGAAAGAAGGAAGAATGTATTTTTTCTTAGCGCAAACTAACACTCTTCCATTCAATATTTTATAGAGCTACGGCTTCCACCCATTTTGACACGTAATGAACCACCACAAATATATATTTTATCCTATGAGAACTCACAAACGGTCTAATAAAATCAATGCGCCATTCATAAATAAACTCAATCACTAGGATGGGATTTAATGGGAGTTCTTGACTCTTCAAAATTCCTCCATCTATTTGGCACCTATCAGATGACTTGGCGAACTCGTGAGTATCTTGGTGAATGATTGGTAAATAGTACCCACACTGCAAAATCATGTGGGAAGTTTGGATGCCACTATTATTCTCACCCACAAGTGAGGAGTGGCATGCCTCAAAATCACTTATGATCTTCACTTCCAGCACGCAACGACGAATAAGCCCATCAGCAAAAATCCTGTAAAAGTAAGTCTCATCCCAAAAGAATTTTTTCACATCATGCATGAACTTCTTCCTCTGATGGAAGGACATGTTCGGTGGGATTATATCACTAGCCACATAATTTTAAAAATCAACAAACCATGGAATAAAATCATGAGAAGCGGCCAATACATGCTCATCAGAAAAAAGTATTATCAGTTTCAATCTTTTCAACCAAATCACGCTTAGCTTCATCCCCAAATTTATACAAGTGATCGGCAACTCTATTTTCAGTGCCTTTTCTATCTTTCCCTTCAATATAAAACTCTTCCAATATTAGCTCCAATCTAATCAACCCTTGTTTTGCATCCTTCTTTGCCATCAAATTCCTCAAAGCGGAGTGGTCATTATGAACTATGAATCTCGTTCCAAGCAAATATGAGAGAAATTTTTCCAAAGAAAATACCACCGCAACGAGCTCTTGTTCAATCATAGTGTATTTCTTTTGTTCTTCATTTAGGTCCTTACCTGCATAATAGATTGGGTAAACGATTTTATCCCTTCTTTGTCTCGATACCAAACTATGAGAAATCCCACTAGAATCACACATCACCTCAAATGGCTTACTCAAATCTGCGGAAATAATTATGGGTGCAGACACCAACTTCTTCTTCAAAACTTCTCAAGCGCCTCGTGAACCAAGATCATCAAAATGAAAAGTTAATTTCCTTGACAAGTGATTGCACGGAGGGATGTTACAACTTTTGAGAAATCTTTAATAAACATATGGTCGAAGCCCCCATGTCCCAGAAAAAACTTCTCACCACCTTTACAAAGATGGGTGGACGGAAGTTCCTATAAACTTCAAAATTTCGCTTCAAATCACCTCTATTCCCTTCTTCGAGATAAATGGCCTAAACGTTGTACCTTTTTTCACCATAGAGTGATATTTTCAAATTTAGCACAGATTGCAATATTCATATCTACATAGAACCTCCGCCAAGTGACTCAAACACCGATAAGGAGGTCCAAAAAAAAAAAAAAAAAACAACTGAAAAAGTCATCCAATAAACACCTCAATTGTCCCCTCTCTCATAATCGCAATTACCCTCATCATGCAATATTACCATATCGAAGAATATCAACATCATATATCTCTGGAAAGTGGCTGGCGTATTACATAACCTTAAAGGCATTATCTTCAATTTGAACGTCCCATAAGGGAAACCTAAAATGGTCTTCTCTTGATCCTCCAGGGAAATAGAGATTTGATTGTAACCTGTATAAACATCAAGAAAACATTACCATCCTTTTCCTATGATTCTATTTAACATATTATCCATGAAGGGCATCGGGAAATGGTCCTTCTCAGTCCATGCATTTAGTTTCGGGTATTCCAGCGAGGCTCTTCATCAAGAACAAGCTTGTTCCTCTCATTGGGAACTACTCTCATTCCCCCATTTTTTGGCACAGGCTAAACAGGACATAACCAACTACTATCTGAAATAGGGTATATGACTGTAGCATCTAACCACTTAATGATCTCCTTCTTTACAACATCATGAATAGGTTGATTCAACCGTCTCTGGTGCTCAATACTTCGCTTATGATTCTCCATGAGTTGAATTGTGTATGAACAAATACTAGGAGGGATCCCAATAATGTCTGTAATAGTCCATCCAATGGACCGTTTGAAACTCTTCAACACTTGTTGCATATTCAAATACGATGCAATGACTACTGGAAAAGTGTTGTCTCATCCCAAGAATACATACCTCAAATGAGGAGGCAGAGCCTTAAGCTCTAGTCTTCGAGCCTTCACAATAGATGGTCTTGTGAGTGGAGACTCACGATGCTTCATATCTAACTCCTATTTCTTTGGGTTTGACCCATAATCAACTCGTTCAAGTGCCGCAACCAAGCACCTATACTCTTAAATACCATCACTCTCAAAATTCATGATAACTTCCACTAGGACTCAATACCAAGGGGCTTTTCGATCTGTACCTTAGACGTACTTTTAAACCTATAGGATATAGCAGATACCGTTTGAAGTTCACCACTCTATTTCAAGGACAAACAATGTTGAATGTTGCTTCTTCATTGTTCAACCTAATCTTCATATGCCATTTTCCCATATCAACCAAGGCACGACCAGTAGCAAGGAACAACCTCCCAAGAATAATAGGCATCTCAAAATCCACCTTACAGTCAATAATCACAAAATCTGTACAAAATATAGACAACTCCACCTTCACAAGCACATCATATAATATCCTAGTGGGCCTCTTCACTGTTGAATCGGCCATCAATAACTGCATTGCAGTGGGCTTTGGATCACCCAAACCCATTAATGGAGAGATCTATGAGATTTATACTTTAATTGAGATCACATAGTGCTTTAGCAAGCTGTAATAAGCTGATGCTACATGGAATAGTGAAAGCGCCCTGATCTTCCTTCTTGTCCACAAGTGACCTTGTAGCAATAGCACTACAATGCTGCATTAGGTCATCATCCTCAAAACATACCGATCTCTTCTTTATAATCATATATTTCGTGAACTTGGAATAACCGGGCATTTGCCCCAGAGCTTCTATCAAAGGGACATTGATGAAATCTATTTCAACATAGTCATAAAACCCCGATATTAACCATCCTTAGTCTTCTACACCAGTCTCTGAGGGAATGTCGGTGGTGATCAAGGAATGAGGATCACTTTTGGGGTACCTTTACTTCATTTCACGTTTTGTCCACCAATTCATCACTTGTTTCCACTAGTTATTCAAGTTTTCTCATTTGATCTTCTACAACAGACCACATATGTTGATCAATAGTTTATTTACCTCCTCGAGTAGTAGCTGCAATGCAATTTCCAACATTTTTAGGATTTTGAATGGTATTGCTAGGAAGAGTGCCCGGTTGTCATGGGTTCACAGTAGTGGACAATTGGCAATTTGTAACTCAAGATACTTAATTGAGATGCGTCAACATTTTGTCCTATATCATCCAAATCACCTCTCAATTACTTGGCATTTTCATAACTAGCATTAAACCATCTCATCATCTCAGCAACATATCTTCAACTCAGCGCCATCTTCCTCGCATCCCTAGGAACTTCTGGATTATGAGGTGAAACTTAGGGCCCACTTCGATCATTTTGTTACAATTAGTTACACGGTTGAAGTTGTTGTCGCAGTTGTAGTTTCCATCTCGAACATATTATCCCTCTCTCCTCTAATTCCCAAACTTTCGACCTTGATTTCCTTGACCCTTACTCCAATTCTCCTGATTGGAACCTTGGTTGTTAGATCGGAAACCCCCCATGCGATTTTTTTTCAGTGCATAAGTATCCTCCTTATAATAGTAGTCATCCACTGGAGGAGGTGATGTAGTCAAGTAATTAACCGTATTTACCTTCTCTGCACCTCCAATTACATGTTTCAATACAAGCCCAAGTTAAGTTCTTATTTGAGTGATCTCTTCATGAATCTCATCTGTGGCCAGATTGTGTGTAGCTTGCACTTCAAAGGTGTTTATCCTAGTATCCGACTTTCTAGGACTCCAAGCCTTATTGTTGCTAGAGATTTCTCAAACTTCTCTGCAATCTCTACAACCCGCAATAGTATGAAGCACTGCCTTAATATTATCATCTTGTCCCCGATAAAAGTACTCTATCAATGACTCATCATCAATGTGGTTGTTTGGGACACCTCTCACCTATGCATTGAATCTTTCCCAAGAGCTACTTATCGAATCCCCAAGTAGTTCCACAAAGTTGTTCACTCTATCTTTGTGGTTGATCCTTTTTCACACCCTATAGTACCGTGCTAGGAACACATCCCTCAACTGATCCCAGGTATAGATAGAATTATAGGGCAACTCAGTAGAACATATTGCGGCCTCTCCCGTTAGTGAAAGAGGGAACACTATCAACCCGATAACGTTCATGTATAAGTATGGTCTCTCTGCACAACTCTTGCACACCTACCTCAGTTTTGCTATGTGAGCATGGGGATCCTTCGATGGTAGCGTGAAATAAAAACCTCACAGTGAGCATCTTCATCAGACTACTAGTTACAACTAATGTGTGCCTTTGTGGTATAGGAGGTAGGACAAGAGGCCCATCAAAATCAGTGATATTAACCTTGTTGCTATACAACTCTTAAGGGCGGGGGATGGGAGGCTGCATCCTCAAAACATAATCAGCCAGATTTTCCGCAACCACTTGATTGTGAGAATCAACTGATGGTGGGAGTTGACGATTTATCCCATCACCTAGATTAGTTGGTTCTACAAATTATTCATTCTTCTAAGTGTACGATTCAGTTCAGGATGAAACAGAATATTGGTTATCATCGGCTTTGTGTTACTCGCTCACATAGACCTGAGAGAAACAAAAACAAAAGAAAAAAAAATAAATAGGAAATATACTAAAATTCAGTAGTAATATTATTTATTATAATGTTAATCTAAAAACCATTTTTCCCGACCGCGGCGCGGAAAATTTGATCCGCTCAAATTATACACTCTCTAGAAGTTTAAGACGGTTGATCAAGGAAAAAAAACCAAATATTATTCGTTTTGGGCCCGATCAAGATGAAAAAGTTTTAGAATATTAACTCAATGTACGATAATTCTACTTAGAAATTGTCTTTCCGAAAATAGGAAATTTAAAGGGGGGGATTTTTGAAAGAAACGTCTTTTAATATTGATTAAGTAATAAACAAGTAATGAGATGAAATATCCGGTGTTTATCAAGTTTGTAAGAGGGACAACTAGGGTGCAAGTGTTCCCCATAGTTTCATAACGCTGTATCCCTTGCTATAAAAATTCTTCCCTAGTGTGTTGCATGCAAAATGAAAAGTTACGTATGTCTAAATACTTGTGTGATATTTAGAGAATTCCACCCCGTACCTTGGTCCGGCTACGTGTTTCTATGTTACTGACCCTTATCTTTACTTAATATTCAGCATCACATTCGATGTATGTCTTAGTTACTACTTTGCACAAATTGAGACTAGCCTAATAGATTTACTAAATCAATGTTGATAATTGTTTTCGTATTAACTACCACATTGGTCCAGAAAGTTAGGAATAGGGAGTTCTAACACGTGCACTTGTTAAAAGATTTAGTGAAAGAATTATCAATGCATGCAATAAACTATTGAGAAGTTTTATTAAGATAGGTGTTACTTGTTAATATTCCCATGTTCCACAACCCTGTTGTGGATTTAGTTACCCATGGGGCAAAGAAGAAACACAAATTCATTGATGAAAACATTAAATAATGAAACTTACTTGAAAAATACGAAAGAAAAATCCAGAAAATACAAACTTGAAACCACACAAATCACTTAAAAAAGAAAATCCAGAAATCGAATTAATGTCAAAGTTGCAAAAACTAAATCTCCTAGAAAATCTAAGAAAAATAGTATGATAATCCAACCCCAAAAATGAGGTTTTAAACCCTATTTATAAAATACATTATACTAATATAAAAGATATTAAAATAAAGAATGTTGTCCAAAAACACGGCTTCAATCGACGACCACCACAGAAAGACGGACCGTAAGCATTGGTCGTCTAGCAACCCTAGATCCGTTTTCCGTCTTTTTCTTAAGCCCTTCATTTTTCTTACTTAATTTTTCTTCAAACATTAGGGCTCTGGACTTTTAAATAAATTGACGAGTTACCAGAGGTCAATAGATTAATCGAATGGGGGGGGGGGGGGGGTGGGGAAAAAAACGTTCTATCCTCATAGCCCCACGGTTGGTCAGATTTCCCCGAGTTTATCCAGATGCCTGAATTTCCAATTGACGGTCAACATCTACGATCTGTCGATGAGATGAAGGTCTATATGGAATTGTGATGGTATGGAACATCTTGAGTAGGTAGAGTAGTAAAATATCTGTGCCTTCTGGTTTGTTTTGGACAACTTTCCTACTAAACAAAGTTAAAAAAATTGTTAAAAAAAAAAAAACTATTACAAAAATGCTGTTTAGAAACCACCGATCTAAGGAAAAGAATGAAAGTATTGTTAAAATCCAATGTACATTCAGTACGACGTGTGGTGACTGGAGGATGCCATATCTTCTAAAGGTATACTCTCGGGTCATTAAAAACTTTGGTATTAGATCATAAGGTTATGAAGAGGTCCTTAGGATTCAATGTCTCATTAAAGCCACTTCTAGTAGAGTCTTGTTCCGGTGTCAGTCGTGAAACATCTATGAGTGAGAGGTTATTGGATGATAGATTTTCACTTTCTTTATTACTCGTGTCGTTCCATAGAGTTGAGGTTATAAGTATCTTTTCATAATATGTTCTAATGTTTTTATAGGATATGAATACACGAAGGACACTCGAAAACAGAGTTGATGAGGAAGTGGTGAATGTGGGAGTTCCTCCACAAGGTGGGCAAGTTCCCCAAGGTGGAAAAACTCCACAAGGTGTTCAAGTTACTCAAGGTTAACGACTACCAATAATTGATCAAGGGAATGAAGTTATAGTTGTTCCCCACACATGACTACTAGGCAATTAGATAAGCTCTCCAAACCCTAGCCCAGGCCATCAAAACTTAAGTAAATAGAGATATTGGGCCTAGGATGAATGTTGGACTTTGTGAGGATGAATCCTCCTATCTTCCTTGGTTCTAAGGTGGTAGAAGATCCCAAAGAGTTTCTAGATGGTGTGTATAAGGTTTTCAGTGCTATTGGGGTGACTTCGAAGGAGAAAGTGGAGTTAGCATCACTAGTGTAATATTTATGTAGCATACCATAACACTACATCCACCAAGTGTACCAAAGAAATCACCAAGGACTAGGAATAACATATTTAAAAAGTCACAGCATATTCAACAAGTCATAACATATTCACTTACGACTTGACATCAAAGCACATACTTCAGATTATCATATAAGGACTCTTCCCTTTACTACAACCTTAGCCAAAAATCACTGTCATCTCATAGGTAACTACCCTCACACACCTCAAGCTTACTGGTGCAATGTAAACATGGGAGCCCATATCCAATACTAATAAAATTTTTAGATCCATATAGTTAAGTACATCATAGTCATATTCAGATATTAATAGAAAAAGGAGGTCACTTAAATAATCATCATGAAAGTCAAACATAACATAAGTCTTTACTTTATAAGGGTCTCCAATCGTATCGTTTCTTGAAGTCATCTAGTGCAATGTATCGGTAGGTTCCATAGTCTTCCTATACCTAGTATACTTCTCAAGAAATTTATGTTAGAGTTCATATTCTTGTCTTAGTTAGTTTATTAACATTTGGGAGACATACCCATAACCGACATAGACCATATGAGCTACATGGAATCTAGTCTTCTACTCCCACACCGAAAAGAGAGGGTTAACACTTGCTGAAGGTGCAACCATTAGTACATATCTATTATAGGTTGAAACAACAGGCTATAAACTACGGGGGAACGTAGTTATGGAACATGGATATTACTTATAGAAATCTTGACATTCTAATGTGGAGGTTTCCATCTCATCAGACAACATCTATATTTGGAACCCAGACTTTCTAAACGTGAATGTTGTCTTTGAGGGAAGCCAAACATACTAACGTGAAGCTCCCACTCTCATTTTTCATGTTCACTCGGTTCTAGGCTTTAACTCTATTTTTAAATATATTTAAGCCTTTATTTTATTAATTCATAAAGAAGCCTTTAGGAGCTTTCTTCTTAAGATTTCATATAGCTCAACAGATTCTAAGATGAGAATGTATTTTCATCATAGACCCTACTTCATGTGAGAATGTTCTTTAACATAATCATACAATCACACATCATATGTGCGTGAATCCAATGTGAGATCTACCTTCACATAAAACCTCTAATCACACATATTCACAACTTCATTAATCATATGTTGTACATGCATATATTTAAGTAATAATGCATAGGTGTACCATCCTTTCCTTAATCATCATGAATATATCCTATTCATAGATATGCATAATGTGTGTGTGTACATTGGTCAACATGATCACATAATGTCTATCACATAGCATTGAGGAAGCCACCTTCTAAGGAGCACAACACATGTACAACCTTTCGTCAAGTCTAAAGTCATACACATATAGAGTATTTAAGACCATGGACTAAACACACTCACATTACATCATATGAGGCAAGTACATATTCAACAATAGAATAAAAGACTCCTAGACTACTTCGACCACACATTCATATATGATTCATATAGCTAGGGATCATGCTATAAGAGTATTCATCAACATTAGCCTTCTTAGACCAAAACTAACCCTTACATGATCATCACATATGCATAAAAATCTCCACACACCTAAATCATACAACTAGTGTGGAAGTCTATTCATATACCTCACATAACATCAATTCACTTAGAATATGATAATAAGAATCAGGTCTAAATCCTTCAACATACTAAACATCGGATCATCATATCAATTAATCTTGCATCTAATGCCTTCAAGGCCATGATCATAACAAATAAATATGTACAAGAATGTAAACAACGCCATCATAAGTGGACCATACCAATAAACATAATTCAATATACATTCTTAGCTAATTAGAGGAAATAGGTAACCTTACCAAATCTCTAAGATAATGATCATCTTGATCAATTCACAAAAATTCATAATCAATTGATATATAAGACTAGGATTAATCAATATCCTACAATCTAATAATAATTGAAACAAAATCTAGTCAACATCATAAAACCCATAACGTAACATAATTTGACAAATTAGGAGGATCATGACTTCTTAATAAAATTCGATTAAAATTCATCATAAAATCAGTAGCTAAAACATCTATTTTTCATTAGAATTCTTTTGAAATCAATTTCAGAATAAACCCATGGCTAGATTGAAAGATAGGATTTTTCGACTTGCCCTGTGGGACACACTCCTAGCACGCACCTCAAAGTTTCAAAAATTATTTGGGGCATAATTCCGAGGCTTCCCCGTAACACGCATCCCACTCCCAGATCCTGTTACGTTGTTTCTAAGTCAATTTCTACATGTCTAAAAGTCGCAATTCAAATGGGGGAGGTTTGATAACATAGGGGGACGTTTATTAACTGATTTTAGGACCTTTTAAAACCCTTTCTCAAGCAAAAACCCAAACACCCATTAAGAGATCAAATTACCAAAGTTCTCTTCTCTTCAAAAAACCCCAAATCTCCATTGAAGATAAGCTCAAGAACAAGCTTTGGAGTTTGATTCTTTGATCTTTCTTCTCAGATTTTTATGTAATTTTTAATGTATAATGTATGGTGATCCTTAATCTCTAGATAACCATTAATCTACGGAGTCCTCTAAATGGTTTTCAAAACATAACTCTAAGTCAAAAATCATATCTTTCAATCTAGCCCGGTGGGGTTTCATTCTAAAATGATTTAAAAAAAAAGCATTACATGATGAATGTATGTCTATTTAAGAATTTATGATGAATTTTCGATTCAATTTATGAAGAACCCATTTCTCTATTTCTCAAATAAGCTTATAAATGGGGTCTTTGTGATCTTGAGTTTTCATGCTTATAGATTGTGATTAGACGCATTGAACTGTTATTGCTATCCTTTCTATATCAATATGAAAGACAGAGGAATTATAAAAAAATGTCATTAGATTGGAGATTTGTAAACCTATTTTTTTCAATTAGCGAAGAATGTATATCAATTGTGTTTATTTGTATGGTCAACTTACGGTGGTGGTGTTACATTCTTGTTACCTCGTTATGCGTTATGATCATGCCGTGAGCATTAGAGCTATTTGCGTTGATTGATATGAGATTCTATGCTAGGGAAGTTGAAGGTTTTAGCCTTTGTTTTAATATCATTTTGTATGTGAACTAATGTTACGTAATTATGTGAAAAGCCTCAAAACTAGTTTCATGACCTAGGTGTGGAGATGATGTTATATGCATATGTGTGATGATCATTCCAGAGTTAGGTGATGTCTATGTGGCTAATGGTGATAAATATCCTTTTAGCATGACCCCTACCTATATGAATCCAATATGAATGTGTGATAAAAGTATGATAGGAGGCTTATATTCTATTTTTGAATATATATTTGCCTCCTATGATGTAATGTGAGTATGTGTAGTCTATAGTCCTCAAAAAATTATATGTTGGTATGACTTGAGACTTGAAGAATGTTGTACATGTGTTGTGGTCTTTAGAGGGTGGATTCCTCAATTCAATGTGATATCCATTATGTGATTAAATTTACCAATGTATACACACATTTCATGCATATCTATGAGTAGGGTAGATTCATGATGACTAAGGAAAGGATAGTTATGATATGGACCGTTACCTATTTCTATTCATGTAAAGTATATGATTAATGAAATTATGAACATGTGTGCCTATAGGTGTTAATGTGAAGGTAGATCTCACATATATGTACACACATATGAGTGTATAAATGAAGTACGTTAATGGTACTCTAATGAATAAGTGAGTCTCATAAAAGGTATTACTCAATTGTACTCTAAACTAGACAATTGTACAAATAGGATATGATTATGTTAAAGGACATCCTCACTTAATGGAGGTTCCATGATTAATGTAGAATTCCCATCCTTGATACCTTGCAGTTATATGATGTATGAAGGAGTAAGTCCCTAAGGCCTATTATATATGAAGTAATGTACTAAAGGCTTTCATATATTTAAAAAGGGAGTTAGAGACTAGCACCGATTGAACATGACAAATGAGAGTCGGGAGTTCACGTTAGTATGTCTGGCTTCCCACAAAGAGAACCTTTACATTTAGCATGTTCGGGTTCCCAACCTAGAGGTTGTATCATTAAATGGAAACCTCCATGCTAGAAAGTCAAGGTTTCTATAAGCAATCTCCATGTTTCATAACTATCTGCCCCCATAGGTTATAGTTTGTGGTTTCACATCGAAGAGAGAGTATAAAATGGTTTTGCACCTTCGCAATTTTTAACCTCCCATTAGTGTAGGAGTAGAACACCGTATTCCATGTAGCTCACATAGTCTATGTCGGTTATGTCTATGTCTCCTTATGTTTAATAATTAACTTAGATAAGAATATGAACTCTATTCTAAATTCCTTGAGAATCATACTTGGTATGGGAGGGCTACGGACCCTACCTATACATTTCACTAGATGACTTCAACGAGGATAGGATTGGAGACAATTGTTAATTAAAGACTTATGTTACGTATGACTTGTATATATGCATGTTAGGTGACCTTTTTATGTTATGATATGAATTATGAATATGCACGTGAATTCACATTTGACTTCTATATGGGTTTACTTAGTAAATGTGGTGGTATGGGACTCCATGTGTACATAGCACAAGTAATCTTGTGAAAGGGTTATGAAGGTAATTTACCTATGAAATGAACTAAGTGATTTATGACTAAGGTTTTAGTAAAGGAAAGAGTCCTCATATGTACTTGTAAGTGAATATGTTATGACTTGTTGAATATGTTATGCTACCTACACATTACACTAGTGTGACTTGGGAGTTGTCTTAGTTGATTGTTTTTGTGTGAAGTTTATGTCTAAGAGATGTTTATGACTTATGAATATGTGTTCTTGTTTTATGGATCATTTTATGAAAAATAATTATAAGGTGACATCAAAGTGATACATTGTACTAAGTACATTTAAGGGTTACTTACAGAAAAGTAAGATAGAAGAGAAGTAAGGTATGGTATGTATTGAATATGTTTCAAAATATAATAAATGGCCTTATGTGCTATTATGAATTGTATCCATGTATATATTATGTATGTGAACTATATTGAGCTAATATGTGCCTATGTTCATGAAGTTCAGAAAAAAGACATTTTCATGTTTTGAAATGAAATTTCCTCTTTAAATGCATGTTTTTGCATGGTTATCATAGTTAGTGCATTTTTGTACTAAGAAAATCTTTCTACATCTTTTTACGCAAAGTGTAGGTGGTGATGGCTAGAGGATGTCTTCTAAAAGAATAGCTTAGATAGATCTCTCAAGTTCAAGTAAAGGGACCCTTTTGATTCATGGTTTGCCTATGTCAAAATGTTTCTTTAAGATGATGTAATAGCTTAGATTTATATTTTATTTTTTAAGGGACATGTCCCTATTCAATTCTATTGAGTTATGTCCAAAGATGACAAAGAGACATTAGAGTCTAACTATGTAATACGAAGTTTTTTTTATATATAGGAAGCAATCTTCTAGCTTATGATGTCCCATGAAAAGTTTTAAATTTTCCTCTATTTTTATTATTATGCAAGGAAAGATGTCTAGGGCTTGTATTAGACATCTGAGAGGTCGACGACGCCGTATTAAAATTTGAGGATACCATAACTTCTAAGGTATACCCTCGGGTCTTAACAAACATAATTTAGTGTCATGGAATAATATCCCTTGTTTCCTTCTTAGGGTAAGCCTACACAAGGAATCCTATCCTCACAAGGACAACTATGAAGCATTACTCAAAGAAAAGAACAATTTTCCACTCTTACTATCAATGTATTCCATAACTCCAAAACTCCATAAGTCTAGACATAACTTTTACTCAATGGTTTACATACCTTAAAGTTTAACCCCTCATACAAAAAGCACTTTATTTATCCGTAACATTTATTACCATGCTTAAAGCTATATCATTATACAAATTTTCATTATAATACCTCAAATCTCGTATTGTAAAACTCTGAAAGTCCATGATGTAGTGAAAATGAGTTAGTTTAGTACTTTAAAAGGAATATATTATTAAACTAACCAAACACACCCATAATGCCACGACGTACTTTATGGACCTAACGAATATAGTTTTCCAGAGTCAACTTGATTCCTTTGTAATTGTCTTCATTGATGATATCTTGGTATATTTGAAGAGTGAGGGTGAGCGTAGGGACAATTTAAGGGTTGCATTGCAAGACCTTAAGGAACATCAACTCTTTGCTAATTGTAGTAAGTGGGAATTTTATTTTAGATTAGTTGCATTTCTTGTTCATATAATCTCATCTGAGGGTATAGAGGTCGATCGAGGAAGACGGAAGTGGTTAATAATTGTCCTAGACCTTTGGCTCAAACCTTTATTAGATGTTTCTTGGGCATAGTCGGGTACTATAGAATGTTTTTTGATCGGTTTGCATCAATTTCATATCCATTGACAACACAAAATAAAAAAAGCTGATGTTTGAGTGGTCGAAGGCTTGTGAAAGAAGATTCCAATAGTTGAAAGATAAGCTTACCTCCACTCCAGTTTGAACCTTACCGGAAGATACTAAGTGTTTGTTGTATAATTTGATGATTCCTGAGCTTGTTTAGGTTGTGGTGTTACACAACATGGTAAGGTCATAGCTTATGCCTCGAAAGAATTCAAGGTTCATTAGAAGAACTATCAAACTTATGATCTTAAATTAGCGTCCCTAGTGTTTTCTTTTAAAACATTGAGACATTACCTATATGCTATTCATGTTGATATACTTACTGCAAAGAGTATTGAATATGTGTTTACTAAAAAGTAGTTTAATCTCGAACAAAGAGGATGGTTGGAACTTTTGAATGCTTACAACATGAGTATCATATACCACCCCAACAAGACTAACTTGATTACGAATGCTTTAAGTTGTTTGACTATGGGTAGTGTGTGCCATAAGGAAGGAAGTAAGAAAGACCTAGTGAAGGATGTTCATAGGTTGGCCCGGTAGTGTGTTCGGTCAGAAGATTCTACGAAAGGTGATTTTATGGTTGATCATAACTCCAAGTCATCTTACAGTGGTTGAGGTGAAATATAATAAACATATTGATCCTCTAGTGATGGATTTGAAGGAATCTGTACTTAACAAGTAAGATGAGTCATTCTCTAAAGGGGGAGATGGTGTACATAGGTACAAAGGTACATTGTGTGTGATTGATATTGAATATTTGAGGGTGAAAATTTTAGAAGAATACCATGGTTCAAGTTATTCTATTCATCCAAGTGCCACATAAATGTACTGCGACCTTTAAGAGGTCTATTGGTGACATAGTTTTTAAACAGACATAGCGAAGTTTGTGACAAGTGTCCAAATTGCCAAAAACATAAGTCCAAGCATCATAACTCGGGTGGTCTCACTCAAGCTATAAATGTACCTACATTGAAGTAGGAAGACATTAAAATAAACTTTGTTGTTGGGTAGCCTCAATCCCGGAGGCCAAATTACTCAAATTGGGTTATTATTAATAAATTGACATAATATGCACACTTTATCTTCGTCAAGTCTACTCATTCAACGGAGGATTATTCTAGAACGTACATTAATGAGATAGTGAGCTTACATGGGTTCCCTTTATCCATCATATCAGATAGAGGTGCTCAATTTATTTCTCTTTTTGGGAGGTCTTTTCAAAAAGGGTTGGGTACTCAAGTGAAGCTTAGCACCGTTTTCATCCTCAAATGAATGGTCAAGTGGAGCATACCGTTCAAACAGTAGAATATATATTAAGATCTTTTTTGATAGATTTTAAATATAATTGAGACGGTCACCTACCTTTTATTAAGTTTTCTTTAATAATATCTATCATTGAAGTATTTCTATGGCACCTTTTGAAGCCCTCCATGATAGGAGATGTAGGTCTCCGGTTTGGTTGTTTGAGATTTGATAGTGTTTAAACCTTGGTCCTGAGATAATTTATGACGGTTTGGAGAAAGTTCAGGTTATAAGAGATAGGCTTAAAATAGTCTACAATCAACAAAAGTCCTATTCTGACAATAGAAAAAGCTACCTTGATTGAAGTGGGTGATTCGGTGTAATTTAAGATTTCACCTACGAAAGGGGTGATGAGATTTGGTAAAAAGGGAAAGCTTAGTCCCTTGTATGTGGGTCCTTATGAGATGTTGCAACGAGTGGGAAATTTGTTTAAGAGATGAAACTACCTAATGAACTAGATTTGGTTAATCCTAAATTTCATGTCTCCATGCTCACGAAATATTTAGGCAACCCAATATATATTGTCCCTACTGAATGGTTGGATTTAAATGAGGACCTTTCTTATTAAGAGGTTGTGGTAGAAATCATAGATCTCCAAGTCAAGAAGTTGTGGAACAAAGATTTGGCCAAGGCCGAAATGAAGTCCCGAGATAGTCATCTTTTTCCTAAAAATGCTAGACAAAATTGTGGTTAGTAATCCTCTTAAAATAAAATAATGATAAATGTTTAACTTGGCTTCCTTTGATTAATAGATGCATATTTCTTTTGTAAAGGTTCATGCTAAAATGGTTGTTCATGGTAAAATGTTATTCTTCTTAAGTTGAACTTATTTGTGTTTTGTGTATAGTTACCTTTATGATATGATAGTAAACATATTAATGGGTTTGAAAGAAAGTTAGCATAAGTGACTAATCATGTTCATGTTCAGGTCATGTTGATTTTTAAAAGTTAGTTGCTCATGTTGTGATGTTGAGATTTTATGTGGGGTAGATTGTGATTTGAGTTGCTATTTGTAAATGTTACGAATAGTGTGATGAATGGAGTTGTGAGGAACTCTTATGAGTTGTTACTAATGAAGATTATATGTTATTGGTTGGGCTACTAGTATTAAGTCGTTCCTCTCAATATAAAAAGAATTAACTGTCATTCCATGATGAATGTTCCTAAGGGGGGTGATAATTGCAACATTCTTAAATTCCATGACTTAGTCTAGAGCCTGAATAGATGAACTAAGACTTGAAACAATGATTTTAAGCCTATAATAATATGTTGAAATGACGTAAGGAGTGTTAGAGTCAAAACACTAAGAAACGACCATTACGTTTTGAGAATTATGAAATGTGAATTGTGGTGTCTTTGAATGTTTCAAGGGTTTTTAAGAGTCGCGATTCTGTCAAATTTACTAAATTTGTATTAAACATGTATTAGGGTGAGTTTACGGTCAAAACATTCGGGTACCCTCCCCAAGGCCCACCTAAAGTGTCCTTGGAGAGTACCCTACATAATGACCCAACACCGTCAAGTAGACGTGGCAAAATGATGGACTAAATGACGAGATATCCATGGGTCAACGGACCGTAGATAGTGTCTTAGGTCCACACTTAGAATATTTTCAAAAAGGGTCCAAATCACATTGTCTGTCACAAACATGGCTCGCCAGTACGTGAATGATCTTCCAAATTGATTTAATATCTAATTACTTTGATTATATATTGATATATTATGATGTTTATGGTTTATTTGTTGTAATTCATAGTCTTTGACCTAGTTCTATGAAAGAATTCATGATTGAACCCTTTTCCCTATCCCTAGGTTATCAATTTAGGTTGATTTGATTAGTGATGATACAATTGAAATAGTTCTTGTGTAGATAAATATTATATTGTGTGTTATTAAGTCAATCGTTTGATAAATAATGTTTGATTGATGGTAAGATCTTGAAGAAGCTTTTGGAGGCTATGTGGTAAGACTTTATGATTATGAGTTCGTTACTTCAATGATGATTGTTTATACTTGATAATGATGTTCAACTAAAGTATGATCATGTGATTAGATTATGAATATGATGATATGCTAATTATAATTAAATGTATGATGATACAATGTTTAATATGAATCACTTTTGTGTTGTAATATGATATGATTATGATGTTATGATCTCACTATATGAAGTGTTATATTGAAAGGAAATTCTCATGCAATACCTAATAATCTAATGACATGAATACTAGGGCTTAGTCTCCTTTAGGCTATATTAAGCAATGCTTATTAAGAATGACTTAATGACATTTTAAAAAGTTACTTTAGCTTAGCACATAGCGAACTAGTTATGAGAGGTGTCCCATTCCAATGTGGGAATGTAGGTTAAGAATGGTTCTATAGAGATGCAGACTACAATGAAATTGTGCATAAAGAGGGTTTCAATTATATCTCCTACTTCCTTAACTTTGTAGCCTCAATAGGAATACTAGCTAGTGGATCCACCTAAAATGCGATGTTCATGTTTTGGTTCTACCTTGGAAAGTAGAGCACCTTCTTTCCGTGTAGGGTTTCATGACACCGGATTTCATGTCTAGCTCATATGGTCTATTTTCTAAAAAGTCAATTGTTCCCAATAGTAAAATGAATGAATGAAGTAATGAAGATGAACACTAACTAGGGTGACTTAAGGGGTATTACTTAGTGTAGGTAGGGGTATGGGACTCTACTTATACATTGCATAAGTTGGACTTGATTGGAGTCCTTGGAGTTTGTTATTATGCACTTATGATATGAATGAAATGCGTATGTTGGCTTTACATGTTGATGATCCTATATGAATTTTTTTCATTGATTTACATTCTATTGGTCTAAATTGCTTTATATGATGATGACTACACATGGTGCTATGTTATATAATGCCATGCATTACTTATTGTTACAACCCGAAACCAAATATGCTAAGTAACGTACTAAGGACCCTAGAACCATCAATCGTAGCACCCTAGGGGTACCCTCATGGAGTACACCCCACCGGATGCACTAAACCCATGAGGGTGAGGCTTCTCGACAAGGTGTGGGGGCCAAGGTCCCACTGCTCAATACATGTGCACTCCCCTACAAAACCAACTTGGTGAGTTGGTTGAGCTAGGTAGGACCAGGATGGACAAGGTTAGGACCCCAAATACTAGCTTACAACCGAGTGTGTCAAAAGCGGACTTTAAAAGGGCAACCTTACTTTTGTAGGGTCTAGGGAAAAATGGTTTTCATCAGTCCAAGGGTAATATCTTAATTACCCTAAGGAATTAATTAAATTATTATTTAATGTAATTAAGTTTTCTGTTTGGGTCGGGTCTACCCAAAATAACCCGTTCTCGCAATAAGGCTCAACCCGGGTTCAAACCTTTGTGGGACAATCATTACTGGATTATTTGGTGATTTAAAATCTGATTTTTTGTAACGTAATAATGTCCTTTCACGTGTGATTAAATTAAATCAGATTTTTACCATTTAACAAAACCTTATTTGACTAAGTCCTAAACTAAACTCCTAATCCTAGGAAAACTCTCATCTCTCACGATTATCTCCCTCAGGTCTCTCCACTTTTCTTTTTTTGTTTCCTCTCTCTGCGTAAACGACTACAAGAAAAGAAAACTTACTAAAGTTCTTCACACTTGAAGAACTCAAACGAAAATATAAGAAAATAAGACAACTGAAGACGTTAGGCAAAAAGGGGAGATTTCCGTCGAGTTGGGTGTTGAGGCTTTCGAAGTTGGATGTGACTTTTGAGGAGTTCTTTGGGCAGCAAGTTCATGTTTTGAATGTCATAAAAGGTATGGGTTTTCTTACTCTTGGTCCCTTTCCCAAGAGACCCCTAAGATTCAGTCAATTCTAATCCGTAAACTAGGATTGTTTCCCCGTTGCATGTCCACGTCAGTAGATCACATTTATTCCTAGGTTGGGTATGTTTGCTGGTAGATATTAGGAATGTAACTTGTTTTCGTGATGAATATGTTCATGAATGTGTGTTTGGAATATTATGAATTATAACCTATGTTTTCCAAAAACATGTGTATGTGTGTGAAAAGTTAGTGGTGGCAATAACCTTCGGATTGAGGTTCAAAACTGATATGTTATGGTTGTATTTTTATGTGCACAAACTGACGTAAATCGTGATTTTCACATGAAGTGTAATGTGTCTTATTTGAGTGACAAACTCTTGGCTAAATGAATCCATGAAAATGAAACCTAAGACGTTCTAAATGAACCATGAGTTAACCTAAGAACTAACGTGTAACGTTGATGGAAAAGATGCTAAAAAACTACAAAATTTCCATCTACATATTGATGAGTTTAGGTCAAGTTAAAGTGGTTTAAAAATCTATGAATAATGAATTCAATAAGCGAGGTCACTGAGGATTGAACCCGTGACCTCACCTTGTTAAAAGTCATAGAATAATTTAAGTTAAAAAGAATATTGTAAGGGGGATTTTAACTGTGACCTTTACTTGAAAATGATACTATGAAAACAAAAAAATGAGAGGAGTGGGAATCGAACCGACAACCTCTCGGTCCGACTTAATGAATTAAAAAAAATAAAGGTTGAGGCGTGTGGGAATAAAACCCATGACCTCTAGGCTGTTTAAGGGAAAGAGAAAAATAAAATGAGGCTGTAGGGATTCGATCCCATACCCTCATGGTCAACTTGGAAAAGTTAAGGCAAAAAAAGATAAAAGAAATGAGTTGTGGGAGATCGATCCCACAACCTCTCGATCCCAAATGATAGAAAAGGAAAAAGAAAGAAAAAATAATGGAAAGTAAATGTTGGCGTTGGGGCTCGATCTCGGTTCCCCAAGCAGAAGTGAGGTTAAGTCAAAAATAATTTTACGGACAAGTGTTAACCAAGGGATTCAAAATTAGGTTCCCTTGTCAAAACTTTGTATTGACACATAAGTCATATGTGAATAAATGTTCAATGTAATGCTGCCCACATAGATAAAAATCGAGATCTTCGCATACATACAGCACACATAAATTTTTTACCATATAATATTAGGAAGATATGAATCACTTAAACGAACTATGGATGAAGCCTCATTGCTTGTATGTCTAGACCCATTAGTATAGCATAAGTTTAAAAGTAAGTTAACCTAAGATGTATGCAATCAAATGAATAACCTTAGCAGGTGTTTAAGTAAGAGTGTGAAACACATTAAATGGCCAGTGCTTGGCATATGATGAAATGATATTCACGAAAAGGGTGAGTAATTATGAAAATCAAATGGGCCTAATGTTAATGAATGTGGTGACAACATGGATAAGAGGCTAATGGTGAAAGATGAAGATCATTCCGAAATGAGCCTAAAATGAATATTCAACTATAAGGGGTGAGTAGTTATGAACAGCAGCAATGTGCTAATGTTAATGAATGTGGGTGAAACATGATAAGGGCCAATGTTAAAGCTAGCTGCAATCTAAATCACCCTCATATATATGTGACCAAAAAGTAATCACCTATAAAAAGGGTAAAGCATGAACAGACCAGTCTCTGTGAAACACTCTAATGAAAGTATTGAGATTATATACACTTAATACTATTGATAGATTGAAAATCATCTATTGAGCCTAATTCCCCATACTAGACGCAAGCTTCACGACGTATGAGTTTTTTTTGAATGTAATGCAACGTTAATGCTGAGCACTGATAGCCTAGGTATGAGCGGTAATGCGCCTTCTTTCGGGCGGGCGGAAATCAGTAAGTCTCATTAATGAGAGTGTTCGGCATGTCCGTGGTAGGTCTCCTTATATCTCCTAAGTCTTACACCTCGACTGCCAATATAGAGATCTGCCGGGGTCAATTCCACAATTCCCATGTACTCGAGCATGTTTTGGTCACTTTTGCCGGGGATTCCACATATTTTTGTTGTGGGGAGACACTGGATTCCATGATGCTCAACATACTAATGTCGGTTCAACTTTAAAGTTCTCAAAGAATGAATGAGGCAGCCCACATATGCACATAATGAATGACACTATAGCAAAGGTGTTCCATAGGTAAAAAGAGGTTTGATAGACACAAATAATTAAACTAGGTAATTCTTGATCATTGCACAAAAAACCCGATGAGAGTCTTAAACTACATCCTAGGTATAACTGTTGTTTACACTAGCTTATGAATGAATGGAATAAAGTACCTATGAATGAATTAAGCAGACTCTGTGTTTTCTAAGGAAGGGTACCTAGTTGAGGTCCCATATGTTGAGCCCTCATTTTTGGGAAGTCTTCATGTCAACTCCATGCTTCCAAATTCTCATGGCGTATGAACAAATGATATGAAAAATGTTATGTGTTATATGCAATATGTTATATGTTATGTGTAAGACGTTATGTGCGATGTGCAATATGATATGTGTGATGATTCATTTTACTCTCATGGCATGACTTTCCTAATCAAAATTTAGTTGCTCCACTAACTTTCCTAATCCAAATTTGGGATGTCTATTGACTTGACTTTCCATAAATCATATTGTTAGGAAAGAGCTATTCTTACTCATGCATGTCCTTGGTGTGTTCTTAGATATACCCATTCTTAGTACAAGTATATACTAATACCATACAACTCTATATTTTTAGGTGCAGGCATAGGTGGACGTTAGACCTTACAATAAGACGTTGCAGCTATCCGTACATGGAGCTTTCATCCGGATTTTGTAGGCCCTCATGCTTTCGAGGATGTCTACTAATATTTTCTATCTTTGATGTAGACTGTATTTAGTGGAGCATGTTCCACTAGTATTTCATTCCACTTTCATTTCAGACTTTTTATTGGTGCCGTATTAGCAAAAATACATTTAATTCAAGTATGAACTATTTCTTTCATTTGAGGATCTTAATGTTAGATGGTTGATTGTGAACATTTATTAGTTTAAGTAGAATGTCTTGTATTAATGTTAAGTAACAAAAAATCAAATTTTGTACTAAAATTAACCTAGATGAAGTAAAGATGACGTACGTAGGCTTGTTTGTGACCTCTTAGAGTTTAACAACATCGGTCTCGTCTGGGTTCTACACTGTGGTCGTGAAAAAGTTTGTATATGAGCACTAGGTTAAATTCCGAGGATAACAAGTTCACATCAACCACATCGAGTAGTTTCTAAGTCATGGTAGTGAAGTGCACAACTATCCTGAATTAGAGATGACATGATACGTAGGAAAATTCCCTTCTTTTGATCTTATCTTGTCTTTTCCTAACGTCTGATTTCTTGATCTTAGTAGTGTGTCTAACATCAATCCTTGTTGTTTTCAGAGAATGAATACTAGGAGAACCATTGGTCACAGAAGAGGAGGAGCAGCTTCTAGGGACAATCAGGTTCAACCCAGGCTCCACTTGAAGGAGTGTCTATGCCAGTTAACCCTGCTAGGTTAATTGATGCGGAGGTGCAGGCATCTCTGGCCAAGATGGCACAGGCCGTCACTATAAAGGCCGAGGACATGACTGACCAGGTCAACTGGCAGAACGTTCAGAGTGAGAACCCACTGGCTCGTAGCATGGATGACAGGCTGAGAGACTTCACGAGGATGAATCATCCTATTTTCACAGGGTCTAAGTCTTCGGAGGATCCCGAGGAGTTTGTGGATGAGGTGCATAAGATTTTTGTGGCTCTGGGGACATAGATACCGAGAAAGCAGATCTTGCATCCTATTATCTCAAGGATGTTGCACAGACTTGTTGAATGATGTGGCAGGATAGGCGAGCTTTGGGCGGAGTTTCTTTCACTTGGGTGCTATTAAAGACAACCTTCTTTGACAGATTCTTCCTCGGGGAGATGAGTGAGGCCAAGGTTGAGGAGTTTATCAATTTTAAGCAAGGATCAATGACAGTCAGGGAGTATTCCCTGAAGTTTTTCAAATTATCCAGGTATGCTACTTCTCTTGTATCTAACAGAAAGGATGAGATTAGTAGGTTCTCACAGGAATCACCCGAAATCTGGAGGAGAGATGTTGATCTATGCTCCACAATAACATGGTACTCTCAAGGTTTATGGTTCATGTCCAGCACGTAGAGGAAAACTAGATGAAGATAGTGGTCCATGATGCTAGGAGGCCTAAGAGTCATGATCAGGCAGGTCCTAGCAATGGGGGCAACATAAAAATCTTTTGCATCCATGAGAAGCAACATTTAGAAAGGGGCAACAGATATTAGTGAACTCTAACTTTCAGAGGAGTACAACACCTAGAGGAGGAAGACTCAATCCCAAGAAGGGCAATAGAGGTAAGATGCAGGGTTCCAGAAAGGATTGTGCTATGTGTGTCCGTGCTCACAGTGGAGAGTGAAGATAGGGCACTAATGCGTTCTTTGGTTGTGGTAAGAGAGGACACATGGTTAAATACTGCCCACAAAAAAGAGGTTAGGCTGGAGGTAATGCTCAGCCTAGGCCTAATCAAAAGGATGCAACAACAGTCGAGCCTCTTAAGAGGAACAGGTTCTACGCCCTTAAGGGAAAGAAGGAGCAGGATAAGTCCGTTGATGTGGTCACAGGTATGCTGCAAGTATTCTCAAGTGCTATTTATGCTTTACTTGATCCAGTTTCTACGCTTTCCTTTGTAACAACTTTGCTTGCTCTCACTTTTGATATATTGCCTTATGTTCTGCGTGATCCTATAGTGGTTAGTAAACTTTTAGGACAAAATGTAGGAACTGATACAATATAAAAGGATTGGCCAATAGTGGTATGTGCTAAGACTATGTGTGCAGACTTGGTTGAGTTACCCATGCGTGATTTTGATATTATTCTTAGCATAGACTGCTTCATAGTTGTTATGATTGTATGGATTGTCGTAAAGGGATTGTGAGATTTTGTTTCCCTAATGAAGAAGATCTAGTCTGGGAGGGGTAAAACTCGATTCATCCTAATCACTTGATTTGGAATCTTAAAGCCAGTTAAATGTTGTCCAAGGGGTTATTATGTCATCTTGTGAGTTAATGATTTAGATCATGACATTCCTTCCATAGACTAGGTGCCTATAGTGAAAGAGTTCGACGATGTATTTACTGATGATTTGCCTGGAGTTCCACCCCCTCGATATTTTGACTTAAGTGTCGATATAGTGCCCGATACTAAACCAAATTTAATTCCTCCTTACAGAATTGCTACAGCTAAACCAAATTTAATTCCTCCTTAAGATCTCACTCATAAAGGTTTCCTTCAGCCAAGCATATCCCCTTGGGGCGCTCCAGTGTTGTTTATGAAAAAGAAAGATGGAACCCTTAGGATATGTATAGATTATAGGCAGTTTAACAAAGTCACTATCAAGAATAAGTATACACTTCCCAGAATATATGACTTGTTGGACCAACTCCAAGGGTCTAGTTTCTTCTCAAAGATTGATCTTCGTTCAGGGTACCATTAACTTAGGGTTAGGGATGGAGATATCCCAATGATAGTCTTTCGTACCCATTATGGTCACTATGAGTTCCTAGTTATGTCATTTGGTCTCACGAATGCACCTGTTGCATTTATGGATCTCATAAACAGGGTCTTCTATGAATACATTGACTCTTTCGTCATAGTATTCATCGATGACATTCTAATCTACTCTAAGACCAAGGAATAGCAAGAACAACATTTGAGACTAACCTAGCAGGTACTTAGAAAACATCAGTTGTATGCCAAATTCAACAAGTGTGAATTCTCGCAAAGATTAGTGACCTTCCTGGGTTATGTTGTGTCCGATCAAAGTGTAGCGGTGGACCCCAGGAAGACTAAGGCTGTTAAGAACGGGCAAAAACATCTTACTCCCAGCGATATCCATAGATTCTTGGGATTGGCTGGTTACTACCGCAGGTTCACAGAGGGTTTTTCTTCCATTGATGCCTCACTGAAAGCTTTAACTAAGAAGAAGGCCAAGTTTAAATGGGTAGAGACATGTGAAAGGAGTTTCCAATAACTCAAGAACAGACTCACTTCAGCGCTGGTGCTTATTTTGCCTATGTGTGGTGAGAACTACACTATTTATTGTGATGCATCTAGGGTCTATTTGGGTTGTATTCTTATGCAGGGTGGTAAGGTAATAGCTTATGGGTCCAGACAGCTCAAGATTCATGAGAAGAATTTTCCCACTCATGACCTGGAGTTGGCAGCTGTAGTGTTTGCACTGAGGCTGTGGGGGCACCAGTTGTATGGGTTGCATGTGGATGTGTTCAAAGACCACAAAAGTCTCCAGTACGTGTTCACACAAAGAGAGTTGAATCTACATAAGCGGAGATAGTTAGATCTATTGAAGGACTATGACATGAATGTCCACTACTATCCAGGTAAAGCTAATGTTGTAGATGATGCTTTGAGAAGGATGAGCATGGGAAGTACAGCCCATGTTGAGGATGAGAAGAAGGAGTTGGTGAAAGATTTACACTGACTAGCCAAACTGGGTGTACACTTAGTTGACTCTACCAGTGTGAGTGTTTAAGTTTACCCTAGTGCCAAATCATCCTTGGTAGTAGAGGTTAAGAAGGCTTACCATATTGATCCTATTTAGATGGACTTAAAGGACTCAGTGCTGATAAAGATGAATGAGTCATTTGCCTTTGGAGGTGACGGAATAGTTAGGTAGCAGGACAAGCTGTGTGTACTAGATTTAGATGATCTATGGACCAGGATCATTGTACAGGCCCATTGTTTAAGATATTCCATATATCCAGGTTCCACCTAGATGTATCATGATCTTAAGCAGATCTATTGGTTGGATAGCATGAAGAAGGAAATTACAGAATATGTGGCCAAGTGTCCTTATTGTCAACAGGTTAAGGCAGAACATCTTAAGCCTGCCGATCATACTCATATTATTGGGGTTCCGACTTCGAAGTGGGAGGCCATTAATATGGACTTCATGGTTTGTCTTCCGAAGAGTAGGAGACAATATGACTGAATATGGGTTATCGTGGACTAGATAACTTAGTGTGCCCACTTTATCCCTGTGAAGTCTACTTAAAGAGCTGAGGATTA
Organism: Solanum habrochaites; assembly: GCA_027704765.1. NCBI lineage: Eukaryota > Viridiplantae > Streptophyta > Magnoliopsida > Solanales > Solanaceae > Solanum > Solanum habrochaites. The sequence continues at coordinate 39,365,299 of JAKWJA010002489.1, read as the reverse complement.
TGTGAGACTCTACATAGATGAGATTTTGAGATAGATTGGGATTCCTTTGTCTATCATGTAAGATAGAGGATCTCAGTTCACTTAACATTTCAGGAGATCCTTCCAGAAGATCTTACGCACGCAGGTGAAGCTTTGTACTACCTTTCATCCTCAGACTTATGGGTAGGCAGAGCGCACCATTCAGAAATTGGAGGACATGTTGAGGGCGTGTGTGATTGACCTCAGAGGTAGTCGGGACGACCATCTGCCTTTGATAGAGTTATCATATAATGATAGCTATCACTCCAACATTGGGATGGCAAAGTATGGTAAGAGATGTAGGTCTCCTATTGAGTGGTTCGAGGTTGGAGAGATATCCATCTTGGGTTCAAATATCATTCATGAGGCCTTAGAGAAGGTCATGGTGATTAGGGATAGGTTGGCTACTGCTTACATATGGCAGAAGTCTTATGCAGACAATAGAAAATGGTCCTTAGAGTTTGATGTTTGTGACCATGTCTATTTGAAGATATCACCTATGAAGGAGGTGATAAGGTTTCACAGGAAGGAGAAGCTGAGTCCGAGGTATGTTGGGCCATATGAGATCCTACAACGTGTGGGTGAGGTGGACTATAGTTTGTCATTGCCTGCGGAGCAATCTTCTGTTCATCCAGTCTTTCATGTCTCTATTTTAAAGAAGTGCCTAGGTGATTCAACATCGATTTTACCTGTTGAAGGTTTAGGGGTCGATTAAAGCTTGTCCTATGAAGAGGTACCTGTTGAGATTTTAGACAGAAAGATCAAGCATCTAAGAATAAGGAGATTGCCACAGTGAAGGTATTGTGGAGGAATCATCTTGTTGAGGGTGCTACGTGGGAGGACAAGGCCGATATGAGATCCCGCAACCCTCATTTTTTCATCCTTTGAGGTTAGACATCCTACTGTTAAGTCTAAGTTTCCTTATCTATCCATTCTTCGTTCCTATTGCTTGTTTTTTAATAGTATATATGTTAAGTTTTGGCTGGCATTATGCTAGATAGTTAGTAGTATCATTTCGGGGTGAATGTTCCTAAGGGGGGATAATGTAACAACCCAAAAACAAATATGATAACTAACGTACTAAGGACCCTATAACGAGAAACCCTAGCACTTGGCGTACCGGCATGGACCACACCTCACCGGATGCACTAAACCCCTGAGGGTGAGGCTTCCACAAAATGGTGTGGGAGCCAAGGTCCCACGGCTCAATACGTGTGGAACCGGGTTCCCGGGCCTATGCACTCCCCTAGAAAACAACCTTGGTGACTTGGTTGAGCTAGGTGGGACCAAGTTGGACAAGATTAGGACCCCAAATACGAGTTTACACCCAACTGTCCAAACCGGACTTGAAAGGGGCAGCCTTATGTTTGGACGGTCTAGAGGTAAAATGGTTTTTTCTAGGCAAAGGGTAATATTGTAATTACCCTAAACAATTAATTAATTTATTAATGAATTTAATTAAGTGGTCGGGTCGGGTCAGGTCAATACGAAACAACCCATTTTAGTGAAAAGTCTCCACCCGGGTTCGAACCTTGGTGGAAGCATCGATTAAATAGATTAATTGGTGATTTAAAATCTGATATTTTTGTAAGGGTATAATGGTCCTTTCACGTGTTATTAAATTAAAATAGATTTTTACCATTTAACAAAACTTTATTTGAATAAATACTAAACTAAACTCCTAATCCTAGGAAAACTCTCATCTCTCACGATCATCTCCCTTACGTCTCTCTATTTTTCTTTTTCAAGTTTTCTCTAACATAAAATTTATTAAAGTTCTTCACACTGGAAGAACTCACAAACGACGAAAATATATGAAACCAGCTAACTGAGACATTAGCAAAAAGGGAGATTTCCAGTCGATTTGGGTGTTGAGGCCGTTCGAAGTTGATGTGACTTTTGGAGGCAGTTCTTGGGCAGCAATTCATGTTTTGAATGTCATAAAAGGTATGGGGTTTCTCTTACTCTTGGTCCCTTCCCAAGAGACCCCAAGATTTCAGTCAATTCTAATCTAAAAACTGAGGATTGTTTTCCCCATTGCATGTCCCTGGCACTAGTCCCATTGATTCGTAGGTTGGGCGCTGGTTGTGGTAGATATTACTTACGGAGTGTATTTTCGTATGATATGTTCTGATTTGTTTTTGGGTGTCTCGTATGATGAAAACATATTTTTTCCGAAATATGTTGTATGTGTGTGCAAATCTTAGTTTGTGATTATTACCTTCCATTTGAAGGTTCACAAAAATGATATATTATGGTTGTATTTTACGAGCATAACTTATGTAAATCTGATGTTCACTGAGTAATGTGGCTATTTTGAGTAAAGAAAACGCTTGGATTATAAATCCATGAAATTCACCTAAGACTTTCTAAATGAACATGGTGACCCTAAGAACTAATGTTTAAGTTGATGGAAAAATCTGAAAAACTATAAAATTTTCAAGCTCATATTGATGTTTTCAGTCAATTTAAAGTGGTTTAAAATGCTAATGAATAATGAATTAAATAAGTGAATCACTGCGATTGAACCCGTGACCTCACCTTATTAAAAGTCATAGAATAATGTAACTTAAAGAGAATGTGGTATGGGGGATTTTAACCATGACCTTGACTGTAAAATGAAACAATGAAAATAAAAATATTATAGGAATGGAATTCGATCCCACAATCTCTCGATTACACTTAAGGAATAACAAGACAGTAAAGGTTAAGGCGTGTGGGAATCAAACCCAAGACCTCTAGGCTGATTAAGGGAATTAATGAGAAAAATAAAATTAGGCTGTGGCGATTCGATCCCATACCCTCACGGTAAACTCGAAAAAGTCAAGGAAAAAGAAGATAAAAGAAATGAGGTTGTGGGAGATCGATCCCACAACCTCTCAGTCCCAAATGAACTAAAGGAAAAAGACAAAGAAAAAAATAAGAGAAGTAAATATTGGCGTTGGGGCTCGACTCATCGGTCCCCAATCTGCATTGGGTTCATTCACAATAATTTAAAAATACAAGTGGGTTAACCAGGGATTTGAAAATCGGTTCCCTTGCCAAAACTCTAATTGGATACGATAAGTCATAGTTAAAAATGTTCAATAAATCCTTCGCACATAGATCGAACTAAAGATCTGTCTGCATAAAAGATCCATAAGTCTTGTACCACATAATCTAGGAAGATTAATCATAATAAACGACTAGGAAATAACCTCCTGGTTTGTATGTATAGACCCTAAGTCTAACATACGTTTAAAGTAATTTAACCAATATGAATGAAATGAAACTAATGAAACCCTAGGAGGGTTTTAGAAGAGTGTGAACACCGAATTGAGCAATCATTTGGCATTTGATAATGAACATTCACTTAAAGGGGTGAGTAATTATGAAAGCAAATGTGCAATGTTATAGATGCGGTGACAACATAATAAAGGTATAATGTGACAGATGAGAGCAATCAAAATGAATCCAAAATAAATCTTCCAAAACGTACGCACCTTGAGAGTGTAAAGCTAATAAAGAGACCAGTATCTATGACCATCTAATGAAGTATTGAGATTAATATAATTTAATAGTATGATGAGATGAGCAATCATCTATTGAGCTATAATGTCTCATACAGAAACCAGTTTTCATGACGTATGATTGGAATGTAATAGAACTATATAACAGTCACCATAGACTAGCTTGAGCGGTGAGGCCTTTTAACCAATGAAGGGGAGGAGGGTTCCATAGCTCTCATGAGAATGATTTCTTCAGCAGGCCAGGTATGGGTCTCCTTATATCTCCTAGTCTTTTAACCTATACTACAAATATAGGGATCTGGCGGAGTTCAATTTCCATGAACGCTAACATGATTTGGGTTACTTTTGCAGGTGATTCCACCTATTTTCAATGTGGGGGAGACACTGGATTTCATGATGTTCACATGATCTATGTCAGTTAAAGTTAATGTTCCCCATGAATGAATGAGGCTATACTCAAATGATGCACATAATAAAATGAATGATACCAAAGGTGTTAGGATAGGTTAACCAAGAGGTGAGATAGACTTAAGTTACTACACTAGGTCATTCTTGGTCTTTGCACAGCAAACCTGATAAAAAACTTAAACTACATCTTAGGTATAGCTGGTGTTTACACTAGCTTAAGAATGGATAAAGTGAAGTACGTTTGAATGAATAAAGCAGACTCTGTGTTTGCTAAAGATGCTCCTACCTTGAGCGCCCTATGATGAGCACCCTTTTTGGGAATGTCTTGATGTCAATCTCTCATTCCAAAGTCTCCTGGCGGATGAGCGAAGGGGGGGGGGGGGGGGGGGGGGGGGGGGGGGGGGGGGGGGGGGGGGGGGGGGGGTGATATGAAAAATGTATGTGTTATATGCAAGCTGTTTATCGAAGGTTTTCAGACTTTGTTATGTGTGCATATGATCTCATGATGTGATGCATGCTATCTATGGCATGAGTTTCCTAATCCAAATTTAGTAGGTCCATTAACTTTCAAAATCAATATTTGGCAAGTCTACTGACTTGAATTTCAATAAATCATGTTGTTAGAAGGAGCTATTCTTACTCATGCATGTCCTTGGTGTGTGCTTACATAGTACAAGTGTGTACTTTCCCCATATAACTCTATATTTTTAGGTGCAGGCACAGGTGGAAGTTAGAGCTTACAAATACGATGTTGCAGCTATCCAGACATGGAGCTTTCATCCGGATTTTGTACGCCCTCATGCTTTTGAGTATGTCTACTGTTATTTTGTAGTTTTGATGTAGGTTGCATCAAGTAGAGTTGGTTCCACTAGTGTTTCATTTCCACTTTCATTTCATACTTCGTATTGGTGCCGTTTTGGTAAAAATATGTGTAATGCAATTATGAACTATTTCTTCAATTTGATTAGCTCATGTAATTGTTGCTTAGGAACATTTAACGATTTTAAAGTATAATGTCTTATACAAATGTTAACTAAACAAAAAGTTCAAATTTTCCTCGAAAATTAACTATATGAAGTAACAACAATGATGTGGTAGGCTTGGGCCTGCAACCCCTCTGTAGGTCAACGCCGCCAAATAAGTGATTCCGATCTCTCACGGGGTGTAGACTCTGTCGTGATACTTATACCTCTCTTCTCAGTTAACTTGATTATGTGGGGTTTTGGAGCTTCACATTAGCATTTCAACTGGTAGGCTTGCGATATGATTGTTGGTAAGGGTTCTTTATGTGATGTTCTAAACTCTAGTACATTCTTGTGGTCATGAAGTATTTTGAACCTATGATGTTTAGATATCCTTATGATGATGTGATTCTGTTGATATACTTTCTATGTGTTTGTTCCTTGTTTTTAGATATGAACTTTTCTAAGTCATGTGTAACTTATTGTCTTGTATTTACTATTTTTTGTGCTAAAAATTTTTTCCAATGACTTAGCAGATTTAATTAAATGATCCCTTTCATGCATTTCTTTTGCTCAAATGGTTTTATGGTGCATATGTTTCAATACATAGCACAAGTGATTGTAAAACAATATTCTTCACTGTCCAAAACAGTGCTGGTTTGGGTCAATTGAAGTATCAGGGCGCTTTGCAGAAGACATGAATCATGTCCCAGTTATGTAGGTCCGCATCTTTTGAGGATTATCACTCTTCTATTATAGGTAATGATATTAACTACGTCGATATGACATTTTTTGTCTTTTCTTTATTGTTGTTAGACTATTGTTGTTAAGACTATATGTGGTGGTATTGGTAAGTAAAGTAAGGCTAGGCCAAATATTGTATTCCTTATAGATTTTTATTAACGTAAGACAATGCATTAGACTATTTATTTGGATTGGTTATTGGCCTAACGAGAAAGTCTATGTATACTTCCTAAACAGGAAGTCTATGTAAAATCCATATATTCTACGTGAGCTTTGTATGTATTCCAACTATGTAAATTTTTTACTTTCCGCATTTTGACCTCTTATGTGTTATGACGAATGCTAAGGGCTAGTCTAAGTCTTCTTCGAGGACGAAGATGCCGGTTACGTCTTAGGGGTGCTCCTAGTTCGTGACACGTAGGTCACATATATACATAATTGGCACCACAACAATATCTTCCAATTCAACCTTCACATATACTCCTATTGTAGCAAAAAAATATTTAGATTAAAAACTCACCCTTTTCTCCCTCAAGTCTTGAGACATCACCCTTCCAAGAAATCACATCTAGAAGACAACTAGACAAGGGAAACAAAAAAGACATCATGTAGAGTTATGCTATATGGAACGACACAAGAGTAATGAAGAAAGTGAAACTTCTATCATTCTATAGCCTCTCACTCATATATGTGTCACGACTCACACTGATGAACAAGACTCTACTAGATGTGGCATTATGACACTTTGAACCCTAAGACCATTCTCATAACCCTATTCTCTAATAGAAAGTTTGTAAATACCCAAGGGTAACCCTCGACGTTACATGGTGCATTCGACCTCTCATAAGTCTTATGCGAGACCTTAGCATACCTCCATCGCGTAAACATACAATAGTAAAAAATTTAAAATTTTTCATAAAACAACATAAAGCTAAAACAGCCCTTAATTTATAAACCGCAAGTACATAGGTTAACACTAGAATCTGCATTTTTTTTCCCTCTAAAATCAACATCAAATAGAATAGGGACCTTACTCTTAACAAACATAAAATAATAATTTAATATGTTATGAAAAACATACCCAAGATCTTTAAATTTAAGTTCCTGGAATCAAACGGACAACAGTTGAACTTGGGAAAAATATTTATCCCAGCCCCTTCATTCTAGGGAAGATCCTCAGACAGCACCATCTAACTTTGTGTAAAAGATGAAAGCAGAATGGTATTAGTAATACTGAATAACGAGTAGGATAATCATGACAAAGCTGCATTTATAATAGGACTTTATTAAACCAATGCATCCGTGCCTTTTTTGAACTTTAATGATATTATACAATAGGCCCCAGATGCATTTACCAATCCTGCACACCTAGTTGCGCGCCAACATTATCTAGACATGGAAATCATCATATGACAATAATCCATTTATCACTTTTGAGGCCATTAAATACAAAAACTCATACTTCCTTTTGAACCTTTAACTCGTTACTCCATTCTTTAAGCAGCGCTCAAGTAATACCTAGGGCGATGTATCACCATAAGGTTACCGAAGATGGTCTTTCCAAAATTATGATTCATCAACACAACCACGTATATTCATAAAGTCAGAAGTACATAATAGGAAATAAAATTAACATAAGAAATATCACCTAAGACAACCCCCAAGTCACACTATTGCAATGCGCATGTCGCATCCAATAATACCACTCACATCAATTGTTCCTAAGAATCCACCATAGACTAGGCATATCATATTCATCAAGTCATGATATCTTTATTTAACATTATGCAAAAGACCAACATACTTTATCACTTGATATAAGAACCCATTTGTTTATTATAACTTTTGTCATAATTCTTTTAGCTTACATTATCGGTAAACCACCCTCACAACCCCTTCAAAAGCTTAGTTGTGCAATGTGCAAATGGAGTCCCCTTCCCCCGCACATACTACGCAAACCCATAAAAAGTTATAGTTAAATTCACATAAATCATCATAGTTCATTTCTTGACATAATATAAGTTATTTTAACATTCATTCATAGTAAATAGATATAAACATAAGTTTTTGTTTCATAAAAAGCTCCAATCATATACTTTCTTAAAGTTGACTTCTAAAATGAATGGTTAGGATCCATAGTCCTACCAATAATAATTAAACTTCTAAACGAGTTGTTATTAGATTTCATATTCTTATCTTAGTTTATTCTTAAATTTCATGTGACATAGCCATAACCGACATAGAGCATGTGTCCTACATGGAATCTTGTGTACTACTAACACAGAGAAAAGAGAAGCACTACTTGCCAAGATATGACCTTCATTGTAACGACCTATTTAGTTGTTTCGAGTAGCAGATTTTAATTCTAGAAAAACTGGCAGAGGCAACGTATGCCACGACGGACCGTCGTGGAGGTCCCGTCCCAGAACACTTAGAATTCTGAATTTTAGGTACTGAAATCGATTCTCTGAAATTCACGACGGAGTGGCAGGACGGACCGTCGTGGAGGGTCCCGTCCAGACACTTAGAAGTACTGAATTTTTAGGTACTGAAATCGATTCTCCTGAATTCACGACGGAGTGGCAGGACGTACCCGTCTCAGGCTGCGGCCCGTCAACAGGCCATTCACTTAAAACGAGTTTCTGTAGCTGTGACGGCAGCAGGACGGACCGTCGCAGGCCGCCGGCCCGTCACGGCTGCGCAATCCATGCTGGGTCGGATTTCCTTAATTTACTTAAGGGGCATTTTTGGGGGGGGGGGGGGACTATTTCCTCCTGCTTTAATTATAAATTGGTGGGTTAATGTTATAAGTCAAATTACTTGGGGGTTAAAAGAGGTACCTTAAGTTAATTAGTGGGATTTATTAGTGCCAATCTTTTAATACTTATTATATGATTATTAGGGTCAAAAGAAGAGGGTTTGAATAGAAAAACAGAAAGAACAAGAGGGAAATCGAGCAAGAGAGAAGAACACGAAGGGACAACAAGAATTGAGGAACTTGCTTGCTTGATCAGAATCTTCGGTTGAGGGTACAAAAAGGTTAAATGGTAAAATATTACACACTATTCGTAGTAAACTCTAATAAGCGAATGATATGTGTTGGTAGTCTTATTAAGCTTCTATATGCTTATTGTGTGTAATGCATTATTGATTTTATATATATATCGATATAAAGATGATGGTGATAAAATAAGCATGATGAAGCATTGAATCTTAAATCTTTGAAGAACCCTACTCTACTTTGGTTAATGATAAGGCCTTGGTATAAAAGAAGACTTATGAACGAACAATGTAGTGAGATTAGTGGATCGGGTGCCACGTTCCGGTACCCCCGGGATCGAATAGAGGATCGAAGTGTCCACGTTTTCCTACAGCCAGGAGATATATGGATCCATCGTGTGCCCACGTTCCAGTAAACCACGTAGAATATGAGGATCGTGAGTGTCCGTTCCGACCAACTATGATAGTATATTGATCGGGTGCCACAATTCTTGTAGCAAGGCTAGAATATGAGGATCCGGAGTGTCACTTCCAACCAGGATAGTATATGAAATCGTGTTTCCACTTTCCAGGTAACCCAGGATAGAAATATTAGGATCGGAGTGTCACGTTCCGAACCAGATAGTTATAGGATCGGGTGCCACGTTCCGGTAACCATGATTATATGAGGAGCGGAATTCACCGTACGCGACACGAGAGTAAATAATATAATGAATCCTTAAAGATGTAATATACTTCAATCTAATGAGCCTAATTCCCAAATTGAGTATGAGGAGGAAGGCGTGAGTCCTCATTATGTGGGTTGGTGTTGTAAACAAAGGATTATGGTATTTAATGCCGGCATGCTAAGTAGATTAGTTGATTTTATGATGTGACTTTATATATACCTGTTTTCTATTTTAGTTGGCCGATTATACCTACTCAGTAACTTGTGTTTGTACTTGACCCCCCTACTTTATGTTTTCTTCTTTGTGTATTGTGAGTGGCAGCCGAACAGCAAACTACCGTCGCCTTCACTCAACCGCAACTCTAGCCAGTCTTTATTACACCGGATTTTCCAGGTTAGCTAACGCTTCTAGCTTGGACTGGATCTTCTTCCCCCCATTTCTTGATGCTTGAAGTTCCGGCATGGCTAGCTTTTGGTTTATTTTATTCTTAGAATACTCTTAGTTTAGTATTTTGATCATCGATGTTCTTGTGGTGATGACTTCCAGATTTTGGGGATATAATAGATGTTGATTTTAGAAAAAAGTTATTGAAACGGGTTTTATGTATGAAATTTAAAGTCTTTCCGCATTACTTTCTGTTTTATATTACATTGAAATGTTAAGGTTAGATTGGTTGGTTCGCTCCCAAGGAGATAGAGTGTGGGTGCCATCGCTATCCCGATTTGGGGGGTCGGGACAACGTGTGTATCAGCATTAGGTTTCGTTTGTCTCATCACACAAAGAACAGGTCTAGTAGAGTCTTAAAGACGGTAGGAGGATGTCCCTTTACTTTTCTTTGAGAGGCCATAAGACTTTAGGAAAATTCCATTCTTCTTTTCTTCGTTCGTGCTATTACTTGGTCAATAGGTATCTATGTGAAACAAATTGATCTGACAGCCTCACTCTATTTCGCAGATGCTTAGAACTAGAGCAACTGACTACGTCAACACCAGCACCGGCGTAACAGGGTGCGTCTGAGCCGGCCGCTAGGGCTGTACTCGATGAAGACAACGTCAGAGTCCGTGTGGTAGAGGTCGTGGGCAGGACGTCCCTCTAGGGGAAGAGTGGACGAGCACCTAGCCATCTAGTACTTTAGGGGCGGTGACTCTCCAACCGACTGAAGGAGTAATAAGAGAGGGGGAGGCTGGTGAGAATGACAAGTACTAATGGGAAATGCCCCGCAAACTACCCCAGAGATGAATCAATCAGGCTCTTTCTTATTCTTAGTGGGTTGTCTTTCGAGGGTCAGGCACCACCAGTGTTTTCTGCACCAACGACCCTCCTGTTCAGAGTTACCACCTTCAGCCTACATGGCCCCTCGTATGGAGGCCTTCATTGGTAGACATAGGCACGTTTCCACGCCTGACTACTGGGCCTAATATGACAAATGATCCAGCATGCACTTTTCATAGTCTTGAAATTGACCTCAAGTCTTCAAGGGTGCAGAACGAGGATGCTTACGAATTTCTAGTTGACTTTCATGAGCTACTACACCGATGGTAGAGTAAAACGGTTAGTGTGTGAGTTTCGTGAGTTACAGTTTCAAGGTAACCGCCAAAATGTTTGGCGGTTCACAATGTTGGAGTGCAACCAACAAGGCACCACCTATGACTTGGGCCTCCAGTCTCTAGCTTGTTTATGGAGAAGTATATCCCGCCGACTTTGATGGGATAGGAAAAGGGATGATTTCTTGAGCCGTAGAGCAAGGTAGGATGTCGTCAATGCATATGAGGCTACGTTTCGTGAATATCCAGATACGGCCACCCACTTTGTGTTTCATCCCCAAGAGTGAATTCGCCGTTTTGTGAAGGGGTTTAGATCAGATTTGCGAATTTCAGCTTTACTAGTAGCGGCCACAGCGAAAATCTTTTCAAGAATGTAGACTTTTCGTGTAGAGGTAGAAGAGTGAAGCCGATAATTCACCATGATCCGACATCAAAGAATGTTTTGAAAGGGAGTAGTTTTAATGGTTCTACTCTAGAGGACAGGGTTCCTGAGGTTCTCAGGTCGACCCATTCAATCTTCACACAGAACTGTAGTTGGGGGTCACCCTCAGACCAGCCAACACTTTCTCTGAGAGACCATGCTTGAATTCCAGAGAGTGTTTAGGGTGTGGGAGAGACTGGGCATATCAAGGTATTGTCTAAAACGAGTTTATGACCCCCAATAGCTAGAGGTAGAGGCGTCACTGGTAGAGGCCTTTAGTCCTGGAGGCGTGGTGGTCGAGGTAATATGGTCACCAAAACGGCCGGGGTGATGGGAAAACTAGAGCCACTACATCACACTGGTAAGGGGCAACTGGACAAACCAAACGAAAGGGCCCATTGTTTATGCTTTCCCTTGGAGATTGGAGGCGGAGACATCTATGCCTAGTCAATCACAGGTAATCTTCTGGTTTGTGGATTAGCATGGCTTTCGTATTGTTGGATCCTGGATCCACATTTTTTATGTATCTTCCTCATTTGCTAATGGTCTAAATTTAACAATTGTGGAATTACTTTAAATCCGATTCGTCGTTTCTACTCCGTGGTGAGTCCTTGGTAGTTGAAAAGGTATTAGGTCTTGTTTTGGTGAACTTTGTGGGAGGCAAAACACTTATGTAGATTTGGTTATCTTAAAAGGTGTTTTGATGTAATTTTTTGGTATGAACTTGGCTGTTCCCCTCCTCATTTCGAGCTTTTAATGTAATGCTAAACGGTGACGTAGCCAAGCCTGTAACAGATCCGTTAGGGTGGGAGGGTGACTACACTTCCAATCCGTCGTATAATCTCCTTTCTTCGTGCTAAGAAAATTGTTAGTAAGGGTGTTTTAGCTTTTCTTGGCACATCTCAGGATGAACCTACCCAAGTACCCCCCTCGATTGGTCGGTTTCGGTGTCCGATGAGTTTCTTGATGTGTTCCCTGCAGATTCTTCCGGTATGCAACCACATAGGTTTATGACTTCTGTATTCGAGCTTGCACCGGTACTCGCCCATCTCTATATCCCCTTATAGAAGTGGCTCCTTCCCGCGGGTTAAGAAGAGTAAAAAGCCCAACTTCAAGATTTTTTTTGAGCAAAGACTTTCTTATCCAAGTGCATCTCCTTGGGTGCTCCGGTTTTGTTTTATGAAGAAGAAGGAGGGAGTTTTCGGATGTTTGAATAGACAACGGCAAGTGTAACACGGTTACCATAAAGAACAAGTATCCTCTTCCCCGCATTGAGGACTTGTTCGATCATTACAAGGTGCTTGTGTCTTCTCCTAAGATTGACTTGAGATCCGGTTATCATCAATGACAATACGGTGCAACGGATGTGCCACAAGACTCTTGCTTTTTTAGAACCAGGTATGGGCATTACAAATTTATATAGGATGTTTTTGGCTTACCAAAATGCCCCGTTTGCGTTCATTGAGTTTGATGAGGGATTTTTAAGCATAATTTAGGATCTCTTTTGTGATCGTGTCTTATTGATGATATCTTCATATACTGCCAAGAGTAAGAAGGACCATGAGGAGCATTTGAGAAATTTTGTTGTAAATTGTTGATGGAGAAAAAGCTTTATGCCAAGTCTCTAAGTGTGAGTTTGGCTAGATGCAGTGTCTTCTTGGGCACGTGGTTTCTAAGGATGTAGTGATTGGTGGATCCTTCTAGATCGAAGTATTCAAGAATGGGTATACCCACTAATGTGGCCAAAATAAGAGCTTTATTGGGTAGCTAGGTACTACCCCGCCGATTTGTCAAGGGATTCTCTCTATTGTTTCCCCAATTGACGAACTTGACCTACGCAGTGTTCCATTTGTAGGGGTCGATGAGTGTGAGGAAAACTTTTAGAAGCTCAAGAATCTTCTGTTGACTAACTGCAAGAAAATGCAACCCATCTCACCGTTCATTGGAAGGTAAGAATGTTCTTGTCCTATTGTGATGCATCCTATTCGGGTTTGGGTGCGGTGTTTAATGCAAGGAAGAATGTGTTGCTTATGCTTCAAGCAATTAAAAGTGAATGAACGGAACTGTCGCAACTCATGTTTGGAATTGGCCGCGGTAGTTGTTGCAATTAAAGCAATGAAGACCCTATTATATGAGTTTAAGTGTTGGTCCTATTAAACGGATCATCGTAGCCTAGAAGTATGTCTTTACTCAGAAAGAGTTGAACTTGACCAGAGGAAGATGGATGGAACGTACTGAAGGCCTACGACATCACTTTTGTATCATCCGGGTAAGGCGAATTGTTGTATCGGATGCTTTATTAAAAGTCGTGAAGCATGGGAAGTCTAGCTCGCTCACTTGCAAAGCTTCTAGACCCCATTGGCTAAGAAGTTTAGATTCTGGGCTAACGACCTTATGAGATCAGAAGTAAATGAGAAAGGAGGATTGTTGGCATTGTTGGAGGCGAGATCTTCTTTTTTTGACAAGATCAAGGGGAAACAGTTTGATTACGAGAAACTAGCCGAATTCGAGAGAAGGTGTTTGCGAGAAGGCTAAAGAAGCGATAATGGATGATAAAGGTGTTTTTGAGAATCAGGGAAGGGTATGGTTACCCGCCCCGTGTTTGATAATTTGAATCCACACTATTCTTACATAGCTCATCTTCCGGATATTTCTATCACCCTGGTGCAACCAAGATGTACCGTGACCTAAAGCAAACACTTTTGGTGAGTAGAAGAAGCGTGATATTGTGGATTTATTGCCAAATGTCCAAACTGTCAACAAGTAAAGTATGAACACCAAGCCCGCAGGAACACTTTCAAATAATGCCCATTTCGAATAGAAATGGGAGAGAATTGCAATGGACTTCGGGGTTTTGGTCTTGGCCAAAGACAATGGGTAATTAATGACTCTATTTGGGTGCTTGTTGATAGGTTAACGAGTCTGCTCATTTCATTCCGGTCAAGGTGACTTACAATGCAGAGAAGTTAGCCAAACATTACATCTCAAAGTTGTTTTGATTGCATGGAGTTTCCACTGTCCATCATATCACATATAAAGGTACGCCAGTTTACTTCTAAATTTTGGAGAACATTGCATGCCAAATAGGTCCTAGGTTGGAATCTTAGTACTTCTACTCTGTCGTTCCATCCTCAGACCACGAAAGTGTGAGCGAGACATTCAAGTGTTGGAGGATATGCTTCGTTCATGTGTATAGAATTTTGGTGCCATGGGATAGCTTCTTACCTTACGTAGTTTTTCCTACATATTAGTCTATCACTCATCATGAATGCTCCAATTCGAGAAGCGTTGTATGGGAGAGAATGTGGTCCCCCATTGGTTGGTTTGATGCATTCGAGGTTAGACCTTGGGGTACTGCTTTTGAGGACTCATTAGAAAAGGTGAAATCCATTCAAGAAAATCTTGTTTATCGGCTCAAAGTAGGCAAAAGGAGTAATGCAGACGAAGGTTTAAGGATTTGGAGTTCATGGAGAAGAGCAATCTTGTGAAATTTTCGCCCATGAAGGGGGTTATGTGGTTTGGTACAAGATGAAAGCTTATCCAAGGTATATTGGTCAAATTTGATTTGGAAAGTTCTGAGCGAGTAGGGTAGTGATTATAATTAGCTTTGCCTCCAGCACTCATCCGGAGTACATCCGTATGCCTGTGTCGATGTTTGAAAAGATACCATGGGGATGGAAACTACATTATACGTTGGGATCATTTTACTTGATGAGAATTTTCTTATGGGAATGGAGACTGTTGCTATTTTTTTTTACATAGAGAAGTTCGGCTAAGTTGAGATCAAGGGAGATTGCATCCATCAGGTGCAATGGAAGAATCGACCGGGGTTGAAGAGCCACTTGGGAGAAGGAGGCTGATAGCAAGAAGATACCCACACCTGTTTATAGATTCAGGTATTCTTTCACTCTTGTTTTTACTTCTCGTGATCGTTCGAGGACGAACGATGGGTAAATTTGTTAGCTATTGTTCCCGACCTATTTAGTCGTTTCGGGAGCAGATTTTATTCTAGAACACTGGCAAGAGGCAACGGATGCCACGACGGACCCGTCATGGTCACGACTGACCGTCGTGGAGGTCCCGTACCAAACACTTAAATTCTGAATTTTCGGGTACTGAAATCCCGATTCTCTGAAACTGATTCGCGACGTGAGTGGCACGACGAACGG
This sequence comes from Solanum habrochaites, assembly GCA_027704765.1. Classification (NCBI taxonomy): domain Eukaryota; kingdom Viridiplantae; phylum Streptophyta; class Magnoliopsida; order Solanales; family Solanaceae; genus Solanum; species Solanum habrochaites. The sequence continues at coordinate 39,349,856 of JAKWJA010002489.1, read as the reverse complement.
TCGCAGGCTCGACGGCCCGTCACAGGCCATTCACTTAAATCGAGTTTTTCTGTATCATGTACGGTGCAGGATGGCGCGGCGCAGGCACGACGGCCTGTCACATGCTGCACAATCCACAGGCGTTCGGATTTTCTTTTAATTTATTTAAGGGAATTTTGGACTACTTCCCCCTGCTTTAATTATAACGTGGTGGTTAATGTTATAAAAGTCTAATTATTGGGGTTAAAAGGTACCTTAAGTTATTAGTGGGTTTATTTGTGCATCTTTATCTTAATTATATGAATTATTAGGTAAAAAGAAAGAGGGTTTTAATAAGAAAACAGAAAAACAAGATAGGGAAATCGAGTCAAGAGAGAGAAAACGAAGGGACAACAATAATTTTAGCATGTGCTTGCTTGATCACATCTTCGGTGAGGTGGTTATGGTTTTCACACTATTTTGTGAGTAAACGTCTAATATCGAATGATATGTGTTGGGTAGTATTATTAAGTCTTCTATATGTTAATTGTGTGCATGCATATTTATTATTTTATATATAATTATTAATTGTGATAAAATAAGCATGATGAAGCTATTGAAAAATTCTTAACATCTTGAAAAAACAACCCTAAATCTACTTTGTATGATAATGCTGGTATAAAAGAAGGCTTAATGAACGACAGTAGGAGATTAGGGGATCGGGTGCCACGTTCCGGTACCATGATAGAATATGAGGATCGGAGTGTCACGTTTCCGACACGCAGGATAGTTAATTGGATCGGGTGCCACGTTCCGTACCAGGATAGAATATGAGGATCTGGAGTTCAAGTTCCGACACTAGGATAGTATATGGATCGGTGCCACATCTGTTACCAGCCCAGTATGAATATAGGATGGAGTGTTCACGTTTCGACTCAGGATAGTATATGGATCGGGTGCCACGTTCCGGTACCAGGATTGATATGAGGATCGTAGTGTCACATTCCGACACCAGGACTTATATGGAATCGGGTGCCACGTTCCCAGTACCAGGATGAGAATATGAGAGGGCGGAGTGTCCACGTACCCGACCGAGAGTAAATTAATATGTTCCTGAAGATGTTAATATACTCAATCTAATGACCCTATTCCCAAATGAGTATTAGAGGAGGCGTGAGTCCCATTTGATGTGCTTGGTGTGTCCAAGGATTATGGTAATTGTAATGCCCGGCAGCTAAGGATATTAGTTTATTTTTATGATGTTACTTGATATATATTGTTTTGCTATTTTGATGTTGGCCGATGATACCTACTCAGTAACTTTGTTTGTACGGACCCCCTACTTTTATGTTTCCTCTCGTTGTTTATGGTGGAGTCAACCAAACGTACCGTGCCTTCAACCAACCGCAACTCTAGCCCTCTTCATAACAACAATACGGAAACCCGGATTTCAGGGTGAGCTAAACGCTTTCTAGCTTTGACTGGATCTTCTTTCCCTCATATCTTGATGCCTTAGTTCGCGGCATGGACTATCTTTTGTTTTTTTAGTTCTTTAGATCCTCTTAGTTTTAGTAATTTGGATCATAATGTTCTTGTGGTGATGACTTCCAGTATTGGGGATAATAATAGATGTTAATTTTAGAAGTTATTGAAATCGGTTTTAATTGTATTAATTTAAGATCTTCCGCATTACCTTTCTGTTGATATTCCAATTGAAATGTTACGGGTTTAGATTGGTTGGTTTCGCTCACAATGGAAGGATAAGTGGGATGCGTCCGATCCGATTTGGGTCGTGACATTCATAATAATAAGCCCATTCTCCTGATCAACTAAGATAATTACCTAGGTGGCATATATTTTATAAAAGTATATTACAAGAACCTTGCCTTTCTAGACATGGCAGTGTTCTCTCATGACAACATCTATGCTGAGAAACCAAACTTACTAGACATGAAGATTCCACTCTCATTTTTAATGTTCGCATAGTGGTAAGCTCAAACTCCCTTATAAAACACCTATAAGCCTTTAATTATGATTAGTTTATAAAGTAGGGTTTAGGTTCTTATTCCCTTCATATATCATATATCCCAAAGGTTACTAGGATGAGATTGTCCTTTCATCACTGAACCTACATTATGTGAGAATGTCCTTTCACATAATCATTTCATATTTATAATATAGTTTAGTTTTGAGTAAAATTCAGTAACACCTTTCAAGGGACTCACATTCACTAGATTTTCGTAAACTTATTCATTCATACATTCCTGTGTGTGTGTATGCATATGTGAGAAAGCCTTCATATACACACCTTCGAACAACACATGTTCATATATCGCTAATCATATACTTTTCATGCATAAGAAGACATAAAAGAGAATATGAGAATTATCCTTTCAATTAACACGATAAACATATCGTACTCATAGTCATGCATGAAGTGCGTTTGTGCGTGTGTACATATTCATCATCATGATCATGTATGAGAATACCTAAGTTTTTAGGAAATCATCCTCGAAGGATAAAAATACATTTACAATATCCCTAAAGTCATGATCAACTCACATATAGAGCATTTAGGAACTATAGACCACATAATCACATTATATCATTTGAGCCAAGAGCATATTCTAATGACTCCTGACATGCAAAAGATAATATAATTATATAGGGTTCACTTATGTGGGGACCATTCTACAATAGTACTCGTTACACTAAGTATATACCTTACCCTAAAATCAACATAGACATTTTAATTTACATCATCAATAAACCTAGATCATAATTCTAGAATTGAGGACTACACATATAACCTTCATACTCATGATAATCATCATATAAATTCAATCTATATATATTCCCCTCATGGACATGATCACAACATGTAAACATAGACAAGAATGTGAACAGCGCCACCATAAGTGCATCATACAACACAACATAAACACCAATACTAAGGAATTGGAAATTAGGTCAATTTACAATGACTCCAAGCTCTTATCACAATAGATAAATCGTCAATAATTCATAATAAATTGATGTTGATAGCAATAATACTCCATAATACCTCATAAACTAAGGATTATTCAATAAACATCTAATCAAGATCACAAGACCCACTTTATAGGTTAAATTGAGAAATAGAAGATCATGGGTTCTTTTATAAATTCCATAGGAAATCATAATAAAAATATTATTTCAACATTCATTCATCATTACAATGGCATAGAAAATCGTTTGAGAAGGAACCCATGCTTAGATTGAAAATTTAGAATTTTTGTCTTTGAATCCTTTAGAAAATCTTTTAAGGACTTCTTGAATGAAAGGTTATTAAGGAATAAATGATTAACATACCTTATTGACTGAATACCCATGAATATGGCGAAGAAATAACTTGAAAATCCATCTTCTAGCTTGAGTTTGAGCTTGGCGTCCAATGGAGGTTTGATAGAATTTTATCAAAGAAGAGGATTTTTTGGATTTTTGATTTTCACTGGGTAATTCTATTGACGTAGGAATGGGGTTAAACATTAATTAATAATTAAACAAAAAACTACAAAAAATACCCCCACATTAATTGGACATTTTTAAAATAAGTCAAACTTCACTTTCATTTTTAGAATTATCTTCGGGGAGAAAATCAGCATCGCGGAGCTATTCCCTCAAGATTTTTGCAATTTAATTTTGGCACAGTAGAATCCACTACACGTCTATAACACGGACAAACCATTTGGCCTATGTAGAGCCTACTCTGAGATGCGGACATGTTTTACCCATGAACAACTTCTTGCTACCTTAGGCAACTTGTTGGCAAATGGTTTGGTCCTCCTCAAGGACCCCTAGGTTAGTCCTTGGGGAGTCAGATGTTTGGACCCTAAAAATGTTTATTATTACACTAGGGTCACTTCCACTATTTTCAGACACCAAAAAAACCTCAAAAATAAGGCAAACATACAAGGACACACTAGACCCAAAAATAACTAGTTTACCAATGTCTTGGTCGTCCTTTGACGTTTGACTTCCAAACTGTTTATCACTGACTTTAATAGAATATTCATCATTCTTTTTACATATTATTTACTCATACAACTCATGTAAGACTCTAGGTCATCCTATTTCTTTTGGGGGTCCTTACACATCTAATGGATGAAGTGGTAGAGAAAAATAGAGAATGGAGCAGGAGGCTGAAGTGGATTATATGGGAGGAACATTTGGTCTATCTTATGATAGGAATAAATAGATAAATATAAAGTTTTTCACGACCGGGAAGTACACCCTATAAGTAAAATGGCGTACTTGACCTCTCGGAGCTCTTATTTGATTCCTTATCATTCATTCATCGCATTGTCATAAAATTAGTGGAAAATTGAAAACTTTTACATAGTATAAACAAGATAAAAAGTTATACCACTTAAAAACCATAAGTACATAGTTAGGACACTAAGTCTCTTCTTGCCATCATAAACATGACATCAATAGAATAGGGATACAACCTTTTATAATACAAAGAATATTTATATACTATTACATGAACTTAAAAAAACTCTTAACGTAAAGGTCCTTGAATCATTAAGGACACATTCGAACTTGGGAATATAAATCCTAACTCTTCATTGTAGAAAAGATCCTCTAGGCATCACCACCTACATTTTGTGTCAAAAGATGAAGAAGAATTGTATTAGTACAAGAATGCGCTAAGCTTGATAACCATGCAAAAACATGCTTTCACAGAGGATATTAGCTAGGAACCATGCATCATATCTTTTAAAAAAACTTCATAAGCATTTGAAACAATAAGCACAATATAGTTTATATACAGTACATTAAACATGGATGCCATTCATAACATTTAAATCAATTTATCACATTAAGACACATTCTATATCTCCAATACGTTACCTTTATTTTTTACCTTAACTATTTTACCCAAAGAGATCCTTAAATAATATTTAGTGCAAAGCATGAATAGTGTCCCATTTCACTATTCATACCAAAGTATCACCTAAGCTCACCATGTTGAACATTTTGAAAACCTTCATTAATTCAAGCACATACATTCATTAAGGACATAGCATATCATAAAGCACAACCTTTACTTAAGAACTATCACCTAAGAAAATCCCCAAGTCAAACTAGTGCAATGTGCAAGTAGCATTCCGTAATACTATTTAGACCAATTGTTCCTATAAAGTCACCCTAGACTAGGAACATCACATTCCATAACTAACAACACATGCATTTAACCTTACAGATAAAACCCATGTACTTTATAGACCTCATATAAGAACTCATTCATTTATTTCATCTTAGTCATTGAATATTTTGTCTTTATGCACATCTAAAGACAACATATAAGTCAATACTTTAAATATCACTATAATAAAACAATAGTCTACATTACATATTTGAAGTTCATTTCATCAATACATCATAAGACCTTATTCATAACCCCAATCAAAGTCTACTAGTGCAATTTATATATGAATCCCCATAACTTCAAACATACCAAATAAACAAACAAGGAGATCATCAGCATCGCCCTTTTGTTCATACATCAATATGACAAATATACCCCACAACATGCATACTAGTTAAGAACCATCATCTGAATACCAAATAAAGACTACATAATGGCTATAAGTTATAACAAGTATATAATATAGAGATATAAGACTACATAAAGTTTAGATATATATTATTAATTATATATATATATAATATATATATATATATATATATATATATATAGAATATTATATATATATATAAAACTCAAACTCACCCTAAACTCGCACAAGAACTACTTCTGCAATGTAGGGTAAATTCCTAATCCTTACCTGCCCTTAGCAAAATCCCTTAGGGAGTCCACATTAGTGTTAATCTTCTTACTTCCATTTGTTCATTTTAACATTCGGGAATCATCGCCATAACCAACACTAGACCTTCTGTGCTAAACATTGAATCAACTGTCAACCCCTCTCACCAAAAGGAGGGCATCATACTTTCCAAGGTTGACCATATACATATTAATAGCATCTAGGTGGATCCACTTGTTAATTTTCCTATGGGGGCACATAATTACGGAACTAGGAGGTTGTTACTAGAAATCCTCTTTATTCTAACTTGCATTGTATTTTCCACCTTATGTGAACATCGGGTGAACCAAACTTCCTTTTTGGAAAGGAAATTTTTCATTTTCAAGTCCACTCGGTGCTAAGGTAACTTCCCTTTTTGAAAAGCCTTCAAGTCTTTATTAAACATTAGTTCAAAAGATAGTCCTTAGAAGAATAACTCCTAATATAACATGTACATAGTTCATAGGTTATATGATGGGAATGTCCTTTCATCAAAAACAAACATCATGTGAGAATGTCCTTTCACATATTCATAAAATGGTGTAGTTTAGAGTACATTTATGGAAAACATTCCCACATACTCGCATTCACTATATTTTCATTAACATCCTTCATTCATACATTTATGTAATTTTACACATATGATAAACCCTTCCATATAAACACCTTGAGACAACACATTTTACACTTCATTTCATGAATAATAATATATAGGGGTGCATATGAGAATTATCTATTCAATTGACACCATAAACATATCATACTAATAATTATTCATGGTGTGTGTGTATTGGTCAACATGATCACATAATAACAACATCATTGTTAATAAGGAGACCTTCCTTCAAAGGATCACATCACATATACAATGTCCCTCAAGTCATGAACAACTAACATACATAGCATTTAGTAACCATAGATTATAGACCCACATTTCATTAAAGGACACAAGAGCACATTAAACCTTTGAATAGACAAGTCCCAATAGGTACAAGTTCACATATTCATATAGGAATCATATGGGTAGGGGTCATTCCACAATATTACTCATCACAACAAATAATTTAGACCATACCTTACCCTTATATCATCATTCATATTATGTTTCACATTATTAATATACCTTATTCATGATACTTGCATTGAGAGCTACATACATAACCTTCACACTCATGAACATCATAATACTAATTCACATTATATATGTTGCTCTCAAGGCCATGATCACAATATGAATAGATAGACAATAAGTAAATACCCCAACCATAAGTTTATCAAACCATACGACATCAATTCTAGTCCTATAGACAAAAAAATAGGTAAAATTACCAATTTTCCAAGACATTATAAATATAGATCAATCCTCAACGATTCATAATCAGCAATGGAATTCAACAATACATCACAATCTAAGAATAATTCCCATAACTTCCATTAAAGATTGGAGAACCCATTTTATACGCTTAATTGAATGATTTGGGAGATCATGTGTTCTTCAAGGAATATTATTTAAAAATAATCTTAACAACATTGATCATACATAAACTTATAATTACAATGACTTTGAAAACCATTTGACAATGAACCCATGGTTAGATTTGAAATAGGAAATTTTGATCTTAGAAACACATTGGAAAAATCTTTTATAGAACTCCTTAGATAAAAGGTTATCAAAGTATGAAAAATTGCCATACCTTATATATTGAAGACCCTCGAAGAATAAAGAAGAATCATGTGGAAATCAATCCCTAGCTTGATCTTGAATTCGGTCTCCAATAGAATTCTAGAGAAAGTCTTATTTGAGAGGGAAAGGATTTAATTTAAGAATGTATTATAATTAAGGGTTTCTTTGTTTTTACTAACTTAGAATACCCTTAAATAGGTAAAATAATCGTCCACCCTCTAATTAGAATGTGGGGACACATTGACTGTCTGAAACTTTGGCAGTGTTGCAGGTACCGTTTGACTGCCACCATTGATGGGGCATCATATAGTTGAAGAGTCTTCCTATTGCTGCGTGCTTTGCTCCGTCATTTTGAAGATGTGCGTCATATGGGGCTAATATCCCAAAACCTAATTTTTGATCACCTCCATCTTTGATGAGGCATCGATGTCACGATCGGGGATCACTCCCCTAGACGTACCGTCTTCATCATCCACGAAGAGGACTTAGACTAACCCTAAGCATACATCATGGAATATAATAGTTAAAGAAAATGCGGAAATCTAAAACTTTTATATATTAAGTGTACCTAGACATCTCACATATCATATATGGAGATTACATAGACTCCTTCTTTATGATGTTTACATATATTTCTCTTTTAGCACATAGGCAATATCATCAATATAGTCTTACATCATATCACACATAGACATCTAATATAGAATTACAATGGTTTGGGAATAGCCCTTACACTAGTATAATATGCCATATATAGGATTACAACAATGAATGAACATAAAGAATGTATAGTTTTTTTTAATCATAGACAATACTAATGAAGATAGAAATGTGGCTTCATCATAGAACTTGAAGACTTACCAACAACGTGGGGAAAAGATCCATGTCTTCCTTGTAAATTTCCTTGAACTCCTCAACGGCTCGAAACAACATTGTTTGGGAAAACGGGAAAAAATATGTATTACTACATCACACATACTAACTATGGCTTCTATCCATGAAAATCATTAGTACCTAAGAAAAGACACTGTATTAAAAATTATTTCTTTTATAAATTAACGCAACATGGCACATATAGTAAGCATTATATAAACTCACATAATTCACCAAACATGCCAGACAACCCAAGGGACAAGTTGTGCATGGGAAGGGATAATAATCCCATAAACACTTCCAAAGCCTAATATCACCTTTAATCACCCATTAATCTAGAACATAACGCACATTCATCATGACATGCTTTAATACATAAAATTTAGGGGTCATACACAAATTGACATACAATAACATATAATCACTTAAATCATAAAAGACACTACTAGGACCATCCTTTAGGATCCCACAAGTTCAATATGTAAGAAAATTCTCATACCCACCGTCATAATATGTATAAACCTTAAAGAAAATCCTAATAAGAGTTTATATACTTAACTTGTTCATGTACTTTTACATTATGGAATGGAGTTGAAATAACTGACATTATTCCATGTGAGCTATATGTAATCCAGTTTTCTACTCCTACAGCAAAAAGTGAGGATTAACACTTGTCTAAGGTGTAACTATTCGTAAATAGCTATCTAGGTGGATTCTCTAAGTTAGAGTCTTATGTTGGCACATAGTTAAGGGTCAAAGAGATCGTTACTAGAAATACTAATTTGCTAAACGTGGGGATTTCTATCTTATGAGACAACACACATCTTGGGAATCTGGACTTTCTAAATGTGAGGAAATCCATGTGGGAAGTTGGACTTTCTAAACATGACAACGCAATCTCATAAACATAACCTTTTGGTCTGAAGCATTTATTCCCTTTATTAATAATCTTATTTCATCATACAAGTTCACATTAGTCTCTACTAGACCCCTATATAAAAATGTTATCATATAGCTTATAGGTAATCATAAGTGGCAACAATCCTTTCACCGTAAAGAACCACTAACAAGTGAGTAAACCTTTCACTTAACACTTTATTATAATCATGAAAAACTATTTTCAATCATATAATAATCATATCATAAAATGCATACAATCGTCCCCAAAAAAAAAAACCCCCCCCAAACCCCCCAATTCGGTCATTTAGGTGTCTAGGTTAAGGTAAGGAACACTATAATAAACATCACAACCCACATTAGCTAGGAGCATTACTATCTAAGAACTCCAGCGTTCATAATTCCATTCAAGAAAACAACAAAATCCCCTATATTCTTCCATTACAAAGATACATACACTACACAAACAAGGTAAATTAAGGAAGTAATACATAGAAATTATAATTCTACGTAATCTCTATGCTCATAATCTTCAACAGTTACAATAAAAATTTCAAGGTATAATGAGTTAGGGAAGAAGAAGGGTCCAAAGTGAGATGTCAAGTGATTAACAACAATTAGTCATAATGATATAGTTAATCAACAATAAAATATAAAAAGCCATCACAAGTGCATAACAATATCGTTTGGAAAAGATGAACCATGTATACATAGAAACCCCACAATTGGGGGAAGTTTGAAAATCTCTTTGAAAGGTTCTTTTGGCAAAAAGAATCTCAAGAGTATGGCTAGCAAAAGAATCGGTAAATCCCGGATACAGGTCCGGTCCGTCATAGTCCATTCTCGTGTTGGTTCATCCTTGTATGGACCGATTGGCTCATATTCCAGGATGGTAACGGGACAGAAACAGGTTATAACAGTTGGTACCGGCTCCGATAAATCCCGGTCAGGTCCCGGTCCGATAAAAAAACATATTATTATTATTTTTATAAAAATTGAACATTTTAGAGTCGTTGGGTAACGGTTGGTGGGACCCCCAATGTCTCTTTCCCTATTTCTTCAGCCAAATATACCCCCTACCCCCCTTAACTTTTATAATACCCCAATGTTTTAAAATTTACACTTTATTCCTTTGTTTTATATATAAATACCCCTAAACTTTTATTCTTGTGTCACTAGAAATGCAAAACCAGTCTTCTATTCTCTCAACTTCAACTCTCTACTTTTCTAATGTATAATCTCTTAAAATTGTTGAAATTATGGTTTTTCCATTTTGGTCTTTCGAAATTGGATTTGGAGCTTCAAAATTCAACTTTCAACTTTTCACTTTCGGCTTTCATGATCATAAATGTCTACTTTTTAAAGTAGACGTTTGGTACATCCGTTCAAACTTATAATTTACATTTCATTAATATTTGAATAATTATTTATTAATTTTATGATTAATTATTTGTTTGCATTAAATTTTTTGATTTATATATAATCTATTCACATTTAATATTTGAATATGGTTCCGGTAAAAATGTTGTTCAAAAAGAAAAAGGTAAAAAAATGGCAATTGAGTATGTTAAAAAACATTTTAACTTTATATCCTCTGATAATCAAAAAAATGTTAGTTCTTGTAGATCTAAAACTAAAAAATCTACTATAGTAAGAATAAATACGGATTAATATAAACATGTTAATGATACTGTTTTTTAATATTTGTAGTTATTCTTGGTTAGATCCTTATCATTAACATTTACAACACAAAGAACGTCTATTTTGGTAAATTTAATGATGATTTACTTAGGTGAATGATAATTTAATTACATTTAATTATATTGAAACCATACTTTTATTTGATATATAAACTGAGCCACATATGACTACTAGTAATCCCAGTCCCGCTCCCTTCAATTGTCCTGCCCATGGCCCCCCCCAGTACATTCTGGGCTAAGGTAGAACGTGCTAAAAAATTTGTCGTGTGAAAATTTATGACAAGAAATGAAGATAAAACACAAGGTATATGTAATAAATATTATGATACATTAAATCATAAAATTGTTGGTAAATCCGGTGGGACGGGACATTTGAGTAATCTTTTAATGTCTTGTTGTGAAAATGAGTGTTTGCATGCTAAAGCGGTAGCCGAAGCTAAAACCAACGGTACCCCCCTTCCTGAAAATGTAGCACTAGGCGGCTCTAACATGGTACAAACACAATTAAATCCTTCTAATATTTCTGTCTCTAGTTTACCAAGTACATATAGTAGAGGAAAAGATCTTGAAGACCTAGATAAAATGATATTCAAATTGTATATAATCAGGTTTTGCTAGAAATACAATAAAAAAGGTTGTATTTGATATAAATGTTGTCATATTCAAAAAACCGGTTATTATATAGCTCAAACTATTTTAGATATTTTATAACACTATGGAATATGTGATAAAATAAGTTGTATAACATTAGATAATGCCTCAAATAATAATGTTCTTGTTGAATTGTTAAAACCTACTCTTTGTGCTATTTATGGTGATTATTATCATATTAGGTGTACTGCACACATAAATAATTTGATTGTTCGATATGATATACAAATGTATGATAACGGTTGCACGAAGGTTGAAAATGCATGTCATTTTATATATAAATTCCAAGTTAAGTCTAGTTAGCGTGGAGATTTTTAAAATAATTGCTTTGAATATAATCTTACACCTAAAAAAAATCCCAAAACATTGTCTACTAGATGGAATTCTTAATATGAAATGCTTGTAGTCGCTTATCGATAAAGAAAACCCTTACAAATTTTTTATAATGCTTATAATTCATATATGTAAAATAGACTCAATTATAGTGATTATCATGACACATATTAACTCATAGATTTCTAAAAATTTTTTTACAACATCCTACCAAAGACTATATATTTATAGTGCATCAATTTTTTACCTGTTTGCCTTATATTTGGTATGGGTTCTCTTAATTTATAAATTTAAAAATAAACCAACATTTCAGAAACTATTCATAAAATATTGTAAACTTTTAAAATATTATATTCTTTTTTTTAAAATTCCATCAAATTTATTTAACGCTTGTTTGTTAAAAACCGTCATTGCAAAGATTTGTTGGCATCAATGATGGTTTGATAAAATATATTTTAACTTTTTGATATTGATAGTGCAAACATCATTTCCTATTTAGCAAGAAGTTACAGATAGCTGAAATTTGAACTAGAAAATTATGTCCTATATACTTTAATAAGAAAAATTTATATCAAGTTGTCAAGAACCTTAAGTTGTAGGAGATACTTAATGAAGATATAAGGATGCTTATTAAGATCCATATCTTGAACTTCTCACAATAATAAAATGATTTTGAGTGCTATTTAATCAAATCAGACCTAATGACGATTTTCTAGCATGTGGAGAAATCGCAGCAAAGATTTCCAAAACTTCAATCAATGGCTCGAGATGTATTAGCTATTCTATCATCATCAATAGCATTGGAAGGCGTTTTAGTGCATCAAGGTTTCAAATTGGAGATCATAGCCATTCACTAGCAGCAGATAGCTCGAAGATATCGATATTATTTAGAGATTGGATTAATACCGAGAGAAGAAACTTGGGTCGTAAACAACTACCGAAAAAATTTCAAAGTGACGTTGATTAAATCATGCAAGATTATAGTGACGACGGTACTGAAGCAATCGAGGATTTATCTATTCAACCAATTCTCGACCACGTTACTGTAGCAATTTTAAATGATTTAAGAAAGGATCTCTATGGTAGCACAAACTATTAGTATGAGTATGACAATGAAGATCTAATTCAAACAGAACCCTTCCTAGAAGGTGGCTGTGTAGATTAAATATTTGAAAACTCTACTAATATTTTTATAAGTCAAATTGAACTATCAAATTAATATTATTAAAAGTCTAGGCTATTCACCTTAATTTTTTTTATTGTCGTATTAAATTGAATATTATTAATGTAAAATTGTATGTTTTATAACTTTTAATGCTTGAAAATTTAAAATTCAAACTTTTAAAGATTGAAAATTTAATGTTCTAACTTTAAAAGTTAATTAAATTTTAAAACTTTAATTGTGAAATTTAAATTTTTATACTTTTTAAGTTTGAAAATTTAAAATTCGAACTTTTAATGTTTAAATTTTTAATTTTCAAACATTATAAGCTTGATTCTTAAATTTCAAAGTTTAAATAAAAGTTGAAAATTGAAAATTTCAAACTTAAAAAAAATTTAATTCTAAAATTTAAATTTTCAAACGTTAAACTTTAAATTTTAAAAATTTTTCAACTTTTAAACTTTGGAAAATTTAAACTAAGAATCAACATTTCAAACTTATATATTATATTATATGCAAACTTTAAACTAGCAGCGTTCAAACTTTGAATTTTATGTCTTTAAAATTTAATGGTTACAACTATCAAAATTTGATGTTTATAAAGTCATAAATAATTAATTTAAAAGTTTAAAAAGTCTAATTTGTTAACTTTTTACAAAATATTAACTTATTATTTTAAAAAAAATTATTATTTAAAAATAACTGGTCAAATCCCGAAATCTGGTCCGGTCCAGTCTGGTTTCGAACTGGTTCCCTGGCTGACCAAGACGGAAATTGGGAAAAATCTAGGAACTACCAATAACTTAGGGATGATTTGCCACAAATTTTATTACGATTTCTTGGTGAATTCATCCCCTTATTGAAGATAGTGTTTCTTCAATTGAGGTTTGAATTTGGGAGAGGGAATATAGAGAGAAGTTGGAGCTAAGTGGGTTTTGGGAATTTAGTGAAATTCCGTTAGTTGAATGAGTTGGAATCCTTTTATAGTCCCAATCTAACATACTTAACCACCTCTGAACCCCTAATTAATTTACTAAACTCCCTCTCCTTAATGAAAATTAGACAGTACACCAGGGGTCCAATCGACGACTCCTTGTTGATGACCCATCGACCAGACCACAGATCATACTGGCCGTGATTTTGGTCACAGAAATCTTTATGGAGCCTTTTGGTTCTTAGTCTAAGTGTCAACCATCTAGTACCATCGACGCGCCTTCGTTCCATCGACGACTCATTGTTTCGTCATGTGGTTGCACACTTCCAGAGGACTGTTTATGAGGGTCAAATGTAGGTCCTCCTCAAGGATCTTTAGGGTTGTTCTTGGGGAGTCATACCAAAACTTTTCTAGCTTAAACAAACTGTAACATATGTATCCAACCTTTTCACCAATTTTATGTTCAATCCGACTCTCTAAACCCCTTGAAACATACTAAGGCACACTACTTCAATTTTTTCACTAGTCTGTGGACGTCATGGTCGTTTCTTGACTTTTAAACTGTAACACTTTTTAATTATGTTGAATACATTAATTTAGGCTTAAAAACACTGTTTTAAGGAATAGTTCATCAAGTGAGGATCTATACTACGTCATGGATCTTCCAGAGTGTTACATTCTCCCCCTCTTAGGAAGATTTGTCCCTAATGACACCTAATACTTTTTAATTGAAGAGAAAAGACTCAATATTAGCAGCGCAACAAACAACAATAACATGAAATCATAGTGCCTCATAGCTCATAGGAGTACTTCTCAACTCCACTCAGCACATATCCATGACATTACAAGTAACAAATTAACTCACAACTTAGCATATATATGATCTCAACATTTCACATGTCTAAATGAGGAACTACCTTCTTAATATCAACACGTTTTCAACATGAATATCAAGATTTACCTTTTAATGTATCTTTCAATCAACATTAACAAGCTCACTACAATTTCATGAAACCCAATATACACATTACATATACATGCAAGTTGGCACGAGAAAATATTTCATGAAAACTTATTTTAGCATAAAATTTACAAAGATATGCATATAATTTAACAGAAAAGCATGTCAAGTTCAAATTATTCACAATTTTATAGAGGAACTACTAACCTAAACTTTTACTAGGAGTAAGAGCATAAAGATTAGGGTAGCGGGACTTCATGTCTACCTCAGACTCGCATATTGCACCCTCAGCTAGATGGTTTCTCCATAGAACTTTTATGGAGGTAACCTCTTTGTTTCTAAACTTTTTGACTTGAAGATCTAGGATCTCAAACGGAATATCTTCATAAGAAAGGTTCTCACTCACCGCTAACACTTTTATAGGTAAAATTGAGACTGGGTCGCTTATACATTTCTTGATCATGGAGACCTGGAATATCGGATGAACCGAAGGTAGTTCACTAGGTAGTTGCAATTCATAAGCTACATTTCTGACCCGTTACAATATCTCATAATGACCCACATAGCGTTGACTAAGTTTCCATTTTTAATCAAATGTAATCACTCATTTCATGGGTGAAATCTTCAAGAATACCCAATCACTTATTTAAAATTCAAAATCTCTCTGTCTATTGTAGGCACAATAATTTTACCGACTATAGGCTGTTTTCACCTTTACTGTTATCATTTGAAACATCTCTATAGTCTCATATATTATCTCGGGGCCAAGGTGTGAAGACTCATAACCCTCAAACCACACAATCAGAGATTGAAGCCTCCTACCATAGAGTGCTTCAAAAGGTGCCATAGGAAAACTCGAATGGTAGCTATAATTGTAGGAGAATTCTATCAATGGTAGGTGATCGTCCCAAAAACCCTTGGAGTCAATGACACAAGCTCTTAACATATCTTCTAGGGAATGGATAGTACAGTCTAGTTGTCCATTCGTTTGAAGATGAAAAGTGGTGTTATGTTTCACTTGAGTACCTAACCCTTTTCAAAAGACCTTCAAAAACAAGAAGTATATTGGGCACCTGTATCCCAGACGATGGAAAAAGGGATCCGATGTAGTCTCAAAATCTAATTAATGTATAGTCTAGCATATTCATTTGCCAAATAAGTAGACTTGACGGGGATAAAGTGGGCAGATTTCATCAGTATATCCATAATAGCCCATATTGAGTTATTTTGCCTCAAAGTTCAAGGAAAGGCAACAATGAAGTCCATATAAATATCTTCCCACTACCAAGTAGGTACATCCATAAGTTGGGTTAGACCTCCCATCCTTTGATGCTTAGCCTTTACTTGTTTACAATATGGACACCTAGCCACAAACTACACTATGTCCATTTTCTAACCATCTCATCATAGATCTCTTTAAGATCACGATACATCTTTGTTGCACCCAGATGAATGGAATATTAGGAACCATGATATTCTTCAAAAACATGTCCACTCAAGTTATCAACATCTGGTACACACAGTCTACCTTGGTACCTAAGTACCCCATCCCTTCTTTGTAGAATGACTGACTAAACATACAAAGAACCGATTCTTTAAACTCAATCAAAAGAAGATCAAGAATTGCTTAGACTTCACCTCAACCACTAAAGATGACTCGGAGTTATAATGAACCATGAAATCACCTTGTGGAGAATTATCTAACCGAGCACCCAGCCAGGCTAATGATTGAACACCTTTCACTAGATCTTCCTTACCTTATTCAACGCGAGACACATTACCCATAGTGATATGACTTATAGCATCCCCTACCACATTGTCCATGTCGTGTGGTCGAGGTCACATATATCTTAATCATTCAAAATTCAAACCATCTTCTCTGTTAGAGATTCAGCTCCTTTTGTGTGAACACATATTGAAGACTCTTGTGGTTAGTAAATACATCCACATGTACCCCATATGGGTATGGCCTCCATATTTTCAAATCAACACTGTTAACCACTAATTAATGATCATAGTTGGATTATTCTCTTATGTGTCTGAGTAGTCAAATGGAATAGCATCAGTTTACCAATGTTGCATGAGGAAGAACCCAAACCTACTCGAGAAGCTCAACAAAAACCACAAACCCTTTGTAACCTCCATAATTCATCGCCGGAGCAGAGGTTAGATTATGTTTTCAAATCTAGAGCTTCTATCTCAAGACTTAGACAACTCAATTAACGTCTTTTTGAGTTTGGTTTTCTAAGGAGATGGCAATAGATCAAAACCATAAAAACATTATTTATATTCGATTTTTGTTTTAAACACAAGAACGTTGAATATCCGTTGGAGTAAGTTCGGTAACATTCTTAACCGCTTCCGTTTTCTTTCAACGACCTCTATTCCCTCACTTAAGATATTGATAAAGAAAAGCAACTCAATGTCAACATGAACTAACACTTTATATTTTAGCAACGAGTTGATGTTCCTTGAGTACTTGCATACGAACTAAATGGTCTAATAATGCTCATCTCACTCTAGAAAGATACCAATATATAATCAATAAGACATCACAGAAATCGAGGTAATTCCAGAACACACAATTCGTAAGGTCCATAAAAATCGTTGGGCATTTGTTTACCCCAACAGACATGAGTAAGAACTCATAATGACAATACTTAGTTTGGAAAGTCATTTTACGAATGTCTTCACCTCTCACCCTAAGTTAGTGATATCCTGAGCTCGAATAAATTTTCAAAAATGCGTCATGGATTTGATCAAACAAATCATTAATCCTAGCATGAGGATACCTATTCTTTATAGTAACCTTCTTCAGTTGTCGATAGTCAATGCACATTCTAATAGTCCCATTTTTTTTTCACCCCATGAAGACGCTTTGTTGAACATAACCCTAGTCGAGCAAATACTTGAGGTAGCCTTTTAACGCTTGAACGCGGACCAGGATCTCCACTCCATCGGAATAAGGAGGAATTGCGATGTGTTTCGTAACCGGAAACAAATCTATGTCGAAATATATGTCCCGTTCGGCAGGAATTTCGGGTAAGTCATCGCGGAATACTTTTAGAAAATCCTTCACTACATTGACCGACTCTAAAGGAGGGGCTTCGGATTGTAGGTCCATCAACCTTATAATATGATAGAGAAATCCCTTGGAAACCATCTTAAATGATTTTATACACAAAATGATTCGACCTCTACGAATTGAGTTTCCCCCTTTCCATTCTATGACGGATTCATTAGGAAATTTTAAATTAACTATTGTTGTTCTACAATCTATGAAAGAAAAACAAGCATGCAAACAATCCATCCCCAAAACCATACCGAAACCAAAATATCTAGTTCTACCAAATCGACTGAGGTAACTCTATTGGACAACTTTAAAGGACAATTCCTATCGACTCTTTTAGCAACAACCGATTTATCTACGGGGTAGTATCCAAAAATATTTCAATTAAAACATTGGGTAGAACATCAAACATCATAGACACTTAAGGAGTTAAAAAAGATAAAGTTGAACCGGGATTAATCAATGTATAGAAATTAACGGAAAAGACCTGCAACATACCTATTAACACTCCACTGGTGAGTCCTCTTCTTGTCACCCCGAACTTGAGGTTAGTGTAGAGGTTTTTTTTTTGATTCTTCTTAGGGAATAAGAATTGGGAGCATTTTCTTGTTCTTAGTAATTTTCACTTCCTTAAGATTTCATCATAGGGCGATCCCTCTTTATGTGGCCACTCTTACCCTACATTAGCAATTACCCGTGCCAATTAGACACTTGCCTTCATGTCTTCTACAACACATAGCACAATTAGGGTTATCAACATAGAGACAATACCTTTACCCTCTTTAGGATTGGGTGTAGAACCTTTATCTTTGCTGATCTTTGGATTGTTAGAAGGGCCTTGGTTGGAAAAC
Source organism: Solanum habrochaites (assembly GCA_027704765.1). Lineage (NCBI taxonomy): Eukaryota > Viridiplantae > Streptophyta > Magnoliopsida > Solanales > Solanaceae > Solanum > Solanum habrochaites. Next base: position 39,330,930 of record JAKWJA010002489.1, on the reverse strand, counting down.
CTTTTCTTGAACTCTGGCTAACATCCCTAAAAATGAACTAGCTGAAATTATAGCCAAGAATGTTAATTGAGGCTTTTTAGTTCTTAAATTATTTGTTATGGTGTTTATAGTAAGTGTCTATGGTTTGGATAAGATTGGAAGTCAAACGTCAAGGGACGACCAATATGATCAACGACTAGATGTCTATGTTGTCTTGTGTGTTATTGTGGACCTTGGCAGGTTTGGAGTGTTGTTTGGAGTCAAAATTGATGGTGGAGGAACCTAAGACCTAGATGACCATGTTTAAAGGTACAACATCCGGGTACTATTCCACCTAAGACCCAGGAAGGTCCGTAAAGAAGGACTCCAGACTTGTTAACAAAGTTGCCAAAACTGCTTTAATCGATGCCCCTCACTTACGGAACGTACACTACTAGATGCCGAATCATATTGTGAGTAGCTCCAAACATAGTGGTGGGGAGATTTGTCCCATCGAAGAAGTCTCTGAACCAAAAAACAACCTAACAGAATGGGTCATTGACGAAATGATGCCCCGTTGCTAGGGTGTCTCAATTGGTCATTATAAAAGCTATCAAGACACAATTGGACTTAGGGTGTTTTAGTAAATTCACCCAAAGTCTTTTATGAACCATGGAAGTTTGTTATAGGGTCTTAGGGGTATTTTAAGTGGTTTTATGCTCTTAGACCTAAATTAGACTTTATTTTTCAAATATCAAAACAGTAAGATCCTGAAAATGACTTAGGTGAACTAGAGACTAACATGGTTTTAATGATGGTATATTTTCCTAAATTGGTCTATCATGTGGTATTTTGAGAGTTTCTCAAAGTTAAGGTGGCTTGGAAGTGAACATTAAGGGACGACCAAGATGTTCGACGACTAAGTCACCTATATGCCTCATATGTGGTTTTATATGTTTATATGTGATTAGTCAGGTTATAAAGTCCTTAAATTATTTACTATAGTGTATATAATGAAATTTCTCAATTTTCGTGAAGTTTGGAAGTCAAACATCCAAGAACGTCTACGTCTTTTGAAAGTTTTTCCTTGAAACAACCTTGTGTGTCTAAGCGTGTTTCGTCGAGTTCACAGGTTCGTTTTTTATGAAATTCATGTTAAAGGTTATAAAATTGTATATGCCTAACTTTTTGGTTGGAAATGCCCAGAAAAACATCCCCAAGGACCATCCAAGGATCCTTGAGGAAGGACGCAAGTTGGTGCCCAAGACCGCCCACCAACGGATGGCAATTGACGCCATTGGGTCAGTCAATGCCCCGTTTGTGAGGTCTCATCGATTTATACTTAGTAATGGGATAGGATATACATAAAACAAGACTCAGTACTATACTACGGACGAGTAGGATAATCCGTTTTTCAAGGGACGGGCCGTCGATAGTCTTCCGTCAATGATTTGTGATTCCTGCGCAGGCCTTTGTTATGTTTAGGGGTGAAGTTATAAATTCACCCCACTTATAAATAATATCAATGGATATTCCTTAATGGTATTTTGGGTATTTTAAATGTATTTATAAGCATAAAACAATTAGAAGATTTCATTGTTCAATATCAAAACAAAAAATTCCTTAGAAATTCCCTAGAACTCCATTGGAGCCAAAACTCAAGAAAGGGATTGGATTGGAGAATTGAGTGGATATTCTTCATCAAATTGAAGTATTAGATTCATTGAGGTATGGTTTTTCATCCTTGAAACTATATTCATCAAGGATCCCAACTTTAAATGATTTTTTGTAAATTTTTCTAAGATGAATTGTCCAAGTTCATGATCTGTGCACGGAATATTGCATTAAAATTTTTTTAGCATTGAATATAGATTGAATTGTTATTAATTAGATGATTCTAACTCAATTAACCTATTAACCCATGTAATTTATGAACCCTAGTTTTTGACTACTTTATGGGTTACTTAATATTGACTTAATGTTTATGAATGCTAGTGTAGTTTTCTATGGTCTATTTGATGATGTAACAATTGTATCCAATTGATGTATATGTTGTATTAGATTGATAAATCTATGTTGAATTAACCTTGTTTCATTGAGTATTATGACTTATGCATTGAATTGGTGCTCACGGACAATGGTAACAACATTATGTTATTGAATTGGGTGATTTCGCATAGGATTGAGGTGTTAAGGATGGAGTGGTGGTACTCTGCCCTAATTTTTCCTTTATTTTTTGATAATTAAACATCAAATATGTTTTGATTGGTAGGTTCTTCTTATGGTGGTTGTATTATCTGTTTTACTTGCAATTGATATGGCCTTGTCTTCGTTATTTTATGTATTATGATATTCATGGCCTTGTCGCAACTACTTGAGGTAATTATGATCATTATGTGAAGTTGTATTATATCGATCTACATTACAAGTAATGTGAAAGTATATGTGTTCTTTTATTATGCTATTTAAGATGATCATGTCAGACTATGAATATGGCTTCATGTGTATATAGTCTTAGATGTTGATGTATGGTTATTCATACTTGACTATATGAGTTTATGATTGTTATGTTGATGATGATATGGTAGTGTATAGGATGGTTAAAGATTATAATGGTTATTCCTATGTGCTTCTAGAATGACTTGTAATATGTGCTAAAATGAAGTATGTTGTGTCTTGTATTGGTTGACTTGTGTCCCTTACTTAATGTATGTATAAATGTGAATATGAGATGTCTTGACTTAGGATGATAAAGCCTTTTAGTCTTGTATGTATGAATGACATGACCTTAGATAATGTTAAGAGGGTCCTTTATGTGAAACCTTGAACATAGTGGTACATTTATGAATGTTGATGTCCAAAGTCCTAATGGTATCCTTCAAGTAAAGGAATGATAGACTTAAGGTTGATTTGATGGAACAGAATCATATATAACCTTAGGAAAGTCATGATAAGATTCTTGTTACCATTGTAATTTAGACCTAGAGGTCCTCTTTTGTAGGGCCAACGTGATTGAATTATGAACTTGATATAAAAACCCGTTTATATAAACCTCCAATGTGAATTACTCTATGAGAACAAAGTCTAGTACCTTGTTTGTATGTTAAGGGAAGTAGTTCTAGTTAAAGAATGAAACAGATTACAAAGCACTCCCTTCTTATTCCTTAACCATGTTCCTACATGGGATGTGTCTAAGTTTTACCATTGGCAAGTAGAACACCCTCATAGGAGTAGATTAGAACTCCGGATTCAATGCTTTGCTACCATGGTGTATGTAGGTTATTGCCAATTTGCATCATATGTGATACTTACTAGCATTAGAGAAGTTCTATGAAGTTTAGGTGGTGGTATGGATTCTATATAGACATTGGACAATAGGCTTTGAAGATATTAGTTAGAGTCCCTAGGTGTTGTCCAATACCATTATTTGAATGTCCTTATTTATTTAATGAGTGTTAAATAAACTAATGAATATAATTACTTAAGTTGATAAAGTATGTTAAATTAATAAGTACTTATTTAGAGTAGTTAAGGGTTGTCTAGTAAAGGTGTGAATGGGGCACATGTAAGATTTAAGAGGTCATCATGGACTTTATCTTCTTTATTTACTTAACAAAGTCTTTTGATAGCCTTTGGAAAGAGAACGTCTTATTATTATATGTTCAAGTGTTAAGTGAGAAGGATTCTATCATAGGTAGTCCATAGGATCTCTTAAGTGTGCATGTAAGGGATTGTATCGACGGTCTATTCACAACTAACTCAAGTGATTCTTAAAATAAACTTTGGTAGGGGAAATCTCATGTTGATGTGTATGGTGTCCTGTAAGTATGTATGTGTCTTATGATAGGTAGTCTTGAGGGTCATTTAGGTATGCTTAGGGAGGTTTTATGGAAGGTGTCTCTTTGTGTTGCTTAAGTGAGTCTTAGGATAGCTATTAGTGAGAAGACGACATGATAGGAAGTGTTAAAAGGGAAGAAAAGACACTTCAATATAACATGGATGCAAATCATTGTACAGTGAATTATGCTCAGTGTAATGTTTCTCTTAAAAATACTATAAATTGACTAAGTGATTTCTTATTTGTTTCTAAGTAGATCAATGTTATTCTTATGATTATGATATGATTTTTAAATGAAAAGAATCATATTTCTAATGAATGTTTGTTTTCATTACTTTCCTGCATGATGTCATACTTAGTACATGTGGTTGTACTAATCCATGATTTTAGCTATCTCTATTGTTGTGGGAAGGTGAGGATCATTTAGGAAGCAAGACTTGGATCGTAGCATCATTCAAGTGAAGTTGAAGTCCTCATTAGACTCGAGGGCATATATGTCTCTTATGTTTCTCATTGAGAACTTTGATCACCTATTCTGTTTGTCCTTACTTTTTATATGTCAGGAAAGTAATGTTGAACTAGTTAGGATATCACATACAAGTTTGCAACTGGGAATATGTAGTCAAATGGATGATCAACAGGGTCAAGAATTGTAGACGAACATTTGGAATATTGAGATTCTGTTTTACAGTTATTATAGACAACATTTGGATTAAAAGAAATAGTTTGAGATTTAATTCCAAGAAGGGAAGAGCGACACAGAGACTGAAAGAAAATAAACATTCAAGTGCACATTGAAGGACAAAGGCACAAAAATTGTAAGCCTCATTTAGATCAATTGATCGGAAGTCCTACTCAGATGTTTTCCACATTATAGTTGGTAGCTTATTTTGAGTTATCTTTTTTGTATTTCAAGTGTTAGTGAGAGCTAGATCTAGGTCAAAAAAGAAATAATTATTTTTTATGGAGAATTTTTGTTGAATGGAAAATGTTACTAATTTCACAAATACTCCAGAAATGTTGTTGAAGGAAGATGACCCAATGCAACTAAATTAATACTACATAAAAATCATCAATGCATGAGAAAAGGGAGACTTTAGTAAAAATCATGTTTTATATCAATGTCTTTAACAAGAAAATCTAAACATAGTTATGTACTTGAATCAATGGAGGACATACCCCAACTTTGCTTGAATGGATACTTATGTCCAAGCTTCACTTCAAGAACTCTTCTCAATTGCCCCCTACACCTTTAGAGATAAGACAAAATATATGGAATTAGTACAATACAATTCACTATGAATGGTGACATGCAATATAAACCATGATAAAAGAACATTTATATTAAACATTCTCTTTTTGAAGAAAATTTCATAAGATAGTATAAGAGTCACTTACAGGTCAATCATAAACATAAGTAAGTCACATTCCATAAAATAGGATCAACTTAAGTTCAAGACACATAAACATGTGACCCTCCGACCAAAAGGTTATTCTAAGTCTCACTTGAGTGAGATATGAGCATACCACCCTTAGGACCGATTAACACACACCTAAGTGATCCCTAGGACTACCTAAAGTAATATTAGTCCCATTTCATCAATTAAAACCTCTACCTAAAATTACTCTAAGACTCAACAAGTAAGACATGAAGTGAACTTCTACACACCCTCTCCAAACCTACTTAAGCAATCTTTAAAGCTACTATAGATAAGTACCTTTTTATTAACATACTTTTAACTTAAGTAAATGTTTTTATTAAACCATTTACAAGACACCTAAGAATTAAGGACTTTCACATAATTGTCTTGGAAAACACTTAATATACTAACATATTCAAATCTTACTCATGGAATGTCTAGATAGCGTCCCATTTTACATCCTAATCATTTTAAAACTTATCCAATACTTAAAAGTATACCACATGATTATTATAGGGAATAACCGACATAGACCATACTAGCTAGGCATGGAATCCGGTGTTTTCCCTACTCCGATGGAGGGTGTTCTACTTACAAAGTGTAGAACTATAACACATCCCATATAGGCACATGGCTAAGGAAAATTAAGGTTTTTTGTACTCTAGTGTCATCTTAAGTAGAGCCACTCCTCAAGCATACTCACTCAGTGATAACCTTTGTTCTCATAGTGTAATAAAATCAAGGAGCATATGAAGAGGTATCATATAGTAGTCACAACTAAATCATAATAGACCTTAAAGAGGAGGGGGGTCCACTTGGGCTACCACACAATGGTTACTAGGATACCTTCATGACTTTGCCAAAATATGGTTTGATGTTGTTCCACCCAACCAACCCCTAAGTCCATCATTCACACATGATGGATACCATTAAAACTTTAAACTTCAAGGATATCATAACCTTCTTCTACATTGATGCTTCCACCCTAATGAACCTCTTAACTATGTTCAAGGTCATATTTTTATAATACATACACATAAATGACAAAGGTGATTCAGACTACTAAGTTAATGGTCATATTCATATTATTCATGTATCAAGTAGAAGGACATAAGTCTACCCCAACAAGACATACACATACTTCATCTTATCATATGTACAATCACATTCCAATAGAACATACGGAACTAGGTATACTACAAGTTACCCTATCCATTCATATAGAATCACAAACATAACACATCATAAGAATAATATAGTAAACTAAGAATATTCACACTTAAACATCAACTAAAACACATTGAGACATCACCATAGTCTACTATAAACAGATATCACCAACTAGAAGAACGCATGCTTTTATTTCACATATACACCTAAGTCATATAGAACCTCAAAATGACCACATATACAAGTTATTACATGATAAACCCATAATTTATAAAGTAATGCCGACACGGCCACATTCTTCACAAGTATATCATATAAGCACCACCATCATAAGTGGATCATACAAAGCGTCACAACTGAAACACATTTACTAAATATTATAGAAGACCTTAGGTCAACATCCACACCTCCAATCCATATCTAATTCAACCAATACATTGCATAAACTCTCTTAAAAATAGCCATATTCACCAATTCAACCATGTCACGACAGGGGCGAACCCCTTAGAAGTAACACGGCGTACTCAACCTCTCGGAGGTCTTACACTAGCCCTTATGCATCTTTCACTGCATAATTGTTATAAAAATAGCGGAAAATTTAAAACTTCTTATAGGACATTATATGCTAGAATCATCACTTCATATATGTATGAAATATCATAAGTACATAGGTAGACTCTAAGTCTCGTGTGCAAACCTAAGAAAACTCTATAGAATTGAATAGGGACACGACCCTTAAAAACATAAAATAGTCTAACTTATTACATCATCTTAAAGAAACATCTTGGCATAGGCAACCCATGAATCATAAGGATTCATTTACTTAAACATGAGAGATCTATCAAGGCTCTTAACTTAGGAAACATCCTCTACGCATCAACCCCTACACTTTGTGTAAAAAGATGAAGAAGAATGGTATTAGTACAAAAATGCACTGAACATGGCAACCATGCAAAACATTCATTTATAGAGACAATTTCATTTGAAATCACGAAACATAACTTCTTAGTAAACTTTAGAAACATAGGCACATTTAAAAGTAATATAGTTCACATATATCATGAATACATGGATACTACTCATCATAGCACATGAAACAATTTGTCATTCTTTCAGGCATATTGATATATACATACATTACCTCCCTTCTATCTTACTTCTTTCCTTAACTAACCCCCAAGTGTACTTAGTAAAATGTATCAACTTGAGGTGATCTTAAAACAATATTTCATAGATATCTTCGTAATCATAATCAGATATATTCAAAAGTCATAAGCACATAATAAACATAAGCTTCACATAAGAAACACTATCTAAGACAACCCCTGAGTCACACTAGTGCAATGTGTATGTAGCATCCCATAATACTACTTCCACAAAGTGTATCTAAGAAGGTACCCTAGACAAGTCATAACATACTTATCAAGTCATAAAAAGTTCATTAATAACTAGACAAAAGGAACATACCTAATAGCATCACATAAGGACTCTTTCCTTTACTATAACCGTAGTCTTAACTTATTGAGTCCATACCATAAGTGAAACACGCTCATAAATCCTTCACAAGCTTTCTTGTGCAACGTACACATGGAGTCCCATACCCCCACATATATAAAATAATTCAACTTGAAAGCCATAAGTGCAGTTCACGTTCATAAGCATAATTCATATCTTAACATACCAAAGTCACTTTACAATGCATTCATACAATTCATACATAATATCACTAAGTCTTACTTGCATACAAGCACTAATCATATATTTTGTTTAAGTTCACTGTTGCAATGCATGGGTAGGGTCCATAATCCTAACTATACTAAGTAATCCTCTCAAGAAGTTGTGATTAGAGTACATAATCTTATCTTAGTTCATTTCATACTTTGGGAGACTTAGCCATAACAGACATAGACCATATGAGATATATGGAGTCCGGAGTTCTCCTCCCACATCGAAAAGAGAGGGTTAACACTTGCCTAAGGTTAAACCAATCACACATACCTATCTAGGTTGTATCCACAAGCAATATCCTATGGAGGAACTTAATTATGGAACATGGAGATTGCTTCTAGAAACCTTGACTTATTAGTGTGGAGGTTTCAATCTCATGAGACAACATCTATGTTAGGATCCCGGACATTCTAAACATGAAAATTCCCTTGTGGGAAGCCGGACTTAATAAAAGTGAAGCCCCCACTCCCATTTGTCATGTTCATTCAACGCACGGCTATAACACCCATTTTTAGATATATTTAAACCTTTAATGAATTAATATGAAATCTTAAGGATCTTGCTCCTTCATACATCATACTAGATCAAAGATTCTATGATATAATTTGTTTCATCTATCCCTCTTCATGTGAGAATGTCCTTTCAATCACCAGTCAATACAATCATATTACATTGTTGTTAGGGGGGTTGGGTCAAATTACCGGAAAATTTAAAACTTTTCAATTACTTCTACTAGTAGGTTTACCATAGACCTCTACATACAGATAGTAATATATAAGCGAGTATAAGAGACCCTTCGTTGGCAAAATGCCTTAGTCAATCTTCTTTTAGCTTCTTTTACTGCACTAGATATGTATAAAATATTCCAATCGTAATAGTCATCTCTCTCATAAAAAGTCTCATAACAACCATTTTAATATCATGAAATACGCCCATATTAAAAGTATAGTATGCCTCACAGAGGCTCACAAAGAATATAATAATCTTAAACTCAAAACAACTCCATTATCTGAATAGTGGCATGGCCCTCGGAAAGTGAGGACCTACCCTACTTGGATGAATAAGAGATCCAAGTCTTGTACAAGTATTCTTCAAACCACTTCAACGATCGGAACCTAAAATGTTGGGGAAAAGAAAGTAATGGGTTTAGTACACCACTTGTACTATGTATGAGACCATATGAACACATACTTTAAAATCATTCTAAGAAAAAGGGATATTTCATAAAGATATGTAATTTATTTTGTAAACACTTAAACATTTACATCTTAAGAAAATACCTCACAAGAATTGCATGAGTATTGTCCTTTCATTACAATTCATATAGGTGAGGTTAGCATATTAACATTCTCATATCGTTACAAGGCACATTGTTAAATCATTCACCATCCTTATAACATTTACATCTTAAGAAAATACCTCACAATCATAGTCAAGACATTTAAATTCAAAATCATACAATACTATCAATCCTAATACAAGGCAAACTCCAATACAAAGTAATGACTTAATCACAATTAAGCATAATTTGAAGTAAAGCATAGGGATTGTGAGACTTACCAAGTTCATAACTTATCAATCATGGTCTTACCATCAACCCTTGATTCAACACAATAATGTTACCATCATCAATATTCATGAGAACAGTTATCTAGGCGAAAGAATCACTAACACAAATTCCCTACAATAGAAAATCAAAACTTAAGACAAATACTTAGGTCATTCACAACATCTTCATAACCTAGATCCTCTCAAGAACTACTATAAATTATTAATCACAATAACTTTTACATATTAAGTACTAAAAACTTATCTTGGCCTAGTAGTTTCACCAATAACCAAGTCAATTGAGCCAATATAACATAATTCATATCCAGATCATAGCCTAGTGTTAAGGGATAAGGGTCATCTTCTACAAACTAGACCAAACTATAAATATATATCATAATTAAGTTATAATACATGTTAAATATATTCATAATATCCAAAAGAAATCATAAAAAAAATAAATTTATAACATCAATTTCTAAATTGGATGAAAGCTAATTGAAAACTCAAATTTCGGAAATCAATTTGAAGGAACCCTTTGAGGAAAGAGGTCTTAAAGGTAAATTATTGATGGAGGAAATTTTCTATTTTGCATACCTTAAACCCTCCCCTAGATTGGTCTTCAATGGTGTTCTTCACTAGAGAGAGAAAGAAGAGAGAATGGAGAGAGTTTTGGGTTTTGGAATTATGAGCTTAGGTCTTGTTTAATTAGACTAAATCTTTATGTAGAGGTCCTTTATTAAATTATTTTAAACCCCCTTAACCTTTAATTAACTAACTAACCTCTTAAATAATTGAATGAATTACTTAAAACAACACAGCCAAACACAGACCTGACATACGAGACCTTGACTGATGGGTTGTAGGTCAGTCGACTGGCAGTGTGTCCTCTTTGCTTCAAGGCCGTGGTTTAGGTCAGCGAGTTGCCAAAAAGACTTCCCAAGTAATTTTTCTAAGTCTTCATCGTCGGAAGCATCGACGGCCCATAGATTCACCAACGGCCCGTCTGTGGCATCCGTTGGTGACATTGTCTCTTGACAACTTTTGCCAACTTTAGCAAGTTGGTCCTTGGGGAATCGTACCCATACGTTTCGACCACAAAAATGTTTACAGACATGTTATACAACCTTCCACCACTTTTCATGAGTTTCCGACTCCGAAAATCTAGTAAAATAGTCTAAGGAATGCTAGTCCCTCTTTGAACTAGTTTCCAGACGTCATGGACGTTCATAGACATTTTGGTTTATAGACTTCCTAAATGACTTATAATAGTCAAAATGGACCTTAAAACAGTGTGTAAACCTTATGAAACTTATGTTAGGCTCTACAACACGTCTTGGATTTTTGAAGTGTTACATTCTCCCCCCTTAGGAACATTCGTCTCCGAATGACACTAAAATTCTTTTAAAGGAAGGAATATACTCAAGACTAGCAGCCCAACAAACAACAACACATAACAACATGAGTCCCAAAAAATAAATCATATCACTTTGACAAGGCAATATGAAAAACTTCAATTACCACACATAAGGCTCAACATTACATTATAAGGAATACCCTTCTCACAACAATAAGTGCTCAACATAACATCTATGAGTCAATTATTACATCTCTTAACTTATCAACATGTTACATATAATTTCATAAAGACTCACCATAAGAAAATGCATAACATGACTCAAAACAATCAAAATTGCAAATTTCCAATCCAAATGTACAATTTCACTGTAATTCACTATAATGACATCTAAAATGCACCTTCTACAAAACTTCACTGAAAATCAATTTTTAGTAATTATTTTCATTATTAGTTAGAACGAATAACCTTAGTTATCAAATAAATTATGATAATGGGACTTCATGTCTGCCTCGACCTCCCATGTTGCACCCTTAACTAGGTGATTCTTCCATAACACCTTTACGGAAGCCATCTCTTTATTTCTTAACGTCATTACTTTACAATGAAGGATTTTAACCAGAACTTAGTCATAAGAAAGGTTATACTTCACACCATGACCCTCAATAGGAAGAATAGACTTGGGATCACAGATACACTTCTTATTCCTAGAATGGAAAACAGGATGAACCGAAGTCAATTCACTAGGGAGTTTCAATTCATAGGCAACCTTACAAACCCTTCGCAAGTTTTCATATGGACCCAAATAACGTGGACTCAAATTCTCTCTCTTGCAATATTTAACCACCCCTTTCATAGGTAAAAATTTTCAAATACACCTTATCTCCTTTTTAAAACTCTGAATCCCTTCTCCTATGATCGACATAAGACTTTTGCCTACTATAGTCTATTTGCAACTGCTTCCTTATGATTTGAAATTTCTTCAAACTATTATAAATAAAATCATGACAAAGAAGCGAAGACTAACCCACTTCAAACCATTCAATAGGATACCTAAACCTCCTACCATACAAGGTTTCATAAGGAGCAATGGATATGGATGAACAAAAGCTATTATTATAATCAAACTTCCCAAAGGCAAATTGTTATCGCAATTTCCTTTGAAATCAATAATATAAGCTCTAAGCATATCGTCAAGGGTTTGAATAGTACGCTGTAATTGACCAACCATTCGGGGATGAAAAGTGGTGCTTAGCTTCACCTTGGTACCGAACCATTCTTTGAATGACCTCTTAAACCGAGATGTGAATTGTTCACCCCGATCCAATATGATGGATAACGGAATACCATAGTGACACACAATCACATCTATTAAGATCCTTGCATAATCTTCCACCGAATAAGTAGACTTGACGGGAATAATATGAGTAGAATTTGTCCACCTGTCAATGACCACCCATATAAAGTCATATTGCTTTTGTGTATGTGGAAACTCTTCCACAAAATCCATGTTAATGTCTTCTCACTTCCAAGAAGTAACTTGGATTTCTTGTAGTAAACCACTCGACTTTTGATGTTTGGCTTTCACTTGTTGTTAATTTGGACACTTAGCAACAAATTCCTCTATGTCCTTCCTAAAACATTGTTACCAAAAATACTTCCTTAAGGTCATGGAACATTGTAACATTCCAGAAAATGTACTTGTCTTGTGAAGAGTCTATTAGGATTTAAAAATATGTATTAGGGTACATAGGCATATATCTCCTTATGAGGCCACACAACTAGTAGAGAATGTTGCCTATACCAAATGATTTGGATTCTATTCATCCAGTGTCTCATGTTTTGATGCTTAAAAATTGTCTATGTAATCCAGCATCCATCCTGCCTATTGAGGGTTTAGGAGTCGATGAGAACGTTTCTCATTAAGACTTGGCAGTTGAAATTTTAGATCACCAAGTGAAGAAAGTGAGGAACAAAGAGGTTGCCACTGTAAAGATGTTATGGAGGAACCACCTTGTTGAGGGAGCAATATTGGAAGCCGAGGCCGACATGAGATCCTGTTAGCCTCACTTGTTCAACGCTTGAGGTTAATATACTCTTCCAAAGCCGATTTTTATATGAACCTCTTAATCTCACATTTGCATTAGTCTGTTTGGGATAAGTCCTAAATGTGTGTTTTAAGCTTGCCTATTTGAGTTATATGAGTTTCATGCTTGCATTGATGGTTGCTGTTTGTATGGCGTGTGACATGATTGTTCTGTCATTAGTTGTGATTTAATTGATTTAAAGTGAGATGGAGAGGAAGTTCCCTTCAATCTCAATAATGAACTGTACATAAGCTTTGACTTATGTGCATCATCCAAGTATGTTGTGAATCAAATTTCCAAAAGTAATGTTTTCAAGTATGTTTGTTGTTGATTTTTCAAAAATACCTCTTTGATTCAAAATGACGTGTAAAGTGGGTCATTTCACAGGGACGAATGTTTTCCTAATTGAGTCTGAGGTATTAATGTACATCTTAAGACATTTACTTGTCTAGTGAAGAGTCTAATAAGGTGCTAGAATATGTATTGGGTACTAGATCCCCAATGCCCATATTGAGAATTATTGGTGCATGTTAAAGAATATTGGCTTAAGGGTGTTAGCCAATTTTCTATATATTACAAATAACTTAAGATATACTTTGCTGTTCAATGCTCCAACCAAGCTTTTTAGAATTGGTAACTTGCATGAGACCCTAACTAAATTTTTTGATTTCATAGGCTTACACACATTTTGGTACGAGTCAATCCAAGTGTCAATCCAGGTACCATAGCACAGATCTTTAAAATGATTAGCAATGCCGAAACAAATATGCGGTCCTTTGGAAAAGGAAGTGGACTTTTCCAAATGAACCACAGAGTGCACTGTTAGAAAAGTGCCCAGGCAACACATGGCAAACACATGTTGCCTACCCTGCCGGAGACAAACGACCAAGCCCAACAAAACCAATTTTTTTTAGGGAGGTTTAGGTGGGCCGGTGCTCGTCGGTCAAGCACGTGGGTCCGAGCTTTCCTAAACAAATCCTATCTCTAACAACTAACCAACTATAATTATCTACAATCTACGACTAACTAAAATGAACTAACTGGTGTGCCCGAAATACTAACATCAAACCGGGTCACACTTGCCGAGTAGCAAACTAAAGAAACATCCTAGTACCTAACCTAGGATTGCCAAAAGGGGTTAGTTATTGTCGTAGTGACTTAGGGGTACTTTATTAATTACTCTAGGTCACTTAGTTAATTAAATTAGCAACTTAATTAATTAATTTAAATTCATGGTCAAACCCGAGACCCTTAGCAAATTTTCAGAATTTGGCTAAGTCAAATGCTCTCCTATTTTTAGTCAATTTAGAAGGGGCATTTTTTTATTAGCTAATTGATTTATGTAATTAAGTTATTTAGCCTAAGTTTAATTATTCAGTACTTAGTTCCTAATACATAGACTCACGTTTATCCAGTAGAAACCCATGACTGAAAAAAACAGTGAACAAACGTGACAAAAATAGAAAAATATTGTCGATTCTCATAAGGTGATTTCATGGCAATTCTTCAAGATTTTCTTCCAAAGTACAAGGTGATCTTCGTAGATTCAATTTTATAATAAGGAATGGGTTTCTCTCTTGGATTCCTTTCCACCAGAGGCTTTTTTTGAAAACTTTGCATGTTCAAAGAAAAAAAGCAAACTAGGGTCGTTTTCCTAATGAAAATTTCGAATTTCATCTCCTTAGTTTCTCCTCCTGTTTCTGATTCTTAGTAGTATGGCTACATAGCCTGAGACTTTTTAGGTATGTGGGTTCTATCTAATCATTATGTGTAGGTTTTCTTTCTTTTCTTTGATTTGATAATGTCCGAATGAGACCTATAGTTTAGATCTGTAATGATTAGAGTTATCATTTACATAAGATAAGATCGGTTGTAATCCCTATTGTGGTTCGAAAGATGAATTGTTATAAGTCATTTATGAATTCAATTTTACGTTTGAAAGGAAAGAGGATTTTGATTACTGTTTGTGTTTACATGAGATATGTTTGTAGGTGTTTGGAATGCAATGCTTCGAATAAAAAATAAGAATGAGAATCAAATTTAGTTAATGAATCTTCTATGGCAAATCAACTTCATATCTTGGCCAACCTAAGCACTGAATTATTCTTATGAGCTAATCAAATCATAAAGTTCGCTTGCTTAAGATGATGAGATTACTATAGTATATGCATGAAGTTAATTTACTTGGGTAGTTAAAATATCATGAAAAGTTTTTAGTGAATGTTTCGCTTCAATGCCAAAATTGGGCCAACCATATTATTTCAAAATGGTTTTTTCGACCAGATCCCCCTAAAATCGTACGGGCGGTCCCCAGCATGCGTCTTCACGCCATTTTCGAGGTTGCCTAGCCCAGCATTCATTCGCAATCCTTTAGTGAAAATTGAGACTGCTCAACCTCAGAAGCTAATCGCTGTGTAGGCAGCGCTGTCTAGTAATAGAATTAGCCATGACTAAGTCCATACAAATTTTTATGGCCAATGTAATTATGATGATTCTTGTAAGACCAAATGCATTTTGAAGATTGACTTGACAGATGTATCTCATGAACTCATACCTAGGGTATGCCAATGATTGGGGTACAAATTCCTACATATCTATCTAAATGAACTCCTGAACATAGTAGCACATTCATAAGTCCATTAAAACTTTCATAAATATGGTACAAGATTAGGTAGTGATGAAGACTAAAACTTAGATTAGAGAAATTGACCTAGATTGGGGTGTTAATTGGAAGTGAGACAACCTCACTAACACTAAACACTTAATTTTATAGATATCACCAAAGAGGGTGTTAGAAATTGTGAAGACAAGTCTCATTCACGACCATAATAATAATGTAACATTTAGGTTCAATATTCATCAAGTAAAGAGAAAGGGCTGACAATGCAGCCATTCAGATAAATATACCTCAATAATAGAAGAAAGCTTCCATAGTGGGTATGAGTCAATTCTAAAAGTTTGTAAGTATAATAAAATTGAGCTTAAGCACCGCTAGTCTAGTATGATCTTGTCCAAGAACATGTAAGCCTCATGATAATGAGACACACCAAGGTGAATAAGGTCTCAAAATTTTCTTAGTGTTTGAACTATGTCTCCAACATAGGTTACTAGCTAGTGGATCCAACTAAGAAAGATAGGAAGTATTCGGATTCACTTATGCAGGTGAACCACCTCTTTAAGTGTGGGAAAGACACTGGATTTCATGTTAGCTCACATGATGTATATTTGTTAAATGATAAAATTTTCTTAAGAAATTAAGTAATTAAGAAAGAAAGAACTAGGAAGATGAGGTGTGTTAGGATAGGATGACCAAAGGGTGAGGTTAGACTAAGTAATGGTGTAAGTCATTTTTAGTCATTGCATAGAAAGATCCTAATAGATGTCTTAAAAGAATAGGCTAAGTCAACCTAGAATGTTAAAGGTGAACATCAGATCAAAGAAGAAGAAATGTAAGTTCAAAGTGAACTAAGTAAGCAAAAGCATAAGAATATCAAATAATCAATGTTTGATAAGAATGATGTTTTGACAGTTATTGGCTTATGCAAATAAAGGGAGCAAAACATAATCACTCATCAATCGGAGTATTAGTATATGCCCCAGCATAGTTATATTATGCAAATGATTAAATAATGGGCACTTGCCAAAAAGACTTCTTGATAAAGACTTCATGCTCATGTAACAAGAATGGAATGAATAACTTGTGAGTAGGGTGTCCCAATCAATCAATTCATTAGTATTTTTATTACTTAACTTTATTCATTTTTAGGAAATGGCTACAAGAAGCCATTTCAATCGTAAGCAAAACTAGGATCAAGGAGATCATGAAATACACAACAAAAAGAGAAAAGGTTGAAAATAAACTATGTCTGGGAGAGGGAGCTCTCGGGCCTACGGAGAGCATAAACATCTAATTTTTCTTGATTGTTCTAAAATTTATGTTTCATTGCTTCCAAGTTCTTATGTTAATATAGAAATTAGTTGTGTGCTTTAAATGCATTAAAATGTGTCATACTTCCATACATGATTCAAATAATGAATTAGGAACGTGAAGTGACTTCGCTTCCAAAAATGGCATGGTCTATAGGAAATCTTTCCTTGATCATGCATAGTCCCTTATGTGTTTATGTGCTACTCCCATATTTAGTACAAGTTGTGTAACTAACCTATATACTTAATCTTTTTATAGGTGCACCGGTCTTTGAGAAGATTTAAGAGCCCTACGCTTTATTTCTATATGGGTAGTTCCGTTTGAGTGTTTCGAGGATGCTAATTTTTTTAGCTTTAGTAGATTAAACATTGCAGTGGATGTTGTCCCTCGTGTTCCTTTCCATCAAACTTTTTTTCATGGCTTTTTTGGTATTATGGCTAGGTTTGGACACTATTATGATATTATAATCGTTCATTTTAATTTTTCATCCTGTTAATAGATGGTTGTTTATCTTGAGCTGTTAGTACATCATTCTTATAAAAGACTTATATGAGTATAAGTACAATTCAGTTAAGTTAAAAAAAATTAAAATTTCCACTAAATTTAACTGTATGATTTGGATGAAAGCTAAGAAGAGGCTTGTCTGCGACCTCTAAAAGATTAATGAAGCCGATCTCGTCTACGGTCTAGGACCCGGTTGTGACAAACATGGTATCAGAGCATGACGTTGAACTACCTAGGAACTAAGGCTCAAAACAACAACGCTGCGTAGTTTTAGCTTATGTTTGTGAAGTGCACCACAACCATGACTTAAAGACTTAGTGATCTTAAAAATTTTCCCTTCTTCTACTCTTTATCGTGTTATGTAGATCTTAGGCATTTTGTGTTATTCTAGCATCTAACTCCCTTCTTGGGTGTGCGTGTAGAAAAATAAACTCAAGAAGAAATGCAGGAAGGAGTGTTGGAGAAGCAGCTAGAGGGGGAAACTAAGCTACTTCTAATGCCCCAACTGCTAGAGTGCAAGTGCCTATCAACCTAGCTGTATTGACAGGTGGAGAAGTGAGAGCAGCACTAGTTCAGATGGACCAAGCCATCACTTCTCAGGTAGGCTATCACAACCCAGGACACTATAAAGGGTGATCCTAGGGAGAACCCACATGCTAGCACCATGGCTAGCAGACTAGAGATTTCCCCACGATGAATCCTCTTGTATACTTCGGGACTAGAACCAATGATGATCCCTGGAGTTTGTGGATGAGGTCCACAAGATTCTCTGTTCTATGGCTATTAATGAAGACGAGAAGGCTGAGTTGGCTGCATACCAGCTCAAGGATGTGGCTTAGGTATGGTTGATACGCTCAAACTTACTTCTCAATTAAGAAGTAAAGCGGTCGTGTCATGTAAATAACCCACTATGAGGTTTTGGGAATCGTTCCCCCACTAGAAAATAGTGTAGAACTAACTTAAATCTGTTATTATTATTATTCACATCAATTACTTCCTTGGACAGCAAAAATGATAAAAGATGGGTTTTTTTTCTATTTCTACATAAATAAAATAACTATCGAAATAAAAAGAGACAACTAACGGCTTTCAAATGTTGGATTTTTAATCAATGAATAAAGGTAACTAGGGTTTACGTGTTCCCCCATGGGGTGGGGTGGTGTTTCATAGCAGAACTTCTAGCTAACAATTATATCCTCGCATTTGTCATGCAAAATAGAGTAAGAAGTAAGTCGGCCGTGTCCCAAGTAAATAAACCCAACTAGTGCGGTTGGTATGGGTCCACGAGGAAAATAAGTTTTGACTTAACTTCAATCTATATTACTATTGTTCAGTCAATTACTTTCCTTGGAAACAAAAATGTAAAAGGGGGGTTTTCTATTTCTAATAAATGACAAATAACAGCGAAATTAAAAGGACAACTAAACGGCTTCCATGTTGGAGTTTAATCAATTAAAAAAGGTAACTAGGGTTTAACGTGTTCCACCCAGGTTCATAACTCGATAATTCGATATACTATAACATTTTTCCTAGTACTCTTGCATGCAAATGATGGTTATGGTATTTCTAAATCCTTTGGTCCGGCTCCTAGAAATTTCAATCACTCGACACCTTGGTCAGCTACGTGGTTTGCTTACTAAACCCTTGACTTCACCTCATATTAAGCATGATATTCTATATTTGACTAGTTATTAAACCTCGTACCAATCAAGTACTAGCCTATAATAGGTACCTAAATCAATGTTTGATAATTCTTTTCCTATTATCTACCGCCTTGCTTCGGCACGTAGCATTAATGCCTATTCTCTAGAACGTTGCCCATCCTTTAAAAAGAACTTCTAAGCGAAAGAATTATCAATACATGAAAGACACTATTCTAGAATTGTTTATTTTAGTTAGCTATTTACTCATTATTCGCCTAAGGTTCCCACAAACCCTATTATGGAGTTTAGTTACCCATATTCATAACACCCAATATTCAAATATATGATATAAGAATTCATGCACTTAATCAATGTGAATATAAAATCCATAAGTTAACTTGATTAATCAACCAAAACACAACAATCAATTGCCTAAAAATATTAAAGATTAAGATTCACCAAACGTGTAATAGTAATCACCAAACGTCCCTAACAAAGAGTTCCCCCCCCCTTTTTTAAAAAAAAAATTATTCAAGAGTCCCTACAAATAGTCTAAAATATTCCAGATCTAACCTCACAACGAGGTTTTTCGAACTATTTATCAAATAAAAACCTAATTATATCAGAATCTCTATTGTTGGAATCTGTCAAACGCAGATGGGTCGACAGACATCCCGATGGATCGTCGTGATCACAACGGACCGTCACGGACTTTGTCATCCCATACTTGTGCTATTTCTTCTGATTCTCTCTTCCTTAACCACCCCACCTCCCGAATATATGTATGATGATGTCACAGGCATAAACGGTCCATTGAGGGTCTCCGTTCCAAAACACTTGAACTCTTGAATTTGGTCTGGACTTTTCGCTGATCTTCATGCTAACTCGTGGGACGTACGTCATGGCTCTATGTTCGTCACGCTTTCTGTAACCCCACACTTAGTCTGACTCCACATCTTCCTTCAGTAGATGCAATATGATGCCACCTATGGACCGTCCCGACCATTACTGACTGTCACAAGCTCCGTAGGTGGTACTTCTGATATTTCTTGCTCAGAAACCTCCGCATTCATTTTTTAGACAGATTTCCTGAAAATAAAGAGAAACTTATAGAAAAATTAGCACAAAAAGGCTTTTGGACACACTAAAATTAAGGAAAAAGTATTAATAATACCGTGAAACCACGATATATCAACGGTACAAGATATGGGTAGATGGCCGATCACCCGTCCAAGTCCCCTTCACTTGGTACATTCTTAAGACTTCATTCCTGTAGAGTTTCTTTACAAGAGAGAAGAGAGAGGATAAGGTTGAGAAGTTTATCATCCTACGTCAGGAAGGTATGTTAGTCAAGCAAAACTCATTGAAGTTTGTTAAACATTCCAAATATGCTTCTTCCCTGGTGTCCAGTAGAAGGGATGAAATGAGCAGGTTTGTGACTGGTGTATCGAAGGATCTGGCAGGACGAATGTCGGGCATCCATGTTGCATGATAACATGGACCTTGCAAGGTTAATTGTACATTTCAGGTCTTTTCTTATCCTCTGTACGCATTGTTAGATTCAGGATCTACATTGTCTTTTGTTACTCCTTTAGTATCTAGTAAATTTAACTTGGTTCCTGAGATCTTGCGTGAACCTTTTCTAGTTAGTACTCCAATAGGAAAGAACATTAGAGCTGAAAGAGTATATAGAGATTGACCAATAACTGTTCTTGATAGAGTTACCATATGCTGACACATAGAATTAAACTTGCTTCCTTTTGGATATATTAGGGGTATTGATTGCTCAATAAATGTTATGCTACCATTGCTGTCAACACATGGGTAGTAAGGTTTTCAGTTTCCCAAACCGAAGTTAGAGCTGGAATGGGGAAGCAAGTAAGTTCAAATTCACAAGCAAATAGTTCGCCATCTAATCCATAAGTGTTATCTACGGGGTATTTATACCACTTAGTCAGAGTAAATTACTTAGAACATGAAGTTCCTTCCATAGAATATGTGTCCGTAATGAATGAGTTTCAAGATGTCTTTCAGGAGTATTTACCAGGAATCCCTCTTGAACATGAAATTGACTTTAGTATTGACTTAGATCACAACACCAAAACAATTTCCATTTCTCCCAATAGAATGCCTCCAGCTAGACTCAAAGTGTTAAAGTTGCAGTTAAAAGATCTACTTGATAAGGGCTTCATACAGCAGAGCATATCCCCATGGGGTGCTCTAGTGTTGTTCATTAATAAAAAGAATAGAACTCGTAGAATTTGTATTGATCATTGGAAACTCAACAAAGTCGCTTTAAAGAAAAAATACCCTCTTTCCACAATTGATGATCTATTTGATCAGCTCCTAGGTTCAGGTTTCTTTTCTAAAATAGATCAATCACAAACTTAAAGTGAGACAAGAGGACATTCCTAATACTACCTTCCGTACTACGTATAGTCATTACGAGTTTCTTGTCAAGTCATTTGGTGTCACTAACGCACCAGCTGCGTTTATGGACCTTATTAATAGGGTCTCCCGTGAATACCTTGATTCTTCTTTCAATGTATTCATAGATGACATACTCATATACTCTATGACCAAAGAAGAGCATGAAAAGCATTTGAGAATGACATTTCAAGTAATCAGGGAACATCAGTTGTATGCAATATTCTGGAAATGGGTGTTTTGGCTGAGACCAGTGACCTTCCTTGCTAATGTGGTGTCGACCAGGGTGTAGAGGTTTATCCGAAAAAGATTGAGTCAGTAAAGAACTGGCCAAAAATCCTCATTCCTAAAGACATCCGGAGTTTGTTGGGTTTGGCTAATTACTATCGCAGGTTTGTTGAGGGCTTTTCCACTATCGAAGTTTGAGTTCTCTATAACTTGTGAAAAAAGTTTCCAATAACTCAAAGACCGACTCACTTCAGCCCCAGTTCTCACATTGCCGAGGATTGGTGAAGGGTATGTGGTGTACTGTGATGCTTCTCGAGTAAGTTAGGGATGTGTTCTTATGTAGGGATGGCAAGGTGATTGCATATGCATCAAGACACTTGAAAATCCACGAGAAGAATTACCCTACCCATGAGCTTGAGTTAGTTGTTGTGGTATTTGTTTGGAGACATAACTTATATGGTGTACATCTTAATGTATTTACTGACCATAAAAGTCTTCAATATGTTTTTACATAAAGAGAATTTAATCTTCGTCAGAGAAGATGACTAGAGCTGCTCAAGGATTCTGACATGATTGTCCACTATCACCCTTGTAAGGCCAATGTAGTGGCCGATTCTTTGAGCCTATTGAGCATGGGTAGTGTGTCTCATATAGCTGAGTGAAAAAGGAGATGGTTAAAGAAGTAGACCAATTGGCTAGGTTAGGTGTACGATTGGTAAATATAATAAGTGGGGGTGTTTCAGTTAATTCCAGTTCTGAATCATCCTTTGTTGTAGATGTTAAACCTATGCAACATCTCGACACATTACTCATGTAAGTTGAAAGACTTAGTGTTGAGTAAGAATGAAGGAATCATTTTTCTCTCTCAGCCTGTGGATGGTGTGCTTAGAGATCCAGGGCAGATTGTGTTGCCCAATATTGAATAATCTAGACCTAATATTATGTAGAGGCTCATGGCTCCAGGTATTCACTACTCAATCCAGGTTCTAGCCCAATGATGTTATATGATATCACGGAGAATCTATTGGTGTTAAGGTATGAACCTATATATTTCTACGTTTGTGGAGGAGTGCCCCGATTGCCAATAGGTTAAGGCCGAAAACCTTAAGCTTGGAGGTTTTACTCAGTCGATTGAGATCCAAACATGGAAATGGGAGACTATTAATATGGACTTTTTGGTTGGTATGCCCAAGACAAGGAAACTGAATGATTCCATTTGGGTAATTGTTGATAGGATGATTGAGTGTGCTTATATCATTCCTGTGAATACTATTTACAAGGCCTAAGATTGTACCAAGTTGTATATTGATGAAATAGTGATGTGGCATGGGATAACTTTATATATCATTTCAGATAGGGGATCCCAGTTCATCTCTCTGTTTTGGAGATCTTTCCAAAATATAAACTCAGTAGTTCCAGAGGTGGAAACTCAATACTGTTTTTTCATCCTCATCTGATGACAAGTAGAGCGGTACCTTAAAAACACCCCTTGAAGACATGGCTTAGAGCATGTGTTATTAACTTTCAAGGGGAGTTGGGGATTATTACTCCTTGCCAGTGATGAGTTCTCTATAATTATAGCTACCATTCTAGTATTTGGATGGAACTTTTTGAAGAACTTTATGGCAGGAGATGTACGTCCCCAGTTGGGAGGTTTTATGTAGGAATGTCTTCCATAGTTGGCCCGGAGATCATACATGAGGCTATGGAAAATGTGAGAATCATCCGGGATAGATTGGCTACTGCTTACAGTCATAAAAAATCCTATGCTAATAACAGGAAGATGGATCTTGAGTTTGAGTTAGGTTATCAAGTCTACATGAATATATCACCCATGAAAGCGATGATGAGGTTTGGTAAGGAAGGGAAGTTATGTCCGAGGTATATAGGTCCTTATGAGGTCTTACAACGAGTAGGGAATGTTCCGTATGAACAGAAGTTAAAAAATGACTTGGCTTCTATTCATCCCGTGTTTCACGTTTTGATGCTTAAAAAGTTTCTAGGTAATCCAACATCCATTCTTCCTTTTGAGGGGTTAGGAGTCGATGAGAACCTTTCTCATGAAGACTTTTCAGTAAAAATTTTAGATCACCAAGTGAAATAGCTGAGGAACAAATAAATTTCAACTATAAAGATGTTATGGAGGAACCACCTTGTTGAGGGAGCAACATGGGAAGCCTAGGCCGACATGAGATCCTGTTACCCTCACTTGTTCAGTTATGGAGGTTAGATATACTTTCCCAAGCCTGATTTTGTTTATGAAACTCTAAATTTTAGTGCATTAGTATGTTTTGGTGATTTAAGCCCATAACTATGTGTTTTACACTTGCACTATATGAGTTAATTGAGTTCATGCTTGCATTGATGTTGCTGTTTTTGTATAGCGTTGACATGATTTTTCTGCCACATGAGTGTGATTGTCATTGACTTAAGTGAATTGAAGAAGGAAGTTGCCTCAATATCAAATATGAAGCTGTTTAGATAAGCTTTGAGTAATGTTTCATACCCAGGGTAAGTTGTGAATCAATATTCACAAAGTAATGTTTCAAGTATTTTTGATGGTGTTTTTGAAAAAAACCCTCTTTGAATTCAAAATATTGTGCATGTCCATTCGGGACCGAATTTTCCTAAGGGGGGATAATGTCCCATTTTAGAACAGGTACTTGTCTCGTTTAAGAGTCTGATTATATGTAAAAAAGATGTATTTCGGTACATAGGCATCCAAATGCCCTAATATTTTACATGTTAGAGAATATTTTCTTAAGGTTGTTAGCAAATTTCTATGTATTAACAAGTAACTTAAGATATACTTTGATGTTCAAATGCTCCACACCAAAGTTTTTTAGAAATTGTACCTGCAATGAAGACCCTAAGCTAAAATTTTTGATTTCATAGCTCGCACACATTAGGTAAGAGGCATCTAAGTGTTAAGCCTAGGTACCATAACATATGATCATTTAAAATTATCATGTAGATTAAGTACTGCCCAAGGAAATAGTGAGGATCCTTGGGACAAAAAGTTAGCTTTAAAGTGAAACTACGGAGTGCACGGTTAGGAAAGTGCACGGCAACGCATTTGGAAGCATATGTTCTATAAGCCGAGAGACAAGGTGATACGCTCAACTTACTTCTCAAATAAGAAGTAAGCGGTCGCGTCAAGTAAATAACCCAACTATGAGTGTGGATCGTTCCCCACGAGGAAACAGTCTAGACTTAACTTTCAACTTGATTATACTATTGTTCGGGGTGATAACTTCCTTAGAAGTGAACATAAAAATTGTAAAAAAGGGGGGTTTGTAATTTCCAATGAGTAAAATACTATTAAATTGAAAGAGACACTTAGAGTTTTGGAAAGTTGGGTTTTAAAATCAATTAATCAAATACTGGTTTCCGTGTTCCCCACAGGTTCATAACTTGATAATTCTAACTATCCAATTCTTTCCTATTACTTTTTCTTGCCATGCAAGTGATAAGTTATTTAATTTCTAAATCCTTGGTCCGGCATCTCGAAAATCTCATCCGCCCGTTGGTCCTTCTAACGTGTGTTGCTTTCCTACCCTTATCGTTACTCATATTAAGCCATCCGTATTCGATATTTGACTAAGTTACTATACTACATCGTATCAAGCATCTAGCCTATAATAGTATACCTAATCTTCTATGTTAAAATTCTTTTTCATCTATCTACCTCCTTGGTCGGCAATTTGCATTAACGGTCGAGTTTCTAAACGTTGATCATCCGTTAAAAAGACTTCTAATCGAAGAATTATTAATACATGCAAGACACTTTTCTAGAATTATTATTTTAGCTAGGGTTTTATCTCATTTATTTGACCGATGGTTCCCCAACCCTTAGTTATGGAGTGTTAGTTATCATGCATAAACACAATATTCAAATAATATTAAATAAGATTCATGTTCTTTATTCAATGATAAAGAATAAGTCCGAAAAATTGCTTGATTTAGCCACCAAAATTACTTGTAAGATCTCCATTAGATCAAACACTAATCAATAAGTCTAAATCTATTTCTAATATTGCAGATTCTAACCTCAAAAACGGGTTTTTCGAACTATTTATATGAAAAAAATAAAAACCTAATTAAACAGGGGTTCTAATTCGTGAAAAAATCTGGCCAAATGCGGCTGGTCGACGACCCTCGAACGGACCCGTCGTGGTCAATTATGACCCGTCATGGACTCCGTCGTCCCATACTTGGTGCAATTCATTTCTATTTCTTCTGCTGCTATTTCTTTCATTCCCTCAACGGCAGTGTGACGGACCTCAATGAGCACACAACGGTCCGTCGAGGGTCTCGTTTCAAAAAGACTTCAACTCTTTGGTATCTGGGTACTGGATCACTCTCAGACCTTCAACGACGAACCTGCAGGACGGAAGACCTCAGTAGCAGGACTGAACCGTCACAGCTTTCGTAATACCCACACTTGTCAGACTTCCCCCTCTTCCCTCATCAGCATCTTCTCTAAAATCGCTGCACCGTACGGACCGTCACAGGCATGACGGACCCGTCACAGGCATGACGACCGTCCTAAGCGCCGTAGGTGGTCCTCTTACAGCATTTTTCTCATCAAAAGTCTCCGCATTTGTCTTGGACCTATTTCCTGCAAAACAAAGAGAAACTTGATCAAAAAATAACAACAAAAATGGCTTTTGGACTCACAAACTTAAGGAAAAAGCTTAAAATTATACCGTGAAACCACGGTATATCAAACACCCCTCACTTAAATTCATTGTTTGTCCTCAAGCGACGCACTATGACTCCTACACAATCTTTGTACAATAGTAATTCAATGTTTGTATCCTTTTGCAATCATTTGCATCAATCCCGAATAATCCATCAAATCTCTGCATTCTATCACTATTTAGGCCCTTGAATTTTGTGGGATCGAACATGACAAAGACTCACCATGCACTAACACCTATCCTCTTCAATTCTCAGATGTTCTAACAATTCTGGTATTGCAAACTAATGTCCTCACTTTTAGAACAAAATCCTCCCTAACCACATTTTTTTATGTCTACAACCACCCTAGACATTGTTGCCTTGATAAAGGGCCACACTTTTTGACTTTAAAGACAACACTTTTCAGGGTTTGGCTTAAATCCCCGTACCCTTAAGTTTAGCAACACTTTTAGACGTGTTGCCTTATCAAGCTGCGCTTAAAAGCGTTGCCAAAAGGCAAAAAGGCCACGCTTTGCAGCGATGCTTAAAAGTGTTGCCTATTAGCTACACTTTAGGCTTAGGCAGTACAGTCAAAAATAACCACGCTTTTCAGCTACGTTAAAGGTGGCTTTTTTTAAGCCCACGACAACTTTCATCAAGCGTAGCCTAATAGGCAAAAGTGGCCCCACACTTTGCAAACTAACGCTAAAGTTGGTTTTGCCTTACCTCTACACTTTTTAGTGTGGTCTTGCTACCATATTGGCCCACAATTAATGAAGTGTTTGCCTGTTATTCTAAAAAATTATCTTAAATCACTTTGAAGGTGTAAGTCTTTGTCCATGATGCATACGCATTTAATAGGCCACAAATTTCTAATTAAATACAACCAATATCTGTGTTTGCAATACATAATTTTCAAGCATCATTAGCAATAAGTAATTCAAATTAAGCGATTTTCATAAAAAACTCAAAACATATATGTGTTGTGTACATACCATACTTATAAGCAAATATTTTTAAATGTGTACACAATAGTTCTAAAAAGTATTCTCACATTCAATATATTCCACCAATGAATATACTTCAACAAATCAAACATAATTAGTCAAACTTTCACAATAGTTCAAAAACTCTTCACCCTGCACTTAAATAGATCAAATTGACTTGTGGCGACCCTTCATTTTGATCACCCCATTTCCCTACACATTTAAAATGTACAACCTCAGATTGCAAAGTTACTAAGGAGGCAAGAAGTGTTCCAGATCCAGTTCAGATTGCGCAGTTCCCTGATAAAAGATTGCAACTGCGGATTTTTTTAGTTCACTTTTACAAATTCCCTATATTAACACGTTTACGAAAGTATCACTGGTGATGCAGCAACTTTATAGCAAAGCAAAGAAACAACTAAGCAAAGACTTACTCTAAAATAAGTGAGATGTTTCCTGTAAAGAAGTATATGGCCCCTTGGTCCAATGATATTTTCTACCACTCGCAAACTTTCTCTGTCTCCACGCGCTTCAAGTGTTTCATTGACTGTACCAGGTCTTTCTGAGCCTAGTGTTATAATCCTGTAATTTTTTGTTGTCCTCTTGACCCCCCTTGTATGTATTACTTAGTGACTGGATCTGCAAATATTAGAATTTTAAGCTTTTCTTACAATGTAATTCAAAACTTTAATGAAAGCCAACTAATATACACCTGAGGTTCTTTTCTTAACCTTCTGTTTGCATTGGAGTGTCCCTTGTTTGAGCTCTTTTCACTCTTCTAAAGGGAAACTTTCAGTGTCTCTACTGTATCTCTGGCAAGCTTCTCTATCTTATCAGAATCCACTGCTTCCTGACGAACACTTCAAGTTGCATTATACGATACTTCTTTTTGGAAAATTAAAAACAAACTTAATATTGCAGATTACAGTTTCATTTCATATTCTTTCCAACTGCATTCACATATCACAGTTTCTAAATTAATTCGTAGAGACAAACCTAGTTATTAATAAGTTGTGCTCAATTTTCTTACCATGAAGTGATAACATTTTATTATGACGCAAACTAACACCACAATGGTACCAGAAGAAGATGAACATTTCCAGACTACATAATTTAATTTAATTGTTTGACATCATAAACTATCCAAACTAGTATTTTACATTCATATCAATAGAATAACCACAAAGTTTAGGGTACTCAGTCATTCCAGTCATATCTTCACCTATTTAAGGCGTATGGAACTAAGTAAATAAAATAAATTACAGAAGAAACAATAGAGTTATTGGATCACATACCATTGCCTCGTTTGCATAATTATCATCACTAAATTGAGGCCACCACCCAATCACCCTTCTTTGAAAAGTTTTCCTTTCGACCTGTGCGGTTGCGCCCTATCTGTAGCACAAACCTTCCCTTCTCTTTCGCAAAAGGACAAATGCCAATAAATTTACATCATAGCATATAGCCAGAGTCATACAACTACGCAAGCATTCAACATTTTACCAGCAAAACTAAACAGAAGTAATCCAGATACCCTCCCCCCCCCCCCCCCCCCCCCACACACACAACCTAAGGACTATGAATGTTGTCCACTACCCACTAGTTTAAGAAAAATCGTTTATGACATATCACAAATTTACATTCTACTGATTGAATAACTTATTTCTAAATGGCAAACCGTAATGTCTCCTTCCTGTCTGCTATATTGCACAAAAATCATTTTGACAGAAACTCAAAAGCTGAAAACAACACTACCTGATCTTACCAGAGTTAGTTGGCAGGGAAAAGATTACCACTAATGCCATAACGGAGTTTATCCTGGATGGATATTAACCAACAAGTACCATACTTCATAAACTTGCAATCATTTCTTTTCTTTTAGAAGAAAGAAGGCGAAGCAAACTAGAAGGCAACATATGGATACACTGAACACTAAGTCCAATTTAGAAAAGCCCAATCTTTCCTATATGAAGTCACTAACATATGTAATGGGATGAGAAGTTTCCTTTGAAATTTATTGTAATTAACTATTGGGGTATCATGACAATGGAAATAATGTATCTGTGAAGACATTTTACACTTATAACAGGTTCAGATGAACCACTTGGAGGGCTTAAGCAACCAAATCAGTACAGACACTTCAGAAGAGTTCCTGCAACATACTTCATTTCAAAATCGTTCTAACCCTAGATATAGCTACAGCAGTTAGCTTTACATGTGACTCTTCTATGTCCAAAAGAAGCATCATGGCGATAACCGAAATATAAACAGATTTTTTTGAGATGGGGTCCGAGATAATCACCCTCCAAGATCACAAATACTTGGAATTCCGTCTCCACCTCCGCATAGCTTTTCCTCCAAACCATGATAAACGCACCACCTTCTTTCTCAATTGCTTGACATCTTTTCTCATTTCATAGATGGATTTCTTTTTCCTCCGGGCACAATACTTATAATCCGCAGCTCTGATGAAGAGGTAAAACACTTATCTGTGGGGCCACTCATAAAAAATACACGCATGCGTCAGATATTGTTGCTAAAACCCCATCCCAGATCTCTCCATGAAATATTCTTGAGGATAACACCTCTGAATTCCACAGGAAATAGCATATCCATTCACCAGTGTGTTCTCGAACTTCCCTTCCTCCTTTCCAATCCTCTCCATGTAGTAGATTCCATGTAAATAATTTTTTCCACCGACAAGAATGAATTTTCAAATCATCAAATGGTTTTAGAAGCCAACTGCAGGTAAGTGTCTATACAATACCTCAGCATGAGTGGGTAAACAACCCAAACAACAAACCCGTTGTAATTCCACACGGTGGGGTTGAGAAGGGTAGTGTGGCATCCTAGACTTACCCAGGTAAAGAGGTTGTTTTCCGTCATCACCCAACATAAATTGGTAATCTTAAAGAAAAGAGGGGGGTAAAAACCCTTTTAAAACCAGTCAAATTTACTTACAAATTCATTGTTAAAGTATATTAAACTTAAATTCGTAATGATAAGAACATAATCCCTTCCTCCTCCTGGTTTTGGGCAACTGTGAAAATCAACCTACCAAAATGCCCCATAATTTCAATCAGCTTTCTTTACGAGAGATATAATTGCAAAATGCTAGGAATTTCATAGAAGACAATTACAGTTCTATAATATTAACTTAGATAAGAAAAAGAGTAAACAACGAAGGACCTTCACAACTCAGTTTTCGATGAAAAGCGAATAACAGGGTATACAAAAAAGGAAGAAATCTTAAACCTCAGTTTTTCGATCTTCAACTTAATCTTCCATCATCAGCTCAACTCTCTTCAATTTAGGGCCTTCGTCTTCAGCTCAATAAAGCATGAGAAGGTAAAACATCTTCTGTATAAAAGAGTAAAGTTGGTTTGGAGGACCCTGGAGCAGAAAAGGTTTCAACATTATTAATTTTTTTATTAATTTTTTTTTGTCCAATAAAATGGGAGGGATAGTAAAAATGTTTGGAGAGGAATATATATTTGTGACAATTCTCAGGCCACACTTTTAAATGTTTGTTTCTTTTTTTTAACAATTACAAAACAAAGGACACTTTTATAAGTGTGGCCATATATGTAAATTATGTAGCCATTTATTTTATATTGTACCACCCTTAATAAAGTGTAGCTTATATCATTTAAAAGAGTACACTTTACAAGTGTTGCTAATATTGTCGTTGCAAAAGTTAAAAATTTAGGCAACATTTTTAAAAATGTGTTCCCAAAATAGTTTAGGCAACACCTTTTTAAGTGTTTTGCTCAGATTTTAGTGTGGCCGTATGCCTAAAATGGTGTAGTGCTCGTTTTTTCACACAATGATTTCAGTTTGAGTATAAGGATTACATTTCCAACACTCGCTCTCAGAACAAAGTCACACACCATTCATTACCTTGCCATAATCTTGGCCTTATTTTCACGCATTCAGTTCGCTATACAACCCTTAGGATCACGATAGACTTTTTTTAGCTTGTAACATACGGGCTTAGGGGTTAGGTAAGGGTATCATTTTTAAGGTAATACGTTAGTGGACTTTTTGAACTCCCTTGACATATCGGCAAACCTTCCCTTTTTATCATCTTAGCTCGCCCAGTTTCCATACTCTTCCCCCTTTGCTAACTTTTTTCTTCTTTTCTTCCTTTGTGTAAGTGATTTTTCTTTTCTTTACTTTTCTGTTCAAACTAATTCTGAGTTACTTACTTTTGTTCTTTCTCTCTCTTTTGTTCTGTTCAACACTTTCCAGAGCGTCCTCATAATAGCCACCCTCAACTCATGGCTTTGCCATGAGTCCAGGTACACATCCAACATTTGGTTAGGGCCAAAACGAAGGTTGTTTACTGTATTAGCCCCCTCAACTTATGCTTTTGGCATAGCTGAGGTGCACATGTCCAAGTATGTACCAAGGGCCACACATTGTTCCCCCTAAAAGATCAGTTAGGGTGAAAAAGAAAGGTCTAATTTTACGCTCAGTTATTTTGGATCAAAGAAGTAAAAATTTCATTTCGGTTCTTTTATTTGGGTAGAATGGGATTTCTTGAATAAGTGCCTATGATCCTTTCCCTAATTGTTTGTTACAACTTACTTTTAGTCAGGACTAACCAGGCAGTTCTAGCTCAGTACCGATAATTGGACTATTCAATTCCTCATGTCACATGACATTTCATCACTATACCGATTATTAGACACCTGTTCGAATTAAGACTTTAGGGTAAATTGCAATGGTGTGTGACTCTATTTCACACGCTTAGGAGCCACACAATTGTCAGTTACTAGCGTAGTCTGCCGTTATTTTCAGTTAGCAGGATATCATTTTAGCCATCAGCTCTAGATTAACTATGTACAAAAGTATATACACAATGCCGGTTCAACAGAAAAAACAAATAATCAGTCTTTGAGGAAAAATAACTCAGGCACGAAAACCTAACCCCAAAAGAGGTGTGAGTTTGGGCTATGTCTCAGACTTCAACCCTACACTCACTTTCCATTTACCCACCCCCAACAAACAAAAAAAAAAACAGGGCCCCCCCCATGCATTGTCCCCAATGCATAAAAATCTAAAGATTAGAGGTGTAGTGC
This sequence comes from Solanum habrochaites, assembly GCA_027704765.1. Taxonomy (NCBI): domain Eukaryota; kingdom Viridiplantae; phylum Streptophyta; class Magnoliopsida; order Solanales; family Solanaceae; genus Solanum; species Solanum habrochaites. Next base: position 39,298,340 of record JAKWJA010002489.1, on the reverse strand, counting down.
AGCAAACCTGTGGCGCATAGCGCCGTCGATCAGCAAGCCTGGTGGGGTCCTGGTTTCCGAACCCACACTCCTCTGCAATCTGGACACCCTCAGTGGTTTCCTCAGCAATCTGGACCACCCTCATGATGTCCTCAGCAACCACCCACCGCCCAATCAGTAGTGCATCCTGCTGTCTCTAACAGTGCGGAGCTAGAACGCCCCAGCCGCTTATCTGTATGCTCTGATTTAGGGTCGCCTCCGCCTCCAGTTCTCTCATAGCGCCCTGTGTAGTGTGTCTCTCCTACGGCTTCTGTCCTGTCCTTGCCCCTAGTGCCTTTATATGATCCCCTCTCTCGCGCGCTGCTGTTATTGTCCCTCGACTTCGTCTCTCCTCCCGCCTCTATTCTCTTGGCATCTCCATCCTTCTGATCGCGACACACCTTCCTTTGGTTGCTAGCATGCTCCCTAGCCCTTGGCACTCTCTCGAGGGAAGGTGTGTAATGTCTGAGGTGGCAAAAGGGCCGCCCATCCAGTGTCCCTCAAGAGGGCTCGACAACGCTGCCTTAGATAGTTCAGCACTCTCACCTCCACCTCTCCGATCCGTGATCGAAATGTCTGCCCGAAACTATCGACTGCATCCTGCAGAGTCGCACATCTACCGGAGTGGAGGGCGGGCTAACACTCTCAACGCAAATGCGTCTGTCGCTGGTGAACCTCAGAATCTTCCGCTGCATCTTCCTCTCATATGATGCGCATTCACATCAGACTAAGTATAGACTTCTTCATCCTAGGCTGGATATTATGCAGAAAGTGGACATTTGTGCCTCCCAGTTTTTGGACTCTATAGAGCGGCCCGTAATGGTAGAGGTGCCTGTGGCGAGAAGCTCGGGGCTGGGCTAACTACCGAGATAAGACTCGACAGTGGGTAGTGTCCAGTGGACGCCTTGTAGCGGGTTCGGGCCTGGGCCACCGTATCCGCCAAAAAGGGGATCATCCATTAGTGGTGGAAGCTCTAGACGAAGCCCTCGACGTGGGGCCAACTCATTGGCCTCGTCGCCTAATAATGAGGCCGATGTCAACGGTGCCCTGCGGGTCTTCAACTTATCTATGTGGGGCCATATGGGCACACCTGTGGTCCTACATGTGAAAAAATCATACACGGGAAGGGAATAGGTAGAGTTGACCTTGAATGCCCTCGTCTCGTCATGCAGGCCTGAAGAAGCCATGTGAGTCGACCTGAATCGGCTATCATCGCTGCTATACAAATCCCAAGTGGACGCTTTTTCACACTGTGGAGAACTGAGGTAGTGACGGACGAGCATCCACACGACTCGCGACGAACGTGAAGGTTTGACCTTTCTTGAATGGCCCCCTTCGGTTCATTGACCAATCTGCACCCCTCATCCGTCACTGATAGTGTGCAGTGCCATCCACCTCTTGGTTGTCTCTCTCATGCCTGCTAGCGCAATAACTGGCCTCCTTCCACTATCTCAGCGGTAGTCAACTCGCAGTGTGGGGATTTCCGCGTAAGCATCTTTATCTCTTCCCGTATCGGAATCGGGGATAGCTGGCAGGGAAATGGTCAACCTGCACGCCCCGACTCGAACCTGCTCTAAGTGGGCCTGTTTTAGCGGGCAGACCCCGGCACTATCGATCTGTGATCAGAGAGTCGCTACGTATGTTGCATAGAACTCTCGGACCACTTCCTCGTTGTATCATCCCAACGGATGGGCTGTCCACCTCTAAGATATGCCTGGTGAAATATGTTGTTGATCTCCCGCACCTCGATGGGAGACCTCCCTGTAAGTACCCCGCCGCTCCACGGTGAGTGTCGGAGTCATTACTCCTTTAACCAAGTCAGGAATTTGGCGTCGGGAGTACCTTGAAACTGTCCTTGCGATGCAACCACCATTTTTTGGCTAGGTTGGTCAGAGGCTGGGGTGGGGACCTGGGCTGGTGCGCCGGATGTAGAGTTCCTGAACTGTCAGCCTCATTAATGAGGCCCGACGCTGCAGCAGTGGCGGGTGAGGGGCAACCTAAGCAGAGCCTGAAGCTTCTCGGACCATGGATACGCCCTAAGGGGCCAGACTCTCCTTCCTCATGGGTGGCTGAACCCAGAGGGTGTGCCGTTAGTGTGCGCTCCTCATCAGACTGGGAGGCAGTGACTACGCCGGATGTCCACCTTCTTGGGTGTGGGCTCTGGGGGAACGGGTATCACGGGAAGGGCGGAGGTTCCTGGAGCATGTATCATGGTCCCACTCATCATCAAAGCCGATAAACTTGGCGGGAAGACGGGTGGGGCGATAGACTTAGATCGCCGCGTGCATAGGTTGCGGTCTTTGATTGGGTTTCCATAGTCGATGGTACCTGTAAGGAGCAGTATTAGTATGAGTAGTAGCAAGCGACAGGCAACTCAATGACATAAACTTTTTAAAATAGTGTGGTAGTAATATTTAAACTTTATCACACTACGAGACCCGATGAAGTCCCTCATCGTGGCTAATGACCGGACCGTCATGAGGTCCGTCGTGTGGTACTTGGTCTATGTATATAAAAAGAACCCTGAAAGAGGTTCTCTGACTAGCATGGATAGTCCGAGCAGGACGGATCGTCGTGAGTAGACGGTCCTTCTCAGAGTCTGTCGTAAGGACACTTGAAAAATTTTGAAGACCCTTACAGAGGGTCTCTGAACCATCATGACGGTCATGCAGGACGGACGGTGGTACGACGGTCCGTGTACAGAGTCCGTCGGAGACACTGGGAACAATGTTGGAGACCCTATCATAGGGTTCTCTGACCATTTATGACTGTCGTGAGAGGACAAACCGTCGGGGGTACGATTGGTCCCGTCGTAAGAGTCCGTCGTAGGGACACTTAGAAAATGTTTGGGAGAACCCTTATCAGAGGGGTCTCTGACATATGACCGGTCGTGCAGGAAAGACCGTCCGTGAATACGACGGGTCCTCACACTTTCATTGGCAGTGTCGAGGGTTTCTGGAACGGACCCTACGACAGTCCGTCGGTGTTGCCGACGGTCCATCATCGGTGGTCCGCGTTCTGAGTGACATGGCAGAACTTACAGGTACTCTAGGCAACCCCATGAACCCCCATGGTCTTGTAGTTGTTGTTGACCATCTTTGTCTATCCCAAATACCTAAGAAACTACCAATCAAAATTACTATTCCTAAGGGTTTATCAACACACATGACATTTCGAACAATTTTGAGCAGCCTAGGATTAGACATAATCACAATCAAGTGAAACTATATAAACGACTAAAAACTAAGCTAATCACTAACTACGAAACCAAAATGCAAGTAAATGATATAAATTTAGAGACCCATAACCTTTGGAAATGTAGAAAAACACACGTGAGGATGATTCAGGTGGCATGGTAGATACCATCGGCAGGCCGCACCCACTAGTATTATAATAATATAAGGTTTTGGGGAGATTTGTGGAGGGATGATCGCAGTGGAGGAGTGGTGGAAGTTGCAAAGAGAGGGGAGATAGAGAATTTTGAAGTAATGAGGTTAATATGGAGGGGTGGAAGTAATAAACGGTCAAATTTTAAAGTGTCCAGCCGGTCGGGTCGGGTAGAATTCATTACTCACGGCGACGGTTACCCGACTACGGTTCCATCCGCATTGTGATGGGCCGTCCGTAGGTTCGTCGTGTGTGCCCTAATATTCAAATGACAGAACTACGTACTTGTGTGCCGGATGCCTACGACGGTAACGTTGCATGTGCAAGTCCGTAGTTGTATCCTTCAGTGGCTACTGCGGAAGTAGTGTTCTGCAGAATCTCCTGGTTATGTGCCTGAAATTTAAAACCCATTAATAGAAAAAATGCTACCATTAATTAAAAAGACGATAAGTATTGGGTTTGCCTCCCACAGCGCCTGATTTAATGTCTCGGCATGAGGACTGGGGACACTTGATTAACTCAGACTTTCATCAAGATGGTACGGCTCGATCACTTCATTCGCGATTCAGCATGCCCAAAATAGAGTTTATTTATTCTATTCTATTCTCTTTAACCCCGCACTCCCTCCTTGTAGTTTTAACTCCCAACTTCCTATGATGGAATACTTGGGTAATCAAATAAGGGCCTGTCCATTTTGGACTTGAGCTTGCCCAGAAGACAGGCACCCCAGAACTGTCTACAAGCAAACCAATCCCATCCCCACCATAAAATCTTGTTTTGCATTTTTTTTGTCTGTAGTCTCACTTCTTCAATCTTTTCTTTGTTGTCTATGGCAGATACCTAATGCAAACACCGATTGGATTTCACCACTCTGCATCGTGTCCTTACAAATGTTGAAGTTCCTTCTTCATTATTCATCCAGAAAGTCATCTGTCCCTTCTCCATTATCAACTAGGCTCTACTATATCAGTGAATGGCCCCCAAGACTAATAGGCCACTTTCAAAATTCGACCTCACAATCCACATTAACAAAATCAGCGGAAAATGAATTATTCCCACTTTAACTAGCAATCATGGATTATCCGTATAGGAGTTTCACTGTCCGTCACCATCAGTAGCCGCATTGTAGTGGGGTTTTTGGATCCCCCATCCCAACTTCTTGTAAATTGAGAGGGGCATGAGATTTATGCTTGCCCCCAGATCACATAATGCCTTTCGCAAAATGTAATGACCAACTGTACAAGGGATATTGAACGCACCAGGATCTTTCTTTCTTTTGTCCGATGGATCTCGTAGCGATAAACACTATAAGTTGCTGCAGTCTATCAATCAGTCTTGAAGTACCATCTTTTCTTCTTTCTTTGTGACAGATCTTTCACTAATTTGGCGTACACCGGGGGGGCATATGTTCGAAAAGCCTTCTACCAAAGGGCCTTGATATAAAGTTGCTTCAACATAGTTATGAAACATCGGTATTTACCATCCTCAGTTCTTTTCACTAATCTCTGAGGGAAAGGTGGTGTGGCCTAGTCATGGGAATTACCTCGATGGGTGCTTCTGCATCTTTTAATTAACTTTCCTCTGCTTCACCACTCTCTTTACCACCTTATCATTATCCGTTCTCACATTTTTCTCGGCCGATGGCATAGGTGGGTCAATGGTTTGCCTACTACCCCGATTGGTGGAATGGTCCATACAGTGCGCATCATTCTTTGGATTTTTGGACAGTGTTGCTTGGAAGAGTTTTCCCGATTGCCGTGTGTTTCACTTTCGCAAATAATTGGGCCACTTTGCAATCGATCTGTTTAATCGAAATTGCTTGTGGTATTCACTTTTTGCCCAATACTAGCTAAATCACCCCTTAATTCTTTATGTGCTCATCACTAGCATCGAACCACCTCCTTATCATTTATGCAACATAGCCTCAACTCTCGGCCATACTATCCCACCATCCCTAGGAGTACTCTATCACGATTTGGAGGAGGAACATAGGGTCCACTCGCTGTCGTTTCTATACCATAGTTCTCCTTTGCAAAGTTGTTGTCGCGGTTGTAGTTACCATCTCGGACATAATGACCCGCACGGTTTAGTTAACCGTATTCGACCTTGGTTTCCCTTGACCTTGGCGCCAATTAATCCGGCTTTGAGCCTTGGGCTCTTGGTCCGGAAACACCCCATCTGTTTCATTCACTTCATTAGTAATCTCCTCATAATACCACTCATCGTTTGGAGTGGTGGTTTAGCCAAGTAGTTGACTGCATTAAATCTTTTCTACACCCCCATGAAATGTTTTAGTCACCAACCCAAGCCTCAGTTCTCATTTGAGCCATTTTTTCTTCAACGAATATCATCTGTGGCTGGGTTGAGAGTGGACCGCACTGCAAAGGTGTTTCTGTGTTTCCCCTGTATCAGATTTTTCTAGTACTCTCCAACTTGGTTATTTCCGCGGAATTCTTTTCTAAGTTTTTCACAGCGTCCTACGCATAAGGACATTCCCTCCCATACGATCCACCTCTATAAGTGTCCAATACCGCTTGGTTGTTATCATCTGTCCCTATAGAGTATTCTTTCAGTGACTCATCATCTATACGTTGATTTGGAACACTTCTCCAGAATGAGGTGAACTAATCACAAGACTACTAAGTGACTCTCCTGGTATTGCCACAAAGTGTAGTCACCCTGTCTTTGTGATTTAGTTTCTTTGCGACCCTGGATAGTAAGCATGCTAAGAATGACATCCCTTAGTTTATGTCCAATAAAGATGGAGTTGTAATGGGAGCTCAGTGAACCACATAGCCGCCTCTCCCGTCAGTGAGAGAGGAAACACTCTTGCCTATTACATCTTAGATCAATCAGCCTCCCACATCAACTTTTACACACTGCCCTTTACTTAGCTATAATGGGATGTGGATCCTCCAGAAGGTAGCCCGAAACAAACCTCTGCAGTGAGGCAGTGAGCATTTGGCATCATGACTACTATTTACCACAAAAGTGTGGCCTGTGGGTAAGAGGGGCAAAACCAGCGGCCCATCCGAATCTCTATTTTTCGTTAGCCTCTATAGTATGCTGGGGCGTGGAGCGGGATTCTGTCCCCCTCGGTTGATGTTTCACGAGAGCCGAGCAATCGGGTAACCATCTGACCCTGAACATCACCGAAGTCTGGATGTTCTGTTGGATCCCCTATCATGGATTCCCAAATTCCGGATTCATGTTTCTCGCAGTGTCCTCTAACTTCGTGATCGTAGGGAACAACGGTTCTCTTACTCTCCGTGTGTTTGGTAATACAAGGAGGTAGTTCTGAAAAAAGAATCAAAACATAAACAAAGGGTAAAATCAAGAAAATATCACGTAAACTATAAGTATAAGTTCAAGTTATCTAAAAGCAAATTCCCTCCTCCCCCGGCAGCGGCGCCAAATTTGATAATACGCTCAAAACTTACTTCTCCAATAAGAAAGTAAAAGCGGGCCCGTCAGTAAATACCAACAGTGAGGTTGGGATCGTTCCCACGAGGAAAATAGTCCTAGACTTAACTTCAACTTGATTATTACTATGGTTCGGTTTTATAACTTCCTTAAAAGTAAAACATAAAATGGTAAAAAGGGGGGTTTGTTTCCCTAAGAGACACTTAACGTTTTTGGAAGTGGGTTTTAATCAATTAATCCAAGTACTACTAGGGTTTACGTGTTCCCCCACATAGGTTCATCTTTTGATAATGTCTAACTATAACAATTCTTTCCTAGTATCTTGCATGCAAAGTGGATAAGTTTGTTTTCTAAATCCTTGGTCCGGCATCTACAAAATCTCACTCCGCCCGTTGGTCCGGCACGGTGTGTTGCTTTCCTAACCCTTATCGTTACCCCTCAATATTACGCATCGTATTCGATTATTTGACTAAGTGAACTACCTCGTACCAATCAATACTACCTATTAGAAGTATACACTACATCTATGTTTATAATTCCTTTTCTATTATCTACCTCCTTGGTCCGGCAAGTAGCAGTAAGGCGCGTTCTAACGTTGATCAGCCCGTTAAAGACTTCTAAGCGAAAGAATTATTAATTACATGCAATACCCGTTTCTAGAATTGTTATTTTAGCTAGGGTTTATCTCATTATTTGCCTATGGTTCCCACAACCCTAGTTTATTGAGTTTAGTTTCTCATAGCCCCCCCATAAACACAATATTCAAATATATAAATAAGAAATTTCATGTACTTACTCCATAGAAAGATAAAGTCCGAAAATTGCTTGATTAATCACCAAAAATTCCTTGTAAGAATCTCCAGAGAATCAAACACTAATCAATAAGTCTCATCATATGATTTCTAATATTGCAGGTCTAACCTCAAAACCAGGTTTTTCGAACAATTTATATGAAAAATAAAAACCTAATTAAACAAGGGTTCTAATTCCTGGAAATCCTGCCAAAACGCGGCTGGGTCGACGACCATGCGCGACGGACCGTCGTGGTCATGACGGACCGTCGTGGCCTCCGTCGTCCCATACTTGGTGCATCTCTTCTGCTGCTTTTCTCATTCCCCTCAACGCAAGTGTGACAAGACCGTCTAGGCACAACGGTCCCGTCGAGGGTCTCCCTACAAAAGACTTCATTCAACTCTTGGAATTTGGGTACTCTTGGATCACTTCTTTCTCTGATTTCACGACGAACCTGAAGGACAGACCGTCATACCAGGACGGACCGCACAATCTTTCGTATCCCACACTTGTCATACTTTCCCATCTTCCTTCAGCAGCTTCTCTCGCTGCCACCTACGGACCGTCACACTGCATGGACGGACCATCATAAGCTCCCGTAGGTGGGTTCTTCAATCATTTTTCTCTCAAAATCTCCGCTTTGTCTTTGACAGATTTCCTTCCTGTCGAACCAAAGACAAACTTGTTATCAAATTAGCACAAAAGGCCCTTTTGGGGACCGCATTAAACTTAAGGAAAAAGCATTAATTATACCGTGAAACCACGGTATATCACCAAGCGACCAAGCCCAACCGATTCGGTTAGGGCGGTTATGGAGGCCAGCACAATTCAGATCAAACCATGTGGGGACAATCTTCCTAACTAATCCTAGGCTCTAACTAACCTATCTAACTAGATAAATCAACTAGGACTAACTAAAATGAATTAACTAGTGTGCCCAAAATACTAAGACCTAACCATGTTACACTAGTCAAGTAGCTAACTAAAGAAACATTCTAGTACCTAACCTAGGATGGTCCAAAGTGGTTATTTATGGTCCTAGTGACTTAGGGATACTTTTGTAAGTACCCTAGGCCACATAATTAATTAAATTTGCAACTTAATTAATTAATTTAAATTCGTGGTCAAACCCGAGACGCTTAGAAAATTTGAAGAATTTGGCTAAGTTAAATTCTCTCTTATTTTTAGTCAACTTAGGAGGGGAGGGGCATTTAGGTAATTAGCTAATGGATTTATTTAATTAAGTTATTTAGCCTAAGTTGAATTAGTAAATATTCAGTTCCTAAGACTTAGACTCACGTTTATCAAATAGAATCCCACGACTAAAAAGCAGTGAACAAACATGAGAAAAATAGAAAAATACTCCTATTTCTCCTTAGGCGATTTCAAGGCAATTCGTCAAGATTTTCATGCAAAGTATAGTGTGATCCTCGTAGATTCAATTCTACAGTAAGGTATGGGTTATTCTCTAGGATTACTTTCCCCTGGAGGATTTTCAAACATTTTGAATTCAAGAGAAACAAATCTAGGGTTGTTCCCAATGAAATTATCGAATGTTCATGTCCCTAGTTCTCCCTATTTCAGATTCTAGTAGTATGTATAATGCAAGTATAGAGCATGTTGTTTGTATGTGGTGCTAACTTATCATTATGTGTAGGTTTTTGTGATTTGATAATTTCGAATGAGACCTACAGGTTAGATGCGTATGATTAGAGTATCATTTACATGAGATAAGATATGTTGTAATTCCTAATTGTGTTCGGGAAGATGAAATTGTTATAAGTCGTTTATGAAATTCAGTTTATTGTTGAAAGGAATGAAGGTTTTGATTACTGTTTGTGTTTACATTAGATATGTTTGTAAGTGTTTTGAATTCAGTGTTTCCCAAAAGAAATAAGTATGAGAATAAAAGCTAGTTAATGAATCTTCAATGCCAAATCAACTTTATAGCTTGGCCAAACTAAGCACCGAATTGTTCTTATAAGCTAATCAAATTTTAAAAGTTGACTTGCTTAAGATGATGAGATTACTATGGCATATACGTGATGTTAATTGACTTGGCTAGTGATGATATCATGACAAGTGTTTAGTGAAAGTTTGATTTATGCAAATAAATTGGCCAGCAATAATATTTTCAAAATATGTTATAGAAATGGCAAATCACTAAATCATACCAATCTTCTATGGCCAAGGTAAATTATGATTTTTCTTGTAAGGCCATATAAGTGTTAAAGATTGACTTGACAAGATGTATCATAATGAACTCGTAACCTAGGTTATTCCAACAATTGGGACAAGTCCCAACAGAACCTATCTAAATGAACTCGTTAACACAGTAACACATTTAATAAGTCCTTACAACATTTATAAAGAATGGTACAGGACTACCAAATAAAATTGAACAAGATAAGGTTAGTAATGAAAGAACTAAAAGCTTTTGAGTTATGAAATTGACTTAGAATAGGGTGTTAAAGGAAGTGAGAGAAGTCTCACATACACCTAAACAATTATGTTAGAGATACTCACATAAGAGGGTGTTAGAAATCGTGAGACAAGTCTCATTCACACCATAATAGTAATGTAAGATTTAAGTTCACATTTATCAAGTATAGAAAAGGATTACAATTCATCTATTGAGCTAAGCATACCTCATACGGGAAGAAAGCTTCCATAGCAAATGAGTCAACTCTAAAAGTTGTAAAGTATATTAAATTGAGCTAAGAATCGATAGACAAGTAATGAGCTTGTTCAAGCACATATAAGACTCATGAGATGAGACTACCACCAAGGTGGATAAGGGTCTCCAAATTCTCCTAGTATTTAAACTATGTTTCCAGCATAGGTTACTAGCTAGTGGATCCACCTAAGAAAGCTAGGAAGTATTTGGTTTCACTTTGGTCGGTGAACCACCTCTTTTCAGTGTGGGGAAGACACTGATTTCATGTTAGCTCACATGATCTATGTCGATTAATTTCTAAAGATTAATTTAAGAAAGTATGAAAGAAAGAACTAGGAAGATGAGGGGTGTACGGATAGGATGAACAAAGGGTGTGTTTAGACTAAGTAATGATGTAAGTCATTATTAGTCATTGCACAAAATGATCCCAATGAAGGTCTTAAAAGTATATTTTAAGTCAACCCAGCATTTTCAAGGTTAACATGAGATTAAAGAAGGACAAAGGTAAGTTCAAAGTGAACTAAGTAAGCAAAAGCATAAGTATATCAAATCATCAGTGTTTGATAAGATTGAAGTTTTATCAGTTATTGGCTTATGCCAACAAAGGGAGAAAAATATAATGATTCATCAATTGGAGTATGAATATATGCCCCAACATATTTATATTATGAAAATTATAAAATAAATTGGGAATAGCCAACAAAGATTGCCTTATAAAGACATCATGCCCAATTTAAGAAGAATGCAAAGAATAACTTGTGTGTAGGGTAGTCAAATCAATTCCTTAGTCTTTAGGATCACGTACTTCATTAATTGTAGCAATGTGAGTACAATGAATCATTGCATTTATTAACAAAACATAGTATCAAAGGGGATCATTGAACTACACAACAAAAAGAAGAAAAGACTTAAAAATAAACTAAGTCTAGGAGAGGGAGATCTCAGGCTAAGGGGAAAAAAATTATTAAATTTTTCTTCAGTTGCTATAAAATTATGGTCATGATTCCAAGGTCTTATGTTCATATAGAAAATGATTTTTGTGTTTTAAATGCATGAACTAGGTCATATTCCATAGGCATGATTCATAAATAACGATTAGGAAAGTGACGGTTGACTTCACTTTCAAAAATGGGCATTGCTATAGGAAGATATTTCCTGATCTTGCATCAGTCCTTATGATTTGTCCATACACCATACTTAGTACAAGTGTGTACTAACCCATATAAAATACTAATTTAGGGTGCCGGTCCTTGAAGAAGATTAAAATTAGTTGAAGCTTTTTGGACTAGTACCATCAGACTTTTTGGGAGGAATCCTCTTGAGTTTGAGGATGCCTACCCTTAATTTTCTACCTTTAGTATATTATACATAAGTAGTGGATATTGTCCCTAGTGTTTCCTTTCATACATTCGTTCATCTTTCGTATTAAGCCCGTTTTGGCAACTTTAATGAGATTATGAATTCTTCCATTTCAATTGTTCATTTGTTTAATAGGATGGTGTTTATGTTAAGTTTTGTATATCACTCTTAATGCAAGAATTATATAATGTCTAAGTACACTTCTATAAAGTTAACAAAAAAGTTTAAATTTTCCCCTTTGATTAAGCACAAAGAAGGCCTTTGTCTGCAACTTGCGGAGAGGTTAAAACTACGCCAGTCCCTCATGTAGAGTTTATGAACCCGGTGTGACATATATCTTGATCGAACCCACCCGCATGATGGAGTCTGGCCACTTAGTTTCCTCCTCAAGAATCCGAATCCTCAAACCATCTATATTGGGACGCATAACGTCCCTTGTACCATCAGGACACCAATCCCCAAGTAGAAATGAATCATTGGAATTTACCAAGAACCGATTGCTTTTAACTCACATCAATGCTTGATCCAAGGTCTTGTTTGTAGCATCACGTCACCACCTCAAATATGACCTCGGAGTATGACATACGCCACAACGACTTATGGGATAATCATCAATCCGAACCCCTAAACGAGCCAACCTATGAACATCCTTTACTAGGTTTCTCTTAGCTTCCTCAATATGGGACACACTTCACATTGACAAATGACTCAAAGCATCCGCAACTACATTGTCCTTACCAGGATGATAGAGGACACTCATGTCATACTCTTTAAACATCTTTAAGAATCTCCTTTATCGAAGATTTAACTCCTTTTGAGTGAATATGTCTTGAAGACTTTTATGGTCCCTCTACACATCCACATGGATCCCATACAAGTAATGCGCCTAAAATATTTAATGAAAATACCACCGCCAATAACTCAAGGTCATGAGTAAGATAATTTCTCTCATGCACCTGGAGTTGACTAGAGGCATAGGCTATAACCTTCACATGTTGCATAAGAACACACCCCAACCCAACTCTTGATTCATCACAATATATTACAAAACCCTTTGTACCCTTCGGTAGGGTCAATGCTAGAGTAGAAGTATGCCTATCCTTCAACATTTGGAATATCTCCGACCATTCAAATTTCTTACTCTCTGGGGTCAAAGTAGTCAAGGGAGACCAATGGATGCAAGACCATCCACAAACCTCCAGTAATAACCCGCTAGACCCAAGAAACTCCGAATGTCACTTGCAGTTAATGGTCTAGGCCAATTTCTTACCGCCTCGATTTTCCTTCAATTAACCTCAATTATATCATTAGAGATGATATGACCATGAAACTCCACTGACCTCAACCGAAACCCATATTTGTTATACTTGGTAACTTCGTAAAACTTTATTCATGAGATGCGTAAATGAAGCCGGGGCATTTGTGAGACCAAAGGACATTACTAAGAACTCATATTGACTATATAAAGTCTGGAATGATATGTTTGTATATACTCACCTCTCGCCTTAAGTTTGTGATACCCCGACCTCAAGTAAATCTTTGAAAAATAGCTTGCCCCTTGGAGTTGATCAAACAAGTCATCAATCCGAGGGAGAGGATACTTGTTATTAATAGTGACTCTATTGAGTTGGTTGTAATCAGTGAATATACGAACGGACCCATCCTTCTTCTGTACAAAGAAAACCGTATCATCCCTTGGAGAAATACTAGGTCTAGTGAAGCCCTTTTGTAGTAAATCTTTGAGTTGAGCCTTCAATTCTTTTAATACGGATTGAATCATCCGATAAGCAGGAATTTAAATGGTATTTGTATACTGTAAAAAGTTGACACCAAAATCAATTTCCCGTACGGGAGGAATACCGGGAAGATCATTATGAATGACCTTCAGAAATTCCTTCTTTACGGAGACCGATTCAATGGGAGGAATTTTGGAGTCTAGATATTGGAATCTTACTATATGATATAAACACCTATTAAATATCATTTTACATGCCTTAGAACGATATATGATGTGACCTCTAGGGATAGAATTTCCCCCCTTCCACTCTAAAATGGGTTCATTTGGAAAGTTAAACTTCACCACCCTCATTCTACTTCTCTACCCTTGTTCTACAATCTAAAAAGTCAAAGCAAGCATGAAACCAATCCATACCCAATATTACATCAAAATCAATCATATCAAGTTCTACAAGCTCAAAATAAGTAATTCTATTGGGGATTACGGGAAAACTCCTATATAAGCTTTTTGTAACTGACTCATCCACAGGGGTAGACACCATAAAAAGTTCATTCAGAATGTCGAGTAAGATTTCAATCTTCTTAGCTATCAAGGGAGTAACAAAAGATAATGTAGCACCTACATAAAGTAAAACATATACATCAATAGAAAAGAATTACAACATTCCGATCACCACATTGGGAGAAGTCTCTTTCTTACCTCTAAAGCGGAGAGAATAAAAATGATTCTTCTTTGGAGTCTCATTAGAACCACAATCTTGAACTTGACCACTAACCTAGTCTTGAACCCTTACATTAGGGAAATCCCTAACCTTGTGCCCACTTTCACCATAACCAAGATGATTATTTGTTCCATTAAGGCAATCACCATAGTGTTTCTTGCCACACTTTCCACAAGTTGGCTTCTCGGTTGGTGAACTAGTACCCTTTCCCTTTTTAGGCTTAGGGATAGAAACCCGATAATCACGAGCCTTAGGGAACTTGGAAGTAACTTGATTAGACATGCTCTACTTTAATCTAGGCTTGTCTTGAATCTCAAGCCTACTTTTAGAAGAACCACCGTTAAAAGAGCTTGCCTTTTTCGCATCTCTACTCTTCCTTTTAGATCTTGCCTCTTCCACTTGTTTAACATGAACCATGAGACAATAAAGTTTCATATTGTCATGTAGCATAGTCGAATTACACTCTTCTTGCAAGTCATCCGACACTCCTGCACAAAGTGGTTCATTTCATACTTAGGGTCGGAAATCAAAGAAGGAGAATATTTTGATAATTTAGTGAGTTTAAAAGAGTATTCAAGAACACTCTTACCTCCTTGGGGAAGGTTGATGAAATCCACCACCTTGTATTCCCTCTTCTCCGTAGGAAAGAACCTATTAAGAAATGCCTTCTTGAACACTTCCCAAGTCACTGTTCCACCCCTTAATGGCATATTGTCCCTCCTTTGGACATTCAAAATTTAGGCCACATCTTTGATTTGGTAAGTGTCTAACTTGGCATTATGAATAATAGACAACCCATATCATAGAGAATCTTGTATATCTTATTAATAAACTCATAGGGGTCTTCTTCAACCATGTATCATAGAAAATAGGAGGATTAATCCTAGTGAAGTCCCTTAGATGTGAGGCCATGGGAGCAACTTATTGATTTTCTCGTGGGACAACCTCCAGATTAATTTTTTCCGTCATGGCTTGAGCATGAGTATTGGTGGCTTGTGCTTGGATAGTAATTGGTTGGGCCATTTGGAAGAGAGTGTCCCTTATGTTTTCATCCATCAAAGGAGGAGGGTTTGTCGTAGCTTGGTAATCATTCACATATTCCTCAAGATGAGGAACTTTATCACCATCGGGAGGAACTCCCGCATTGGCAATCTCTTCTTCAAGTCTCCGTGCCGCATTCCTTCGATTATTCATTGCCTATAATTAGAATAATATGATTATATTGAAAAGAACATAGAGCTAATACTACAAAGGCACGATATTGGACTTCCAAGAAAGTGAGAGTTTCTTATGAATCACGTAGGTTCCTATCCATAAGTGTGGTGCCCTTCACAATTATGACTACTATCATACATAGATGTCGTTGACAATGATATTGAATCAAAGATAATTTATGCTCATTCTCTGATACAAAGTTTTTCACATACGAGAATAGCCCCTAGACGTACCCGGCATCATACTCCTCTTTGAGGACTATGACTATCATTTTAGCTTTCATCAATACATTCATAGGTCAAATTTAGAAGAAACATATACCTTTCATTACTTCTACTAGGAGGTTCACATAGACTTCTACATATATATTGTATATATATATCGAGTTTACATAGACCCTTCGTATTGGAATATTACTTAGTCTTCTACTTTTATTGCCCATATATATATATATAAAATATGACATAGTCATAATAGTAGTCTAATTTGATAACCATCTAACAAGAGTGTATGAACTTGGGCATAGCCCAAACATCCAAGTAAGAGTGCCAAACATGGGATAACCAATGTTTCTTATTAAATGAAAAATAATGAACATAATATTTTTATACTTAAAACAACTCCATTAACTATATAGTCACATTGCCTTCGGAAAGTGAGGACCTACCCAACATGGATGAACAAGCGATCCAAGCCTTGTTCAAGTCATTTTTAAAGAACTTCAATGACCGGAACGTAAAATGTCGAGGAAAAGGAAAAAATTGGGTTAGTACACCACATGTACTAATTATGACACCATATGCACACATACTTGAAAATCATGCTAAAAAAAGGGACATTTAATAAAGATATGCAGTTTTCTTTGAAAATACGTATGCATATTAAACAAGACCATACCAACCATAGGACATGCTCATTAGTTCATAGGAATGTATATCATAAGAACAACAACACAAAGTCTATTCAAGTAAACATGTATAGCATATAGTTAGACAAATAGAAAAGATAAATCTATCATCAAGTCATAACCACAACTAGCATGAATAAGCGTTCAGTATGACATAACCAAAGAAAGATAGTTACCCATAACCCCTATCAAGTCAACAAGTGCAATGACCAAGAAAATCCCCATAACCTTACTCAATCAACTAACCCAACAAGCATTATGACTAACATCCTTCTTCACATACCATAGATTTAAGAGTATGTAACATCATACATTAACAATATACACCATCACATATTCGTAAGTGACACTAATAAACATACAGTATGAACAATGTGAAAGTTCATCATATACATGTCATATAGTATTATAAGCATTTTCATACATAAAAACATACTCCTAAGACTCCCTTCAAGGCTAAGTAGTGCATTGTTTAGGTAGAGTCCCATACCCCTACTTAGACTAAAATAAGCCCCTTAGGTCATCTTAGTTAGAGTTCAATCCTTTAGTTCATTTTACCTTTTGGGAACATCTTTATCTAACCGACATAGACTACATGAGCTAATGTTGAATCCGGTGTCATGGAGCCCTACACCGAAAGAAGGCAGACTACTACTCAAGGTAGTACTAAACATGAACATAGCAACTACGTGGATCCACTAGCTAGTATTCCTGTGGGGGAAAAATAGTTTAGGAACTAGGAGATATACTTGGCACCATATTTATGCTACATGCATTGTATTCTCCATATCAAGATCACATTAGTTTTCCTACCTTCCCTATGTGGGAAGGGACACTACTCACTCTAGTTCACTCGGTGCTAAGCTAGAGTCCCTTTTTGAAATGCCTTTAAAGCCTTTATTAATAATCAGAGCTTATTGTAGGTCATAGGGTCTAACCTTTGTATATCATAATATCATATCTCAATAATAATTTCATGATTATTGTCCTTTCATTACAATTCATATAGGTGAGGTTAGCACATTAACATTCTCATATCACGATAAAGCACATGGGTAAATCATTCACCATTCTTATATATTTTATGTTTTAAGCCAACACCTCATAATAATAGTAAAGACATTTTAATTCAAAATCATACTATACTATCAATCCTAATACAAGTCAAACTCCAATACAACATAATGACTTAATCACAATTAACCATAATTTTAAATAAAGGATAAGGATTACAGACTTACCAAGTGTCCTACATAACTCATCAATCAAGGCTATACCATCAACCCTTAATTCAACCCAATTAGGGTATAATAGCATAATAATTCAATGACCAACATGATATCAAGGATAAAAGAATCACTACATCACAATTCAATACTAGATCAATGCTTATGACAAGATAGTTAGGTCAATTCACAACATACTTCGTAACCCATATCACTTTTGAAGATCTAGTATTAGGGGACTATAAATCACCATAATTCATTCATGTTACTATAAAAACTTCATCTCTTAGTATTCAACTAATAACCAAGTCAATTGGACCAATAGGATAAATATATATCAAGATCAGAACCTAGGGTTAAGGGACAAGGGTCATCTTCTACAAACTAGACCAAACTATCAAGATATATCATAATTAAGTTACACTAAATGTTATTAGTCATAATAACTAAAATAAATCATAATTAAATCAATTTATAACATCAATATAGAGATTGGATGAAACCCACTAGAAAACTCAAATATTGGAAATTAATTTGGTGGAATCGTTTGAGGAAAGAGGTCTCAAAGGTGAAGTAGATCCCATACCTTGTTAATTGATGAAGATTGATTGAGGAAATTGACCCCTTTTAACACCTTAAACCCTCCCTATCCTTGTTTTTATGGTGTTTTTCACTAGAGAGAGAAAGAAGACAGAAGGAAGAGAGTTTAGGGTTTGGGAATTATAAATTAATTAGGCTAAGTAATTATATAGAAGTCCTTAACTACCTTAATTGAACCCCCTAACCTTTATTTAACTAAATAAACTCTTAAATAATTAAATGAATGATTTAAACAACAAAGCCAAACACATACCTGACCTACGAGACCCCGACTGACAGGACATTGGTCGGTCGATGTCAATGTGGCCTCCGTGCTGCACGTACGTTGTTTTGGTAAGAGAGTGTCCACAATGACTTCACAAGAAATTCTTCTAAGTCACCATTGACGGAGGCATCGACTCCCTGTTGAATCACCAGTGGCCCGTCTTTGGCATCCGTTGGTGACACTATCTTTTGACAGTTTTTAGCAACGTATGCAAGAGTCCTCCTCAAAGGATCTTGTTTGTCCTTGGGGAGATGTATCCGGATGATTCAACCATTAATAAACTTAAACACATGTTCTACACCCTTCCACCAATTTTCATGAGTTTTCGACTCCTAAAAGCTAGTCAAATAGGCTAAGACATGCTAGTACCTCTTTGAAGTAGTTTCAGGACATCCTGGACGTTCTTGGGAATTTTGATTTTTAGACTTACTAAATGACATATAATCATTAAATGGACCTTATAACAGCTTCTAAACCTTATGACACTTATCTTAGGATCTATAGCACATCTTGGATTTTCAAAGTTTTACAAAGCCACCCTCTAAAGATAACAACACATGTACAACATTCATCAACTCTCAAGTCACACACACATATAGAGTATTAAGGACTATAAAATACACACACTCACATTTCATCGTAGGAGATAAGAACATATTCAATCATTAGAATAGAAGACTCCTCCAATACTTTGATCATACATTCATATAGGGTTCATATGGGTAAGGGTCATGCAATAAGAGTACTCATCATTCATTAGCCATCATGGACCCCTCCTAACCCTATCACGATCATCAGATATACACAACAGCATCTACACACCTATATTGTACAACTAGTAGGAAGACATTCCTGTTTCCACTAATACATCATTCGAACATGTTTGACTCAGGCTAAATCCTTCAACATCCTAAACATGGACATCGTATTAATTAATCTAGCATCTAATGACTTCAAGGACCTGATAATCACACATATACAAGTAAAAGAATGTAACATGGCCACCATAAGTGGACCATACCAAACATTTCCCTTCAAGGACAATTCAATATACATTCTAAGCTAAATAAGAAGAAATAGGTCAACGTACCAAATCTCTAAGTCAATGATCATATTGATAAGTTCTCAAAAAATCATATTAATTGATATGGAAAAGACTATGATTAATCAATATACTATAATCTAATAACAATTTAACCATAATCTAGTGAAGGTTACAAGACTCATAACATATCATAATTTTGAGATACAGATCTCATGGGTCTTCCATTAGAATTTTATGTTGAATCATGTCAAACAACCATACCACTAATATAATATTCAAATTAGATGGTTTTGGAAATCACTTTCACTAATGAACCATGGCTAATTGACAGTAAGATTTTTTAACGTAGAATCATATTTGAAAAAGCTTTAAAAGGACTTCATTGATGAATGGTTATATAGGGTTGAAGGTTTACCATACCCTATAGATTAGAAAGACAACGAACACCTGAGAAAAAAGATCTAGTAATCCACTTCCATAGCTTGTTCTTGAGTTAAGTCTCCAATGGTGTTTTTGGGCGAGTTTGTTTTGAGAGGGAAATATTTGTTTTGAATCCTCATCCTCCTGTCCGTTCAGGATTATATCACTAGCTCAAATACAAAAAATTACATAAAAACAACTGTCTATAGTCTAATTAGGAAGTTTGGTGAATTTTCCAATTCACCCCTAGCAAGGTAGCGTCTCAACACAGATTGCAAGTGAAATCTATAGGGGGGGGGGGCAAGGAACTGGTCGTCGATTGAACGACGCGCCAACCTGCTTCTTCATCGAAGGTGACTGAGAATTTATTCTTTGGGTGCTAATCTCACACGTTTAAATGTTGATCTAGGCCCACAATCGACGGGGCATTGAATGAAGTAAAGTCCGTTGATGGCCAGGCGTAATTTGGACACTCCTAGGCAGTTCATTACCAGCTTTTGGGTCCTCCTCAAGGAATCTTTGGGTGGTCGAAGGGGAGTCGTTCCCGGACATTTCGAACCATAATACGTCCATATATGAGTAAGGATACTCTAATATATATATATATATATATATATATATATTTGTAGCATCAGACAATAACATCGTAAATATACCAATGGTCAACTAGAACACACTAGCACTACTAGGGATACATTCGAACCGTCTATGGACGTTATAGACTTTTCACCCCAACCACTTTCAAATAATTATACACACGTTTCACACAATAATAGTTCTTAAACTTGTTTAGAAGAACACAAGCGAGGTGCTAGTCACCTAAACTCATTTTAAGTGTCTTGACAATATCCCCCACTTGGAAAAATTTGTCCTCGAATAACACTTGGAACTTTTAACACAATATCAAGGACTCAATGAATCATAGAGAAGGTCACAACATATAACATGTTAAAAATAAGAGTCAATGAACAAAACATACAATGAATACTATCTTCATCCTATCATGCAACTCAAACAATAACGTCAAACATGGATTACTCTTACTTTTTATTCCATGTTCACGCGCCTTTTCATATTCTTTGGAATTTGGAGGAACCAACTACTCCAACTTTTAGGCATGATCATTATATCATCACATAGTTTGACATACAAGGGTTTTATCTTGCCCACTTCAACTAATGAGGAATTTAGTAATTAACTTAGTTGCACAAGAATCATGAATCATGTAGGTTCACTACAATCTTATAGCTTTAGACATCATACCATTGAGGTCATACATAACGCAAACATGTTTAACTTCAATTCAAGGAGGAACTACCTTATCTTAGTCACAACATACACACATGGAATCCCTATAGTTCACATAATGGTGATGCAAAAGTTCATTACTTTAAAGAGGTATCTTTAGCCTCCCGGCCCAAAGCATGCCTTACCTCGTTCCTGTTGAGTCAACGATGGCATCTCATACCACACAACCTCACAACCATAGGAATTCATTTTCATACTTTCAATTCTTTTTTATTGACCATTAGCTTTCATATACATCAGAATCTTTAGGAAGTTGCTACAATGTTTTTTGTAGGCACCCGTTGATGACATGTCTAGCCATAGTACCCTCACTTCTCAGAGTGAGACATACCTGACAACACTTCCTAATTCATAAAATTCAAACATTTCAGGGACTGTCATTTTCAAATCATGAATACTCACACCTTATTATTTGTAAAAACACCATCACATTAAAAGTGTAATCAAGCATTTTCATCTAGCCATCTCATGAATTTAAATCCACATTAATCATATCAAGAGGTGCAACAACATGAGAATCATGAAATTGATCAAAAATTATTTTTAATGTGATAATGACCTTTCAAACGGTACATAAACAAGTGTTTCATTTAATTCATGCATCACATATGGTGAACATGCAACTCATACTTATACGCACTATTCAAGCTACTAAGAAACTCGTTGGTTTCATTATTTAGTAGCAATAGAAGGAAAATATAGGGATATCTACCACCTTAGTACTCACATAATCATCCCACACTTAGGGCAAGCCAATTTAAGAGAAACTTATCTCATCCAAGAAAACTTAGACTTACTAATTCTTCTAGTCCAACATCACTTCATTTTCTTCGGATCAAGCTTATACAACCTTCATAATCCCGCCGTCCCGTCATTTCACTAAACGCGTTTGTACCTCGTTAGTTATGAACTCAACACTACCCACTAGGGTTAGTAATTCAAGAGGAAAAACAATTAATAGCCAACTTACTCCACTCTATGACCATCACCCAAAGTTATTCATGACGTAAGGAAGTGCAATGGAACTCATCATAGAACCATTAAGGGCATCAAAAATATTACTATTAAGGCACACTATCCCCCACTTGGGGTAGCTTAAAAACCTTTTATCACCTCATAGGCAAGTCAACACCAAACCTACATATTCCTCACATAAGAAGGTTTGACTTGATTGAGGATTTCCTCTCTTAATCTCATCTCAAGGATCTTACTAACTCAACCATAAAGATATTTCCCTCAAATACAATTTCACCTCTATGTTTATCACCTAAAGGAATTCATAGCAATCAAGTTAGGTCATACTACACAAACACAAGAGGCCTTAACTACACCACGAATACCAAGGGTAATTATATATCTCATCACCATCTACAACCAGGTTATTACAAGGGTAGTAATTTCGGATTCAATCCTTCAAGGGTCATTACTTTTGGATGGAAACTCCCAACAAACTATCCCTAGGTACAAACTAAGCACTTCCTCAATTGACCATACTTAAGATCAGACATAAAAGACAACTAATCACTTTAAAGTAGGTCAACACTAATTTTTTTCTACTTTTCTTTAATATATAAGGGTGTAACAATCCGAAAAAGACTATGCTAAGTAAGACATATACACACCTAGAATGCATAGGTTAGACGGGTTGACACGGATTGATGTGCGTAGAACAAAACCTCTGAACCTATGCACCAGCCAAGCCAACCAACTTGGTGAGTTATCTTATCTAGGTAGGGTTTGTTCCAGCCATGGTGGGTACCCAAATACTAGGATTCACCCGGATGAGTCTTAACCAGACCTAGAGGGCTAGTCCTAGGTTTTAAGGGTTCTATGGGTAAAAAGGAAATTTGGGGCAAGGGGTAGTATGGTAATTACCCTTGGATAATAGTAAACTAATTAAATAATATTTAAAAATTCAATCGGTCATATATTGGTGGTCAAGCCTTAGTTTTATCCAGATCTCCACACAGCGGGTTCAACCGAGTAGTAGGCACAAAATGGGGGGGTTTAAATTAGTTTAAATTAGACAAAAATCAGGAGGCCATTATAGTAACTTAATATGAGATTATAATCTGATTTTTTATCATCTATTATGTTAATAAGTCACCACCAACTTCGCCTAAGCATGCGGCGCAAGACTCCCCTAGGATGTACTTCCATGTACCTCTTAATTCCTTTATAACTCCTACAAACAATTTTCAGCTTTACCTTAAAATTCAAAACAGAAAACAAAAGAACATAACTGTTATAAGGAGTCTCGGCTTCGTCAATAAAAAAGGAAAAGAAAAAATTGTTCGCCTATGTGCTTTGAGAAATCACATAGAGGAACTTCACTTGTGAGCAAGAACCAAGGCTCGGAAGAGAGATTTTGTGCTTGGGTTTGGACGTGTTAGTGGCTGGTTGGAAATGTTAAAAAGGTATGGGTTTTCTTCTCTCTTGATCCCTTTCGCAACAGTCCCATAAGGTTCATTTCAAATCTAATCTAAAAACTAAGGTTGTCCCCGTTGCATGCTCATGTCATTAGATCCTATGAACGATTGATGCATGCCTTGGTATGACTTCTGGTAGATGATTTTAGGACTGATTGTGATTGTGTGCAATGTGTGTTCTCAGACTGTTTATGATTTGGTTATGTACATATGAATGTTGAATGTTACATGTGCACAGGTATGCTGTTTTGTGTAATATTGTTGTTACGGTCTACTTGAAGAAGTTGTGAATTATGTTGAGTAATTTTGTGTGTTTAACATGCAAAAAGAAACTGTGATGTTCATGAAAAGTAAATTAAAGTGATGATCTAATATGAAATACTAATTGAAGAATTTAAATGATTCTAAGACTCTCTGTCCTGTACATTAATGCACAATAAAATGGTACGGATATATGGACATAAGTTTAGGTTAAACTATTGGTTAAAGTGGATATAAAAAGCGAAACCAAATTGTCTAGACTAATGTGTAAGGAGAATGAACTTGAGGACCTAACGCTAAATATTGAAGACTCGGCTAAATTCAAATATAGAAAATGCTACACCTAAGAATTGAACCTGAGACCTCAAGTTCTACAACCGATCAAGAGGTCTAGAGTAATTAAAACGAGCATATTTTGGGTGTGAAGGAATGGGAATCTAACACGGCCTTAACACAAAATGTGTGAGATACATAAGTCTTACATATAAACAAACATTATATGCTACCCAAGGGAGTCAAACATGGACCGAAAATGATGAGGCACATAAGTTTAACATACAATAAAATAAAACGCAGTCACTATGGATCACACTTTTGATTCTCTATGCCAAATGTGTGAAGACACTAAGTCTCTCAACACGACACATATAATGAAAACAAATCAAGAGACATCTATACTACCCTGCAGGGACCTCGACCATGGGTAAAGTCCTAAATCACTTAAATCACGAAGCAAGCCTTATGTATGATGTAACCCGAAAGTGGTACTACCATGAGTGTAAAGTATATAAAGTTCCATGTGCATAAAATACGATGTAAATCAATAAGGACTGCGAGATGAAAATTGCACGTAATACGGTGAGTAATTAATGTTAAACGATGATGCTAATGAAAATGGTGACAACATGCATAAGAGGCTAAGAATGAAACAACACTAAATACTCACCTAAAGAGTGTTGAATATAAGACACAAGTCTAAATCACATGCTTATATGTAAGTGTAAGGACAATTGATACTTCATACGTACAATATATGAGAAATCATCTAATGCGCTATCCTACCCAATCTCTAAGAAGGCAAGCTTCGATGATATATTAGTTTTTAATCATGTAAATAGGAACTTTAAACTAGCACTTATAGGCTGCTTTGAGTGGTGATGCTTATTTTTCGGGAAGGTCCTGAGGTTTCACCATAAATCGCATGAGATGAGAATGTCCCCAAGGTGGGTATGGGTCTCCTAACTCCCTATTCTTTGAACTTTTTTGCCACAATAGGGAGAAAAGTCTTGGTTGGACCCCCTTAAAGCTAGCATAGCTTTTGTTTCCCTTTGGCCGTGACATCCACCTCTTTTCGGTTGTGTAGGAGACAACCGGATTTCCATGATGCTCACTGATCTATGTTCGTTAAGGTTGATGTTTCCTCAAAGTATTAAAAATACTTAAATGAATGATACCAAGGTGGTTTGGTGAAAGACAATCAGGTGAAACCGGATTCAAGTAATGACATTGGTCATTCTTGGTCATTTGCAACTTCATGATCCCGATGAGAGTCTTACACTTCTCCTACGCATATCTATGTGTTTTACAATCAGCGTATGAATGATGAAATGAATAATGTGGCGTAAGAATAAACGATGAGCAGAATGTGTTTTTGCTATAGGAATAGGAGGCCCTCTAGTTGAGGTCCAAGATTTCGTGCGCCTCACTTGATGTCTTAATGCCTGGCAGCCGATGATTCCAGGTCTCGTGATATGAAATTGTATAATATATGAAACATGAATGTATGTTATGTGAACCTATAGTGGTATGTAGTTGACATATTATGGTAATGACCCCCTATTAATACGTATTAGGGCAAGTCAAGAGACTTGACCTCCTTAATGAATCACGTTGGTTAGGAAGGAATTCATTCTTTTTCATGTCATTAACCATATGTTTTGATTGCCCATCCCACATACTTTTAGTACAAGTGAGTACAATTTCCATACAGATTAAATAGTTATGTGTAGGCTCAGATGGACGTTGAGGTTATCATTGCAGCTGTTCAGACTCAGAGATTTCATCCGGGCTTGTTAGGTCCTCATTCATTCGAGGATGCCTACCTTTTATTTCATTCTTAGTAGTAGGTTTGAACTAGTGGGGTATCTTCCACCAGTGTTTCTTTCCTATTTTATTCAGACGCTTGTAATAATACTTTTTTGGCAAGTATTACTTATGACATGGGATTCTATTTCGTTCAAGTTGCATGATCTTATAATTAGATGGTTTATGTATGAGCAATGAACTTACTTACAAACATGCGTTTATTTAAAGTCTATATATACTTTAACTATAAACATAAAGTTTTAAATTTTCCTCTAAAATTAACCGTATGAATATGATGAATGCAAGAAGAGGCTTGTCTGCGATCTCTTAGAGGTCAATGACGCCGGTTGTACTTCGGATTCTAGAATCTGGGTCGTGACAAAGGGTACATATTACCCTCTAAGTAATTTTAGGGAAAAGACATAATACCAACTCATGGAATAAAACCATTTCTCCCTTTTCCCCACTTTTCAAGTAGGTTTATAAGTAAACAAATCAATTAATCATTATTGTTCTCTCATTAGCTTGCATAAATTACAGCCACCCTACCAGGTCAAGACCTATCTTCTTTCCTTAGTAGCAAGTCTACACCAAAGACTCCAATCCTCATAAGGGCAACTAAGGGGAAGTTCTCAAATATTAGAGCAACATCATTCCTTCACTAATTCTCACTTTCCCAACACCATTTTAAAAAAACTTTCTACATTAAAGTATCATTAAACATTACCCTAAAACAAGCAAGCTAGTCCATAAGGAATAAAATTTTAGCAAGCTATACCCATATCATACATAGCTTCTCAACATAATAAATCAATTTTAATAAATAACATATATAGTCATAGATGGCTTCATATTAATATATATCCATTTCTCACCTTTATAACTGCTCATTAAGCCACACAACCAAAGTACGAATCAAAACTCACCTATTCTCCCAAAAGCTTTGAGACATAATCCGTTCCATGCAATCATATCTAAATGACCATCGGACAAGGAAACATAAGAGAGAGAACATATAGAGCTAAGTTATATGGAACGACACAAGAGTAGTAAAGAAAGTGAAACTCTATCGTTCTATAGCCTTTTGCTTATATATATGTCATGACTCACCGCCGATGAATGAGAATGTAAAAGATGTGGCAAGAAGTGACTTTGAACCCTAAATCCACTTTTATAACCTTATGCTCTAATACCATGTTTGTCATAACGGGGGAGCACCCCCTAGAAATAAGATGACATACGAGACCTCTCAGAGGTTTTACACAATCCCTTAGACATCTTTGATTGCATAATCATAATAAAAATAGCAGATAATTTAAAACTTTTCATAACACATCATATGCTAGAATCATCATTTCATATATATATATAAAATATAAGGAGTACATAAGTAGACTCTAAGATTCGTTGATCCTACATAGTATGGAATAGGGACACGACTCTTAACAACATAAAATGTAATCTAACTAATTACATCATCTTAAAGAAATATCTCTGCGTAGGCAATCCTTAAATTATAAAGATTCTTTTACTTGAATTTGGGAGATCTATCCAAGATCTTCACTTAAGAGACATCCTCTAGTCATCAACACCTACACTTTGCGTAAAAAGATGAACAAGAATTTTATTAGTACAATAATGCACTAAGTACGACAACCATGAAAAAATAGGCATTTAAAGAGGAAATTTCATTTGAAATCACGCAACATATCTTTTTAGTAAACTTCAGGAACATAGTCAAATTTAAGCACAAAATAGTTCACATACATCATATAGACATGGATATTACTCATAATAACACATAAAGCCATTTTTCACAATTTGAGGTATATTCATATATACAATACATTACCTCGTTTTTATCTTACTTCATTCATTAA
The DNA here is from genome assembly GCA_027704765.1 of Solanum habrochaites. Classification (NCBI taxonomy): domain Eukaryota; kingdom Viridiplantae; phylum Streptophyta; class Magnoliopsida; order Solanales; family Solanaceae; genus Solanum; species Solanum habrochaites. Next base: position 39,270,584 of record JAKWJA010002489.1, on the reverse strand, counting down.
GTAATCCTCGAGTGTACTTAGTACAATGTATCACCTTGAGGTCATCTTAAAATGGTTTTTCATAGATATGCTTCATAAACATAATCACATATATTCACAAGTCATAAGCGCATAATAAAAATAACCTTAACATAACCCCACCATCTAAGACAATTTTTAAGTTACACCAGTGCAATGTGTTGGTAGTATCCGAAAATACTACTTCCATAAAGTTTATCTAAAAATTCATCGTGTAAACTAGGCATGACATACTTATCAAGTCATAACAGTTTCATTTTTAACTAGACATAAGGCACATACTTCAAAAAATCACATAATGATTCTTTCCTTTGCTATAACCTTAGTCTTAACTTATTTTGTTCATACCATATGTAAACCACCCTCATAACTCCTTCACAAGCGTACTTTTGCAATGTATACATGGATTCCCATAACCCTACATATACTAAGTAATCCCATTTAGAAGACATAAGTTCAATTCACATTCACAAGCATAATTCATATCTTAACAAAGCTAAGTGACTTAACAATGCATTAATACAATTCATAGATAACATCACATAAGTCTTACTTCCTTACATGTACTAATATTATCCTTTTTTGAAGTTCACTTGTTTAATGCATGGGTAGGGTCCATAATACTTGCTATACAAAGTAATAATCCCATGGAGTTGTGATTAGAGTCCATATTCTTATTTTCGTTCATTTTAGGAGACTTAGTCATAACCAACATAGATCATGTGAGCTACATGAAATTCGATGTTCTCCTCCAACACTGAAAATAGTGGATTAACACTTGCCTAAGGTGTAACCAATCGCATATAGATATGTAGATTTTATCCACAAGCTATAACCTATGGGGGCAAGTAGTTATGGAACATGGAGATTGCTTCTAGTGATATTGTTTTACTACTGTGGCGGTTTCCATCTCATGAATATAAATCGATCTTGGGAACTCGGACTTGCTAAATGTGAATGTACACTTGTCGGAAACCGGAATAACAATACATGAAGCCCCAACCCTAACTTGTCATGTTCAGTCGTTGTTAGTCTCTATCTCTCATTTTTAGATATATTTAATCGTTTAATACATTAATTCATAAAGAAGGATTTAGGAGCTTGCTCTTTCATACATTATATAGCTCAAAGGATTCTAAGATGAGCATTTCCTTTAATCATAGTCCCTACTTCATGTGAGAACGTCCTTTATTATAGTCATACAATCATACATCATGTGCGTGTGCATAAAATGTGAGTTCTACCTTTACATAGTAGCTATAATCACACATGTTCATAACTTCATTAATCATATACTTACATGCATTGAAATGTGTAATGATGCATAGGATAACTACCCTTTCCTTAGTCATTATGACTATCATATTCATAGATATGTATGAAGTGTGTGTGTGTAATTTGTCAACATGATCACATAATGGCTCTAGTATAACCTTGAGGAAGCCACTCTATAAAGATCATAACACATGTAAAACATACCTCAAGTCTCTATTCATAACACATATAGAGGATAAAGGACTATAGACTAAACACACACGCACTACTTCATAGTAGACAAAAACATATTCAGTCATTTGAATGAAGACTCTAAGCATACTTTGATCACATGTTCATATTGGGTTAATATTGGTAAGGGTCCTGCTATAAGATTATTTATCGCCATTATCCATCTTAGACCACTCCTTACCCTAACATGATCTTCGCGTATACACAACATCATCCACACACCTATATCATACAACTAGTATGGAAGACTATTCACAAGCTTTACCTGACATCAATTCACTTAGAACATGACACCAGAATCAAGGCTAAATCCTTCAACTTGTTAAAAATAGAAATCAGCATATTAATTCATCTTGCATCTAATGCCTTCAAGGACAAGATCGTCACGCATATATATGTACAAGAATGTAAACACCGCCACCATAAGGGTACCATGCAAAACAATCCCATAAACACTAATTAAATATACATTCTAATCTAAATAAGTAGAAAAAGCTCAACTTACCCAATCTCTGAGTTAATTATCATCTTAGTACATTCTCCAAAATTCATATTCAATTGATATAGATAAGACTAGGATGAATAAATGTACAATAATCTAATAGCAATTGAATTAGAATCTAGTCAAGATCCCAATACCCACAACATATAATTATTTGAGAGGTTAAATAGATCATGAGATCTTCATGGAATTGGATTGGAAGTAATATTAAAACCTATATTAATCGCACATTAAACATTAGAATGCTTTTGAAATCACTTTAACAATGAACTCATGGCTAGATTGAAAGAGAGGAGTTTTGACATATAATCATGTTTGAAAAAACATTGAAAGGACTCCTTAGATGAATTATTATCTAGGGATGAAGGACTACAATAACTAATACATTAGAAATATCTAGAAAATATCAGAAGAAAGATCCATGAATCCACCTCCGTAGCTTGTTCATGAGCTTGGTCTCCAATGGGTGTTTTGGGAGAGTTTGTTTTGAAAGGAAAATATTTGTTTTGAAGAACGAAACCTAAATTAGAGATAAGGATTAAATAATAACTTAAAATACTGAAAAATACTTAGATAAACGGTCTATAGTCTAATTAGGATGTGGGGTGAATTTTCCACTTTACCCCTTGCGAGGCAGCGTCTCAACACAGATTGCACATGCAATCTATAGAGGACAATGAACGGGTCATCGATTGACTGAAACTTCGTCGCTCTACTCGTCAAGTGTTGACTGAGACTTTTCTTCTTGAATGACTGGCCACCATAACAATTTTGAGCCAAGTCCTCATTCGATGGGGCGTCGACTGAAGTACTGTCCGTTGATGGATAGTCGTCATTTTGTCACTACTTAGGTAGTCCGCTGCCCTTTTTTTGGGTCCTTCTCAAGGACACTTTATGTGGTCCTTGCTAGTCGTTCCTGAATGTTTCAAACCTTAATAAGTCTATATAAGAGTTAGGATCCTCCCCTGTCAATTTGAGCATCAAACAATACTTAAAACATAACAAGGCACACTGGAACACACTAGCACGTCTAAGGTCTAATTTTCTAACGTCTCAAACGTTTGATCTAAAAACAACTTAAAATAAAGTATTCACATTGTAAATAACTTAATTAGTGTGTCATTTACCTTTTTAGGAACAAACGTGGATCTAGACACCTAAATTCATTTTGAGGGTCTTTTCAATATCGCCCACTTGGGAAAATTTGTCCTCGAATGACACATGGAACCTTTAACACAAAATCAATGACACAATGAAACATAGAGAATCTCAAAACATATAACATATTAAAACATAAGAGTCAATGCACCAAACTTACAATGAACACCAACTTCAGCCATTCATGCAACTCAAGAAACAACATTGAACATTGATTACTCTAACTTTTTCTTCCATAGTTACATGCCTTTTCATATTCTTTATCATTTGGAGGAAACATATTCTCCAACTTATAGGCATGCTCATTATCTCATAATAAAGTTAGACATACAAGGGAATTCTCTTGCAAAAATAGGCCAAATCCACATTTTAACTCATGAAGAATTTAGTAATTAACTCAGTTTTGCAATACAACAATCAGAATCACTTAAGGTAACTCAATCTAAATAGCTTAAGACATATACATCAAGTAGATACAAAACATACCATGTTAACTTTTGTTCAGGAGAACTTCGTATCCCGTCCACAACATACACACATGGTATCATAACGTTTACCTAAGGGCAATACACAAAGTTCAATTCATTTTAAGGAGGATTTCTTTACTCCAAGCCAAAGCATTCTTAACCCTCTTCCTTATGAAGTCAAATATGGAAGCTCATACCACTCAAATCACAACAATAAGAAGTCATTTCATACAATTTCAATTCTTAACATGACGTTACCTTTCATATACATACATTATTTAGGAAGTTTCTACAATTCATAGGCCCACACTGATTACTTTGTCTAGCCATACCATCACATCTCAAGAGTTACGCTACCACAAAACTTCCTAATTCATAAAATTCATAGTATTGCAAGGGACTCATCATTTTGAAACACTCAATGCCTCATTATTGTGAAAACATATCCTCACATTAAAAGTGTTATCAAGCATGTTCATCTAGATATCTCAAGAAGTTAAATGAACATCTATCGTATCAAGAGGCATAACAACATGAGAATCACGAAATTGATCAAAAATCCTTTTTCATGCAATGGTGATATTTCATAACATACATTAAATAGTGCCAAATTTCCTCATTGATTAATAAGTCATACGTGAATAAATGTTCAACATAATGCTTCATACATAGATCGGAATTGAGATAAGATGCATAAGTCTTGTACCACATAATCTTTGGAAGATATGAATCACGTAAAAACGAACTATAGATGAAGCCTCATTGCTTGTATATATAGACCCAAAGTCATCATATGCTTAGAAGTAATTGAACCAAAAATGTATTTATATAATTAAATATGAAGTCTTCATAAATGATATGAAGTATCGTTTTAACCCCTATCGTTTGAACAATTAAGGATTAGTCATTTTTTTAATAATATAAATAGATTACAAATTGATGTGTCTCCTAGTTTTGGGGGGTGAAGTGCAAAAAAAAACTTTCATTTTTGAAAACCTCACATAAGTTTACAGTGAAATCATGTAGTATTGCTTATTAAAACATGAAATTTTCTTTTGGCTTGCTTTGAATTATGTTGGGGCATTTTTTGATATGGTGAGTCTTCATAAAATCATAGTAACATGTTGTTAAGTTGAACTTTGTACTAATTGACTTATTTGATGTATGTTGAGCATCATAATTGTGGTAGTAGGAAATGCCCATGGTGAAGTGTTTTAAGCCTTAGGTGTGGGTCATTGAGTTTTGATATTTGACTTATTGAAGTGACATGATTTATTGTTAAAATGGATATTGTTTATCGGGATTGGGCTGATAGTGTTGGGTCCTATTCCTTCCTTCAAAAGAATTTTAGTGTCATTCGGGACAATGTTCCTCAGAATGGATAAGGTAACATCTTAAAATCCCAGACTCATGGTAAATCCTAACATAGGTTTCATAAAGTCTAAACACGTTCCGAATTCCTTTGTTAAGGAATATAGTCATTTTAGAGTTTTAGAACAAACGTCCAAAATCATTCAGAATGTTGGTTCAGAAGGATGTTAGCGTGCCTTAGCCTTTTGACAAACTTTTTGGAGTCAAAAATGTATGAAAATGTATGTAAATCTATCTAGTGGGTGTTTGAGTTGTTTCATGATTGAAACGTCACGGTGACTCCCCAAGTACCAACCAAGGGCCCTTGAGGAGGACTCCTCCAGTTGATGTAGCACTGCCTGGCAGTGTGTATCGACAGGACAGACGACGGTCCGTGTGTGGCGCGACAGGGCATTGAGTCCATCATGATCCCACACATGGAAACATTCGTGAAGGGTCTTGCTTACCTAGCTACTGTTACACGCGACGAAAGAGGGTTGACGGGGTGTCAAGGACACTGTCATCACACACTTAGAAAAATTGGAGGAATACCTCTCCTGCAAAGTCTTTGACAGAGACGACTGAGTGAAGGATGGGGGGGGGGGTTTGTCCGTCGACTCACCGGTGGACCGTCAATTGGGGTTCATTGGTGAGGTCGAGTTTCATTGTTAATTTTAAAATTATTTCATTTAATTAATTAAATGGTTTAGGGTTAGTTAGGAATTAAAAGGAGACTAATTAAGTTAATTATGACCCACTATAAATACCCTTAAACCTCATTAACCTAAATACAACTCTAAAAATAAACTCTCTTCCTTCTCTCTTATATCTCTCTCTACATGAACTCTCCTTTGAAGGCTACAAATAACAAGGGTTAGGGGAATGGAAAAATAGGGTGGATTCTTCATCAAATTGTTGATAAATATTAAGGTATGGATTCTATTGACCTTTTAGATTCATTCCTCAAAGGGTTCCTTCAAAATAGATTTCAAAATGTTGAGTTTTCTTATGCATTTCATTAAATTATGAAATTTATTTCATGGATTTGAGTTGTTGCATGAATTCTTAGGTTATAATGAGTCGACTAACATTTGTATTTACTTGTTATTGTAATTGTTTATGGTTTGTGTCCTAAATTGAGAATATGATCCTCTACCCTACACTAGGTAGTGATTTTGAACCTATATTGATTGTAATCATTCAATTGCAGTTTGGTTGTTTATTTGATTACTATCCTGACGGTGCTATTAGATTAAATTAATATGATGTTAATATCCGATCAGCTGTTCTTGTAATGTTATTTGAGTCATGAATTATAATTGAAAATTAGCCTATCTACCTGGTCTGCAGTTTGATCTAAATAAATTGGTGTTAAGAGATGCAATTTTTGCCTGTTTATTATATTGGTTATCATTTTGTTATTATGTTACTAACTCCTCCCCAAGTTGGGTTATGGGTTTGTGTGTAAGACCTTGATATCGCCTATAAAAAGACTTGGTATCTTAGAATCTTTACATTATTCTAATTGTGATTTATTATTCGTTACCGGCACCCTCATGATATACAGTGGAGTGTATGCCTTATACTATGATATAGGGTTGTATGATGTTGAATTGAATGTCTTAAATGTTGTGATGTGTTATCAGGTGTAGTATATAAGGATGGACAAACATCATGTCCTAATATTTTTATGAAACGCTTATGTTTACCCCACATATATGAATTGTGATGAAAGGACTGACTCTACATCTTATTGTGGCTATTGATGATGATGTGATACATGGGTAGAACCTATGTCCTAAATTATTTTATGAATGGGTAATTTAAATGGCTTAAAGACATTTTCAAAATACAACTCTCTGCTGGGCCCGAGTGACAAATTGAGGAGTGTTGCCCTTTCACATAAGGAAGGTAGGAACACTACATTACTCTTGAGATGGAGACTATAATGTATAGCTGGCCATAAGAGGGTTCCCAACTAATCTTCTTGTTCTTTGACTGTTTGCCCCCAGAGGAAATACTAGCTAGTGGGTCCACTTAGTTGGCTAGTTTATGTTTTGGTACTACCTTGGCAAGTTGTTCAACTTCTTCTTCCGGTGTAGGGTCTTTATGACCCGGACTCCAGATATCCTAATGTGGTCTATATCTCGGTTGGGTCAAGATGTTCCGGGTTCCCACAAAGTAAAACAATTAAAGGACTTGAACTCTAACTTTATAACCTAGGGTGTCTAGCTTAGTCAGGTAGGTATGGGACTCTACCTAGACATTGCACTAGTTAGTCTTGAGGGCGTCTTAGGAGGAGGTTCTATGTAGTATTTATTACAATATATGATGTTATATATGATGACCATGGCGCATTGTTGATAATATATGTTTATTAGTTCTGTATGAATATGCTTGGTGTAAAGATAATACTTATTAACTAAAGCCAAAGCGCTATGATATGTAATGTTAGACATTTGTCATGTTTTCTTGTTGAGGATAGTTGATTGAGTAAGTTTATGGGGCTTTGATTGGTCATTGCACTTGTTCACTTGGTAAGGACTTGTGAGTAGTTGTCTTACTTATTATGATAAGTTAATCTCTTATTCATTCTTGTGAGATTCTTCCTTGATGTTAGGGTTGTCGTAAATCATTGTTTCAAGTGTGTTAGGATAGGTATTACTTGTTGAGATAGTATGCATGTTTGGTTGATTAATATGACTTATTTGACTTTTCATTAAGCCCCTAAAAGGGGTAGAATGGTATGCTTTAATAAAAAGTCCCTTGTAGCATGTTCTGCTTGTGTATGTGCATAAGAACTCATACTTAGTAACATATGGAGTATTACCCCGTTTTCTTCCTGTCCCAATCATTTTAGGTTCCGGTCGTTGAAGATTTGAAGGTATATTGTTGAATGTTGGATTCTTTTCTTTCATCCAAGTGGGGGTAGTTCCTCTACATTCCGAGGGCAACATATCTTCTAGCTTTTGATTTTGTTATGGGATGCTTATTGAATGTTATCATTTCTTCCTTGTTAATTTGAATTTTGGTGTACTTTCGTATGACCTATACATGGTCTTGTTGAATTGATGTAAGGGCTATGACCATATTGTGATATCCGTTTAGATGGTATGACACGAGACGATCATTGAGACTATATATATTTATATAGATATATATATATGTGTGTGTTTGTGTGTGTGTGTGTGTGTGCATGTGTATGTGTGTGTGTGTGTGTGTGTGTTTGTGTGTGTATGTGTGTGTGCAATAAAAGTAGAAGGCTATATAACCAACCTATATGAATGGTCTATGTATACTCGATATGAATATATTTTATGTGTGTGTAGAGGTCTATGTAAACCTACTAGTAGAGATGATAAAAGTTTTAATGTTTTTCCGCATTTTTCAACATATGAATGTAATGACATGAAACTAAGAGTCTAGTCTTAGTCCTTCAAATTGACATCGACGTCGGTTACGTCGAGGGGGTAAACCCGGATTTTACAAAGGAAACTAGTGTAACACCACAATTCTTTGTTTTACGCCTTGTATCAAGCTGCCTAACAATGAATCTAAATCCATTAATGAGATACCCAGAATATCTTTTTGCAAAGAATTTGGTACCTAGATATATGTTTGTTATCCAATAAGCCATCCTCTAGCAAAGCAAGATTTCAAAACCATTGACTATATGTTTTTTTTTTTGATAATGACTGCTGTGCCTTGATGCCTTTTAGATCTTCGTGGCTGATAACTTACCCTCTGCTCTACTCTCTACACCGATGGAAATTTTTTTGTTAAAACAATTTTAAAGTTAAGTAAATACAAATTCTACAAAAATGAATAGCATTTCAAATTAAGGTACCTAAATATCCTTCAACCTTGTCACAATTCCCCAATAAGTTGCATATGTGGCGTGACTGAGTTCCTTGGTCATCGAAAATTATGATCATGTTTTTCTTTGCTCCTAAAGGAAATCCTTTGTTAGGAGACAAAGTCACAGTTTCCGCATCAGTTAGGTCACATAATCATTGTTCCGGGATCCTCTGTTAAATCTTGTATGCACACCCCTACATAGATGTTTTGAGATTAAATACATACAATTTATTCCCACTAGTGTCTCTGCTATGCAACCTTCTGGACAACGTCTGTTCCGAATGTATGATCTGACTGTACCCATTTCTCTTTTTGTGGAATACATCCATCGATTTTGAACTGGACATCCTAATCTCACTTCATTTGCCAAATGAATAGGCAAATGAATCATTATATCAAAAAAAGGAAGAAAAATTCGCTCAAACTCATTTATTATTTCTATGATCTCTGCTTCTAAGCAATCAAGTTCCTATAATGTGATTACTTTTTGACACAAACGATGGAAAAAGGAACTAAGAAGAATAAAAATAATAGCCATGTAATCAGGAAGAATGCTTTTAATTTGTATTGGAAGCAAGTAATGCAACATCAAATGATCATCTTGAGCTTTATAATTACACACTTTTCTTTCATCCAATTACACACGCTTTATATATTGGAGGCACTACCATAAGGTAGCTTGGATGTCTTTAAAACTCCACAAAAAATTGATTTCTCTCCATTTTTCATTGAGAAGCATGCCTTTGACAACTTTGTTCTCCTACTATCTTCTGTATCTTTTGGATAAAGGTTCTTCTTGATTCCCATATCTTTTAAATTGTATCGGGCATTTGCATGATCCTTCTTTTTGCCAGAAATATCCAAAAGTGTTCCAAGAATACACCAACTACGTTCTTCTCTATGTTGATTACATCAGGGTTGTGGCGTACAAATTTGTGCTTCCAATAAGGTAATTTAAAAAATATTAACCTTTTTTTCCATGGGCCATTATTTAATCTCTTTCTCTTCTTTCCAAACACATTTTCAAAATCTTGTAAGCTATTAAACACATCAGTACCCTTCAATACAGATGGAGAAGCCCTAAATTTAGTTTTTCCATTGAAAGATATTTTTTTAGATCTCCATGGATGATCCATGGGTAGAAAAACACGATGATCCATGTAGCACATTTTCTGACAATGTTTAAGATAGAGAGAATTAGTGCCATAGTTACAACAAGGGCAAGCAAACTTACCTTTTGTACTCCATGAAAGTCATTGATTGTCCACATAAGAGTTGCCCGCATTTGAAAAGTTTGATTTCTAAACATCATATGTTTCAACACCAGAATCCCACAATAATTTTAACTCATCTATCAATTGTTGCAAGTAAATATCATTGTCATTTCCAGGTGATCGCGGCCCAAGTATAAGTAAAGAAAGTAAAGAACACTCAGATTTCATGCACATCCAAGGCGGAAAATTATACACCATCAACATAACTGGGCAAGTGCTATATTATATACTAATGGTCCAGAATGGATTGAACACATCACTTGACAAGCCAAGACTCACATTGCGAGAATGTAGTGCAAATTTGTGATGTAACCTATCAAAATCTTTACATGATAGACCTTCAGCGGGATGCCTTAACTTTCCATCTTAAGAACGCTCCTCGTCATGTCACCTCAAAGATGTGCCGTCTTTGAGCACGTAAATAGCATTTTTAGTTGAGGAATTAATGAAAAGTGTCTAAATATTTTTTATAAAAGTTGACGCTGTTTTTTTGAAGGCTCAAGCTCACATTCAACTTCAGGAGATTTAATATCGTGAATCTTCACAAGTATGACAACATTCATCATCCTTATGATTATTCCTGAACAACATGCAATCATTAGGACATGCATCAACTTTCTCATAATCAAGACAAAGATTCGCCACCACACACTTGGTTTTATTGTAAGACTACGGAATGTTCAACTCCGGCATCACCTTTTTCAATAAGTGAAAAATAAAAGTTAATTATTCATCGCTCCATCCATGTAGACATTCTAACAAATATAAACGAAGTGTAAATGATTATCTAGAGAATCCTGTAAAGCCAGGATATAATTCTTTGTTTGCCTCGTCAAGTAAGTTATAGAATTTCTTGGCATCTTCATTTGACCCACTATAAATTTATTTACCTTGTGCAACATCTATTAATTCATCATTCAAAAAACCCTCAACATCGTCATGCAAGCAATCATATCATCGTCAACATTCAACTTAATATCCCATGCCCCGTGATTGATCCATCTACTATAAACCTTAGCAATTTCGTATCGTATTAGACGATCATACACTACATTCCTTCGTGTCCAACAAATATTACAATATTTTACATATAGACAATGAATTTCCTCCCTATTGGATCTCCATAAGAATAAGCAAAATATAGGAAGGATTTAACACCAACAATATACTCTTTGCTATACCTTGCTAAATTCATCCAATCCTTGGATGGGATATTTGAATTCCTAGTAGATGAAGATATTAAATATTTAATATTTTATTAACAATCATGAAATCATGAACTACTTCACAAATAAGTTTTAGAAGTCATGCGTAAGTTATCATAATCATATGTTATGAGATCATACAAGTATCTTACCTAGTAATTGCACTTGTACTATGCCAAATCAAACCTTCAAGCCTCCACAAATGAATTTGAATGTTTATGATCCTACCAAGCAAAAATAAGGACAAATAATAGGATAGACACAATAAACAAAGAAAGTTACTAATAGGATAGACACAATTAATGAACTAATCAAGATTCAGAAATTCTATCGAGAAGCAGGTTAAAGTTGTAAACAACATTTTAAGGATTTTCAAACACTTTATTTAGAAGACCAAAAGTACAATATATTGTGAAAATTACTTGTATGTCGTCAAGAACATAAATTGTAACTTTCCAATCCTAATTGACAAGGTACAGTCTTCTTTGAACCTGGAATTATTGAAGTAATAGAGTTGAGATAGAGTCATCTAAAAGAAGAGTAAGAAATAATATTTGAAAGTTACTCACTACAGGGTAATTATGACAAATTTACAATAGTGTGTGAATATAACATAGCAAAGGGCTACAATATTAGGCCACTCCAAGATAAACAAAATATTGAAAGAAATGCTCCATATTAAGGAATAGAAGCCCACAAAGAAAGGACACTACAATATATCAGAACCATAGTTAAAACTCTCTATGCAAGTTGGGAATAAACAATTGATAGACCTTTTAAGAAAATAATTACAAAAGGTCATAAAGGAAACATATGACCCTTGCTAATATTTATCCATCTACAGATATGATTTTATGTTCTCACGTGTTGGGTAGACTTAAACCACATAAGATAACATCAGCACCTTACTAGTATGACTTTAGATTAACGAGGATCAAGCCACTAAAGATGCTTTTTTTCATAGAAAGCCCTTAGAGTAATTTGATTACTATATTCTTTGTGAAAAAGAGAACCAATATGATAATCATTATTCTATTTTCTCTAACCATCTCACAAGACCCTACATTTTTCAAACATTATCATAAGTGATCTTCATTGCTATTAACATATAGTACTGTTGTACGGTAATAATGGCAAGACGGGATTCTCATGTAAGTCACGAGGATTTTAGTTTCCATAGAATGTTAAGCAAAGTCTTTGTGTACCTCATACCTTACAAATTGCAATTTCTACACTTATTAAACCGTTGACAACCTACAAGCATAAATTGAGATGATATATGTTAGGTTTTAATAAACATGTACCCTATAGGAAAAGCTGCAATGCAAACTACTTAGACATCTGTAGCATGGTTTATCATATGTATCAAAAAAAGCTCCAATAGAAAGCCCTATTGGAAAATTAATTTCTAGCTAGTTATCACAAGTATCATAAACCGGTTTACATGGCTAAAGAGGACCAAAAGATTTACGAAAATTCTGATCTCCCATTGTTTCTTTGATTGGACCTGATTAGTGAACCTAATAAATATTCATACCATACAGAGGCATCATCAAATACAGGGTAAGTTTCTATACACACATATATCCACGAAAAAACCCACAAACACCTTAATCTACTTATTTAACTAACTACATACACAGGTTTCCGACCATATAAACTGTCTTAGTAACAAAGATAAAAAATCTTTAAAATAATCACATACTCTAACACATTAGCCACTACTATGCATCTTAATTCATATACATTACATGATAATACAGATGCCTCATTACCGGAAACCATAAACAACTTATATTGCTTGAGAAATCATAACTAAACACATTATATACTAACACATAACATATCATATGCACAATACTTAATAAAACCTTTTCTGATCTTTTTCTCAAAAGGATAGTATAACCAATCTGTTGATCCCTTTATGAAGGAATGTGCAGACGTATCTGTTCCAGCACGTACACACTAAAGTATTAGCAAACAAATCATACGACACAATACAAGTACATCTCATACTACTTCAACAACATATATAATCACATTTACACATAACCCTATATTCGGTACATTAGTTCAGTATTTTTGTATCCAATACTTATATTGTTTACCACCTAACATATGTGACAAGTTGATAAAAGACATGGAATTTTTTCCCTCCGAACTACACATGTCAATAGAGCAGCGTCATTCTATAATTTGAGGAGTGGAAAGAAAAAAGTAAAAAGCCCTAACAGTAGTGCGTTCATTTATAAAATACATAAAGATATGTTCGGAAGTTATCTTCAATATTCTCAAGGTTTACCCATGTGTACAATAGTGCATTCATTTACTTGTATCTCTAAAGAAGAAAAATCTTGTCTGCTCAATATACTAAGGCTAGCTTTGACATTCAGATTTTTTTCAATTTCTTCAACTACTTTGGAATTTCAGCTATAACAACCCCAAACTAATCAATTACTTCTAAACACAAAACAAAAATTCAATAAATTGACTGTTTTTAGTACTAGATAAATAGTAGATAGTAACAAGGAATTTCAGTTGTACAATATTGGTACTTACGCTTGACGAAATTGGTTCTTCAGCTTACATTCTTCAGTTCCTCAATTGATCGCCAGTTCGTTAGAATCAGCTCAGGTCAGCTTCACATATTTTCAGTTCCTCCAATTTTGGAGAAGAGAATAAGTTCTGCTTAGTCGATTTTCAGCTCAGCTCTTCAGTCTTTAGCCTCCTCTCTTCAATCTTCAATATCTAGTCATAGATTTGAAGTTTTGGAGAAGAGAAATCCTATGGAATTTTTAGTTAGGAAAAAACAAACTACCGTTGTGTTCTACTCTAAGCCCCAATTTGTTTTCTAATTCTCATATACGAATGTTTTTAATAATGTCTTAAAAATTATTATTTTGGCCAATAAAAATTGGAGGGAGAGGATAAAATGTTCGAGGGAATATAATATTTTATTAAAATTTTCTAGGCCACACTTCTAAAGTGTTGTTTTAACTATTATTAAAATTGGACCCTTTAAAAGTGTGGCCATATGTATAAATAATTCTTGCCATTATTTCATACTATGACAATGCTTATAAAGTATAGCCTATATCATTAAGGGGTACACTTTCTCTTGGATTTGCCTTAGGGGTTCACGGTATACTGATAGTAATGTGTTGTATTTGATCCAAGGGAACCCTTAAGGGGCATTAAGTGGGAGTGGTAGTATGGAATGCTACTCTCACATTGAAGTTAGTGTAACTTATAAGTCCCATTAAAGTAGAGAACCTAGGTGAAGTTCTTAAGGAAAATTGTTCACTGTTTTGGGATTAAAATCGTTAATTGTAAGTTAAGATGAATCCACTATAATTTTTGGAGAGTTTACTGTAAAATGGTGCTTTTTGTTAAAATTATGGAAATTCTTCTCGAAGTGTTAAATGATGATTCTTATGTTGGTTTACTCCTATATTCATGAAGGTTTTATTTATTTGGCTTGAAATCTTATTTCTACTAAAATGTACCTTTTTGCATGTTTTTATATATGTCATACTTAGTTCATTGTTTGTACTAACCCTACTTTTCTATACTCTATAATATAGGTTTGAAGCAAGGAGAAGTCTAGAAGGCTAAGCTTGGGAAACCTACTCTCTCAAGACTTGGTATGCCCTTATATATTCGAGGACATAGTCTATATTTCCTAGTTTTTGTTATTAAGATTTATTATGTATTTCATTCAAATGTAAAGGGTAGTGTCGCTAAGATATTATGTCGTGCCTTTAAGTTTGTCATGTGACAATGAGACTTACTTAGAATTTATGAATGAATTCCTTTTTGTATTAAATTTCATGAAAAGTTTCAACTCCTCACTACTTTTCGTGTCCTATGTAATGAATGACAGTTAAAATGCTTGTATGAAAATCCAAAGGGTCAAGTACGCCTTGTGACGATCCAAGGGTGCTCTCTAATTTATAGGGGGTACTTGCGGGTCATTACACATGCTTAATTACAGAAGCCCAACTCACCTTATTCTATTTCTTCTCTTGTTGAAACTTGTTTCACTGGGGACAATGTCAATTTGTATGTATGGTGTGGGAGACATTCTCTTTACGTAGTTATTATTTTGTTGATTTAGTTGTTTTATGAGTTTTTTTTGGTTCGTTCTCTGTATTCTATTTTTATTTGGGTTCTTTGATAGTTGCTTTTAGTTCTTTAGCCAAGGACAGTTCTATTGAACCGTAAAAGAAAGAACGGGGATTTAGTTTCTTAGAATCAAGTTGGTGTCATAGTTTCGTCAAGCCTCCCTATGATAGATGGATGAAGATCGTATTAAGGGCTTGTTTTGTCAATTGAGTCTTTAGGGTTGTTGCTTTTCGGCTGAAGTGACACAATTGTGGTGGAAAACTAACAACCTCGAACACAGGTAACTATTTATTGAGATGTCTAGGCTCATTTATATGAATCCTTTGTTCTGGATGTGTTTGAACTAAAGTATGTCGGCAATCGCGAAGTCGTATTCAATTATTAGTGTCAAGTTAAATTTCTGCTAACTGTGTAGAAATCATGCATTTCGTGCTATTAGATAGGGTCTTGAACTTTCCCAGTGTGTTTGCTAATGAAAAATAAGAGGAGTAGTTATTTAAGAAGAAATATACGCATTTCTTTGGAAGCCCTATTCTTGCTTCCATACCCACCTTAATGCATAACCCTAGTAAGCCCCCCTGAGCCTTGAACTATTTCTTTAGTAGCCTACTATGAAGTTTATACCATTTTTCCTTTGGCCAAGAACTTTGATATTAATGATCCTAAGATTTTTGTGTGAGCTGAAAGACGAAAGTTAAGTGGGTTACCCAATAGAAGCTTGTTTCTACAAATTGAAAATAATATATATATTATATATAGATAAAAAATAGAGGAAACATATCTGATTTCTACGAAAATAAAAGAGTGGGGGTGAACTGGATTATTTGGAGAAAGGAAAAGGAAAAACGGCGGTGAAAGGTGTGAGGGTGAAATGAGGGAACTTGTTGAAAGAAAGGACAAAATGTGTTTCCCAAACAAAAAGAAACATTTAAGATGGTGTAGTATAGGCGAGTGAAATTGTTTTTTTTAACAATGTTAGCACTAAAGCGTTGGGAAAACAATATACTCTTATTCCCGATATGTTCCTACTTGTCCCTTAGCCTACATTACAATCCTTAAAAGACCTAATTGATATCGAAATGCGTAATCTTCAAAAGTATTGAAATACTACCCTAAGGAAATCCTATCGTTCATTTGTTGTAACAAGGGAATTCTTTTTTTGAGTGTTAGCGTAAAGTGTTTTCCACACCAGTTTGTGAAAATATCAATTTGAAGTGAATGTCGGTGTTCAATTATAGTGAAGTCACATGTTTGATGAGTTCTAAATTTGTTTTATGTGTGGGTTTTATGGCTGCACACAAAATTAGCTATATAAAGGAGTCTATTTGTGAGGTTTGATTGTGTTGCTAGTGAGATTTTTAGAAGTGAACATTAATGATGTATTGTCATTCAGCTGTTGAGTGGATAAAAAGAGTAATAGTATGTATATAAGTGAGAAAGTGTTCGAGGATGAAAATTTTTATTAAAGTGGGGTGGTGATCTTAGGCATATTTATATGCCTTACTTTCATTTTCTTATCTCATACATATAGCCGAATGAGGAAATTTTCGGTGGTTAAGTCAAGTATTTAGAGATGTTTTGATGCCACATCTTCTAACTAATATGATTAGATGATTCAGGCCGAAGATCATTGAAAAGGTGCTGAATTTTTGCACCAGATTCAGGTTGTAAGACAAAAGAAGAAGTGGCAAAACAGAAGAACCAAGAGGCACTTGTAAGAAGCACCCCCGCATCGCGGAGACCACTCAACAGATTAAAAAAAGGAACTACCCTTAACAGGGGAGTCCGCCATGGAGTCACGTTGCCGAAGGTGATCCTGCTTTGAGTAGAATTCAGCAAGGTAACAGCGCCACGTCGCGGACCTCGACAAGAAAATTGTTCCACGTGTTTATTTTTGGAATACAATTTGTTAAAGTGTCTCTTATTGTACAGTACATTTTCTAAAAAATGGGAGTTCAAGCTTAGGACAATTTTTGTGCTAAAGTCAAGGGTTTTTCTTCTCCTTTATCTTGGGAAAGATTTGTATGATTCTAATGAATTTTATCATGTTATTTTGTATTATTGGTATCTAAAATCCCTTATCCTAGGGTTATGTCTATGAATGATGGTTTAATGTGTATTTGTTCCTTGTGTGAAAAAGATTGGTGTTTATTTTGTGCTTGTATTCTAATTTTATTATTCTAATGATTTATAAACATTATAATATACTTAGTGTCCATTATTGAACTCGGGAGATGAATAGATGGATAGAACAAAATATGCAAGAGGTAGACCAAAATATGCAAGAGATGTATTCATTCTACAGTAAGATCTAGATTGTTTTGTATGTTGGATAGCTTTATACCTATGCACCACATTTTGTGAAGATGCAAGATGAATATTTATTGAACTATTATTGATTCATACTTAACCCTGCTCGATGAATTAGTTAAATTGTAAATAATGGTAGGCGATTAGATGTCGGAAGATTATGATCGTTAAATGAACCGTGTCAACTCACAATAATTTAATCTCGTGCACCTTAGAAAAGAAACACATTGAATCAAAATTCAAGTATGCTACAACCCTTGGATGTCATTCAAACTTGTGAAGTTTCTTTGTTAAAATCATTCACTTATATTAGCCAATTCGTGCTATGATTTTTGTAGTACTAAACAACTTTCTAAATGTAATGAATACTTGAGTTAATTTAGATAGTCATTGTAAATTGTTACTCACTTATTTGAAGTCCCTTTGGTACGAACATTAGACTTGATGGAGTCTATTTACAATTTGAGTGACCACGTGCGCTTGCGTGCGGTTTTTGACAAAATCATTTATTGTCCAAAGGCTAGTAAAATGATCTCTAAACGGTTATTATACCATATTGTAAGATTCAAAGATTTAAACTTCAAAACTCCTCCATTTGTTTTAGTCCCCCTAGTAAGAGATTTTCTGGAGGTCTTTCCTAATTATCTTACTAGAATTCCTCCCAAATGGAAATTGACTTTGATATTGAATTTAACGAAAAGAGAACCCTACCTTTAAATCCTCATTATGGAAGGCTCAGACCATATGATGAGCTAGGAATCAACTAAAAGACTTTCTAGACAAAGGTTCGTTCGACCTAGTATTTCTCCATGTGATGCTCCGGTTTTGTTTGTGAAGAAGAAGGATGGGTCACTCAGGATGTGTATTGATTACCTCTAACTCAATAAAGTCTCTATAAAGAACAAATATCCTCTCGCTAGGATTGATGATTTATTTGATCAACTCCAACGTGCCAGCTTACTTTTCAAAGATTGATTTGTGGTCGAGTTATAACCCACTTAGGGTGAGAGGTGAAGATATCCCCAAAACTGTATTTCGAACTACATATGGGAACTATGAGTTCTTAGTAATGTCGTTTGGACTCAAAAATGCCTTGGCTTTTTTTATGGACCTAATGAATAGGATATTGCGAGATTACCTTGATTTATTTTTGATTGTTTTCATAGAAAATATCTTCGTGTATTCAAAAAATGAGAGTGATCATATGGATCATTTGCTAGTGCTGTTACAAGTCTTAAAGGAGCACCAACTATTTGCAAATATAGGAAGTGTGTGTTTTTTTTTTTTGTTAAGATTGTGGCATTTCTGGTTATAACGCCAAGTGAGGGTGTTGTTGTTTGTAGAGCAGTTGATTTAAAGAAACTGAGGGTGGTTAGAAATTGTCCTAGACCCTTGCTCCAACCGATATATACGAGCGTTGCGTACATATAGACGGTTTACTAAGGAGGTTTATAGATGGTTTTACGTCCCGTGCATCTCCCTTGACTACTTTGGCTAAAAAAAAAATTTGAGTGGTCGTAGTCTTGTGAATGAAGATTCCACATTTTGAAAGACAGGCTTACCACCGCCCTGTTGTTGTCTTTACCAGATGGAACAAAAGGTTTTGTGGTATATTGTTATGCATCCCGAGTGGGATTGGGTTATGTCCTTATATGACATGGGAGGTTCATAGTGTATGCCTCTAGGAAACTCAAGGTTGATGATAAGAACTACCCAACTTATTACTTTGAGTTAGAGGTAATGGTGTTTACATTGAAAATATGGAGGCATTATCTATATGGTGTTCAACTTGATGTGTATGCCTACCACAAGGGTCTATAATATGTGTTTACTCAAAAAGAGTGAAATCTCCGACAACGAAGGTGGTTGGAATTGTTGAAATATTAAGAAATGACTGTTCTCTACCACCCCGGCAAGGCCAATGTGGTTGTGGGTTCTCTAAGTCGTATGACCATGGGTAGTGTGCCGTATTTGGAAGAATACAAGAAAGACTTAGTGAAATATGTTCATTGGTTGGCTCGTATGGGTGTTCAATTTGAAGATTCTTCTAATGGTGGTTTTATGGTTTATCATAACTCTGAATCGCCTTGAGTGGTTGAGGTGAAGTCTAAGCAACACCTTGTTCCATCATTGATGCAGTTAAACGAATCGATTACTGGTAATCTTAATGAGTCGTTTTTCTTAAGGGTATAGTGTCTTAATGTACCATGAGAGGTTGTGTGTTCCCAATGTGGATGATTTGAGAAACCAGATCCTAGAGGAAGCCCATGGTTCTCGTTATTGAATTCATTCGTTTTGTACTAACATGTTTCATGACCTTAGAGAAGTATTTTGGTGCGATGTCTTGAAAAGTGATATCGCGGATTTTGTTGCAAAGTTTCCAAATTGCCAACAACTAAAAGTCGAGCACCTAAAGATGAATGGCTCACTTTAAGAAATTCAAGTTCGCACTTGGAAGTGGGAGGACATTAATATGGACTTCGTAGTGTGTTTCCCTCGGACACGAAAGAAATATGACTCTAAATGGGTGGTTGGGGATATGTCTACAAAATCTGCTCAGTTTATCCCCGTTTAGTCTACTTATTCGGTGGAAGTGTATGCAAGAATATATAACACTATGATTGTGAGTCTTTATGGGATTCCTTTATTCATCATTTCATCTAGACGTTCTCAATCTACCTCTCAATTTTGGAGGTCGTTCAAAAAAGGATTGATTACTCAAGTGAAGCTAAGCACCGCTTTTAATCCAAAAACAGATTGTCAAAAGGAGCATACTATTCAAACCCTTTAGAATATGCTTATATCTTGTGTAATTGACTTCAAGGGAAGTTGGGATGAACACTTGACTTTAGTAAAGTTCTCTTATAAAAATAGTTTACCGTCGACTATATACATGATCTTTGAGGCATTTGTATGGTAGGAGATGTTAGGATCAAGTGGGGGGTTCGAGATTGGGGAGTCTCACCTTTGCGTCCGAATTGTTCTAGAAGTATGGAGTATTCCTATGATAAGGAAAACCGATTGACGCAGCCTATTGCCAGCAAAAGTCTTATGCCTAAAATAGGAGAATGGACCTAGGATTTGAAGAATGTGATAAGGTGTATTTGAAAATTTTAATCCATGAAAGGGGTGATAAAGTTTGGCAAGAAACCGAAACTTAATCCTTGCTATGTGCATCCCTATGAAACTTTTTAAAGGGTCGGCAAGGTTGCATACGAGTTGAAATTACCTAGTGAGGTAGCTTCAGTTCACCTTGTATTCCATGTCTCCATTCTTAAGAAGGGCATTGGTGACCCCTAGTCAAATCTTCCTATAGAAGGTCTAGGTGTGGATAAGAACCTGTCTTATGATGAGGTTCCGGTTGAAATCTTTGATCGACACAAGTGAAGAATTTGAGTATACGGAGTGGCCTACAAAAAACTTTATGGAGAACCAATAGTTGGAGGGAGCAACATGGAGGCCGATGGCCGACCTGACAGCCATTATCCTCATCTCTTTGATAAATGGTAGCTATTCCTATTAATAACATTATAATGAGAAATTTGAATTTGACTTTTTTTGCAAAGATGTGAATTATTATTGTAAAAGTTTTACAAAAATTAGTTTTCATGGAAATATGCCATTTTGCTTGATTTATACTTATTTGTGTATTGGGAATGTTTTTTCCTGAATTGAATAATATTAAGCATGTTGATGTGTATCGAAAGGAGTTTTGGCATAAGTAACTCTTTGTGTTTGTGTTGTGCTCATTTTGTTGTTGAGAAGGAAATTCCTCATATTGTGATTCATAGCTCTTACATGTAGCAATTGATATTTTGAGTTCTATGTGTAAATCCCATGTTGTTATGTTTATTTGAGTTGTAACTCATGTTGATTATGTATTTTGATGGTTGGGCTTTTAATATTAATTCTGTACTTTCCCTACAACATATTTTAGTTCCATTCTAGGAAACATGTTCCTAGGAGGGGGGGAGGGGATAATGTAACTCTCTGTAATACAAGACCTAATATAGAGCCTCACATGTTGGTCTAAGGTCGGTGACACTATTTTAGGACCTAATATAATGGCTATAAGTAATTTAGGATGTTTTGGAGTCAAGATGTCAAAAGACTTCCATGACGTTCAAAGATTTGTGAAATAGGTGATAGTTTGCCTTAGCCTATTTACGAAGTTTTAGGAGTCAGAAATTGATGAAAGTTGTTGGAAAAGTGTCAAACTATTGTTAGAGAGTGTTTAGAGTCGAAACGTTAGGGTATGACTTCCCAAGGATCACCCTAAGGGTCCTTGCATTTGACCCAAATCTGCAAAATTAGGCAGTGTTGGCAGTTTATGGAACTTTGAGGGATATATAGAAACCATATTTATGCCAAATGGGGCATTGTAATTATCCACCTCGTGAAGACTATGGTGAAAAAGACTTCCCACATTAGGAATGGGCACCCCTCATTGAAATTCACTCGGTGCTAAGCTAAGTCACCCTTATTGAAAAGCCTTTATTAACGTTACTTTATAAATGTAGGATTTAGGAGATTGACTCCCTATATGCTTAGCTCATAGGCCATAGATGAGAGTATCCTTTCATCAACGTAAATCATGTGAGAAAACCTTTGACATGTACATAGAATATTGAAGCACCATCTAGTTTAGGATACCCTTAAAAACATATTTCAAGAGCCCCTCTATTGATTAGATCATCATACATGTACAATGGACATGTTTACATGTGTGTGTGTATACATATATGTGAGAAAACCTTTTACGTAAACACCCTTAGATCACACACGTTCATACATCATTTCATTCATGCATAAGTGAATAGGTGTAACTATATGACCAATTCTTCTATATAAAAATTACTTAAAACCCTATTACTTTTATATTTCATCCCTATAATAGTGTTGAATCGTATCCATTTGACATGTTCATAACAACTCTATTTATATTCAGACATAGGATCAAACCTCCGAACTATCCTATCAAGGCCCACTGTTACAATGCGGCCAATTAGACAAGGTCCCACACACTCTTCTTACTAGCACATATAAGTCATTTAGTTAAGGGAACATAACATATTCATGGGACGACATTTACTCTCAATGATAGTAGTAGACACAAGTGCATATGAGAATACCCTTTCCTTAGACACCATGAACTTATACTACTTGTAAGCATGCATGAGGTGTAAGTGTGTGAATTGGTCAACATGATTACACCATGGCTATTAACATCATATTCAGGCATCCACCCTTTAATACTACAATGCACATTTAGTCATAGACCACACATCAATTACTAGCACATGAGTCAAGAATAAGTTCACGTTGCATTCAAATCTCTTAACCTTAACTAAGAACACACACCATGGACGGGTACATAGAAATAGGTCATTCGTTATTATTACTTCATCAATGGAAGAATCTACTCCTTCCTAACATTGTCATTAACTTGCTTATAACATTAGCAATATAACCTAGATCATAACTACAATGAAAGATTATGCATAATACTTCACATTTGGTGATCATAACGACCAGACCTTGATAATACAATTGCCTTCAAGGCAATGATCACATCAGATATACAGTGACAATGAGGGAAAACTGTCACCATAAGTGGGCCATACAACACAATGCCCATACAAGGCAAAGCATTTAGAAAATATATAGTAAAGTAGAGAATAGTGCCAACTTAAAGTTCCTAAAAATTTTGACCATTATTGATAAATTCACATAATTCAAAACAAATACATGCATTAAAAAGTAGCTAAAGGTAAAATTTCATCAACGAAATAATACTTCAAACACCATGGTTTAAAGATCTGATTAGGCACACCACTTCATCAGGTCTATAGAAAGTCGAGGAATATAGATCAATTTACCTAATCCCTAAGCTTTGAATATCATTGATCACTAATAAACATTACACTATAAATTTACATAATAGGAATTGTCTATAATCAATTTATAATATTTGAATAACATTACAATCACCCTAACATCAAGATCATAATAACCATCACATAGGTTAAATCGAGATTTGGGAGGGATCATGGGTTCGTTATAAAATTTGATTGAATTCAACATGAAAACAGTATGTATGAAGACATAATCTACGTATAACACAAGCTTTTTACAATATTGGAGAAAACAACAAAGGATGAGCTTAAAAGTTTGGAGGATTAATCATGAATTTTTCATTGAAAATGTTCGAAAGGGACTCCTTCGAAGAAAGGTTGACTAAGTATGAAGGATTAACATAACTTATTATAGTAAATAACCATGAGAAAATGGTAAAGAAATCTTGAGAATCCATCACTATGGTTGTTCTTGAGCTTCATCCTCAATGAAGGTTTTTAGAGAGATTTCTTCTTGAGAGGGAAAAGTCTAATTTGAAGAATGAATTGAGAATTGGTATTTCATGTTATCAATCAACTTAATATACCCAAAAATACATGAAATAACCGGATAGGGTCAGTTTGGTACGTGGGGTGAATTTCCCAATTCACCCATTGCATGGCAGCATGCATTCATCAGTTGTAGGCTTCCCATTGACGAGTATGTCGACGGACTGTTCTTGAACTGACGGTGTCATACTGCACAAGCATTGTTTGGTGCAGAGGCTACAATTTGGGTCTCAATCTCACATAATTAAGCATGGTAATACTCCCCTATCAACGGGGCATAGATGGGACTGAGGGCCGTCAGTCCTTGGCGTAGCGGTAGACACTACTATGGCAATCCTTGCAGCGTTGACTCCTCATTGAGGGCCTTTTGCGGGGGGCCCTTGGGGGGGGGATTTGTGGGAAAGTCGGTTTCCAACGTTAAAATAACACATATACAGGTAAGGAACCTTCGTCATACTTTCAACCAAATGTGAAACACGTAAACAGGCAACAAAAAAGAAAGGACACATGAACTTCACGGCTAACTTTTCAAAATGTCATTGGAGTTCTTGAACGTTTTCACCTCCAAATGACTTCAAATCAAGAAGAATATGTAAACAACTTAATTATCACATTTTAAACTTTTTTAAGCACATGTGAGGCTTGATACACCTTAATTCATTTTGTAATACTTTACAATATCCCCCACATGGGAACATTCGTCCTCAAATGACACTTGAGACACTTTAAACACATGAAAGTACTTCAATGACTCAAAGCGCAGCTCAAAACATTCAACACATCATCACATAGAAGTCAATGCACCAAACTTACAAGGAACACAAAACTTCAAAATATGTAGCTTTTAATGCAACAGATTAAAGAAAAACTTTTATTCACTAATTTTCAAAATGCATCAAATATATAGTCTCTTGTCATGTTCATAGGAGGAACATCCTTCTCCTAATCATAACATGGTCATTACATTTCATCTCTCTAAGAGGTCATTATCCAACAATCTTAAGTCATACAAAGGCAAGTTCAACATTACTCAAGAAGAAAATAGGCACTCATACTTCAATGAACATAGACTTGAGTCAAGTTAATCAACAAGGATCCTTATCTTTTAGACATAATGCCATGAGGGTAATACTCAATCATGCCATGCTTAGTTATTTTTAAGGAGAAATTTCCTTCTCCTCGACACACTTACATGTCTCATGAGTTCATAGGCAAGTAATGTACAAAGGTCAATTTTTTTAAATGAGAATTTCTGAACCTTTAACCAAAGCATGCTCATATTTCCTTCCTAGTGAAGTGAAAATGGTAAATCAGACCACATAAATAACAACAATAGGGATTCATATCATAAAATTTAAATTTCTAGCATTACACTAGCCTTTGTAAGTAAACATCTATTTGAAAAAATCTTACATTTTATCAGCACAGATCAAGAATATTAGCTAACAACCTTCAACTTCAAGAAATCAGGTTAACAATATACTTCCCCAACCCATAAACGGTTACATGAGTTTTCAACAGATTCATCAATTTCATTTGAAGGAGACCCAACTTTTTCATTATTGTCATATACTACCACACCATAAATGTGACCTCAAACATGTTCTTACCTTATCTCATGAAGTTAAACGCACAATTATCATATCAAGATGCATAATCAACATGACAAAACATTAATTTATCAAAATTCCATTTTCAAGAAACATAGAATCTTCAAAACAGGCTTAACATAGTGTCAATTAAGTCTTGTCTAACATACGGAGAACATGCAACTTATAGTTATATGCAAAACTCCAACCATACACAAGCTACTAGAAACTCTTTAGTTTCAAAAATAATAAGAATAAAAGGAAAAGATACGGATATTTACCACATTACTACTCACATCATCATCCCCATCTTAGGGTAAACATACTTCAGAGCAACTTAACTCAACCATCATCATTTAACACGCAAAGGATATCCATAGCAACCAAGTTAGGTCATATTACCAAACCACACAAGGCTTCAACTATACAACAGAATGTACAAGGGTATGACAACACCTTGAGTATGAAAACCAATAGAGGAGACCGGAGCATAATTGCCTCTTGATTCCTTTGAACACTTTGTTAAGGTAACTTCAAGGTCTTTCCAACCCACAACATCACCCTACAAGTTAATCATACTACCTTCACTTCTAGGATCAAGTCTATACAATGGACTTAATTCATGAAAGGTAACTATAAGGAACCTCACATATACAAATGGAAACGTTAAACCATTTAAACAAAAAAAAACAAAAAAAACATATAAAACAGCAACATGATCTTAGCTATTTATTGGCACTCTTTAAAGTATTGCAAACACACACCATTTACATATATACATCATCATTAAAAATCAGATAGCACCATTCATTCCAAAGAAGCTCCATTCAAATAGAAAAAGCTTCTTAGAACAAGCGTTAACGATCGTAGCATATATTAGCATAAATGTCATCACTTAACATATATCATGGTACCTTCACCGACTCATTTTCAACCGTATAAACCAAGATAAACGTTTCAAAACTAACCTTTTGTTTTTCCTCTTCAAGGCATAAAGATACCATACTCATCCAAGCAACACATACAAAAGACAACCTGACTAGAAAACATAATAGAGGGATCTTACACCGTATGTTTTATTGAACAACATGAGAATAGTGAATAGGGAAAACTTTATTCGTTCTTATAGCCTCTCAATTATAGATGTGTCGCGAATCACACCGAGGTACAGACTCCGACTAGACGTTAGAATATGGGACTTGGACTCTAAACCCACTGTTCTAAAACCTCATGTTTGATCCCATATGTTTCCAGTATTGGGCGCCACGCTCCTAGAAAGTTACATGGTAGTACTTCACGTTTCAAGGTCTTATTTACAAGCCCATAGTTATAATTCATCGCATGTTATAGGGTAGATTTAGTAGAAAATTTAAAAACTTCATAGCCAAAAACAATAATTTGTTTTTTTTCATTTTTTAATTTGGCTATGACATCACTTAAATTATATATATAAAAATATCAGAATACATCGTTAAAGACTCTAAGGTCTCTTTTCCAACTTAGAGCTCTTAACATGATTAATCAGACTTATAATAGGACACGAACCTTTCAACATAAATCAAAACTAACATATTGCAAGACTTGAATAAAACTTGACATAAGACATCCCTAAACTTAAGGATTTCTTTCTTGAGCTTGGGAAATACATATAAGGCCCTTCACCTTAGAGACATCCATTGCGCATCCATAACCTACAATTTGTGTGAAATGGTAAATAAGAATGATGTTAATAAAAGAATGCAATAAGTATGGAAACCATGCAACAACTGGAATTTTTAAAAGGGAACCATTTTACTTTGAATCCAGCAGCATGCCTTTTGTGAAACTTCATAAACTTAATCAACATAACATCAATACATTTCATATACATTCATTTAGGCATATACAATAATCATAATATCACATAAAGTCATACATTGAATTTAAGGCACATTTAGGAACCCATTACAGTAACCTCAGGTATTTATGTAAGCTTAGTTCAGTACATGAAACCCATTTACCTTTATAGTAAGCTCATTTCTTCTTAACTTCTCATGTAACCCTCTATAAATTCTTGGTGCAATGTAGGGATAATTTCTCATTACACTATCCATACTCAAGCATCACCTTAAGTCCATAAGGTAATCATACATGCAACCTTAATTAATCATTAAAAACATATACATATACATAGAGTCTTAGTATATCATGACAACACAGGTTTCATATATAACATAACATAATACATGAACCTCATATAAGACTTATTCCATAACATTATGTAAGTACACACTACCAATATCATTATACTAGGCAATAGTCAACAAAACATACTTGGACTTCAATTCATAAGTCATCATAAGACCTTATTCATAACTCAAATCCAAGCCTACTAGTGCAATGTACATGTGAAGTCCCATGACCTCACACATAATTAGTAAACTCTTAAAGGGACCACAACCATACCATTATCTTCATACATCAACAAGACAATTATACACCACTTCATACATGCCAAGATAGACCTTCATCATATTGTCAATAACACCATGCATATTATCGCAACAAGTAGAGGACACTACCATGTCATGCATAACAAACATATACATGATCATATACTTTATAACACCATCCTAGAACTCTCTTCAAGACTTACTTGTGCAATATATAGGTAAATACCCATACCCTCACCTACACTAAGAAACTTCCCTTACATTATCCTAGTTAGGGTCCTTACTTTACCTCCATTGTCCATTTTATAAATGGAAAAAACTATAGCCTTAACGACAGTTAAGACCATGGATGCTAGACATGGAATTTGTGTTGTAGGAACCTGTAAAACAAAGAAATGAGAATCTCACCTTGCAAAGTAGAAACATTAAATCATGCTAGCTATTAGGGATCTCCACTTCTAGATTCCTTATGGGTATCATTAGTTTATGGAAACTGGAGATATATCCGGAAACCCTGTTTATGTAAATGAGGCATTGTAGTTATCTACCTCGTGAGGAATATGGTGAACAAGCTTTCCCACATTGGGATGGGAACCCCTCATATAAGTTTACTTGGTGCTAAGCTAAGTTTGTTTTATTCAATAGCCTTTAATAACATTAGTTTATAAAAGTAGGCTTTAGGATATTGACTCCCCATATGCTTAGCTCTTACTTCATAGATGAGAGTATCCTTTCATCGACCAAAATCATATGAGAAAACCTGTAGTGTGGACATAGTATATTGAATACATTAGTTTAGGATAAACCTTAAGAACACCGTCAGGAGCCCCTATGACTACATATCATATATGCATAATGGACATGTTTTTTAATTATGTGTGCAGGCATCTATGAGATCAAACCTTTAATAAGACCTGAGATACACATGTTCATACTTCATTCATTTCATGCATACGCTTTATAAGGAACTATATGAGCAATTCTTTTATAAAAACAATTTTAGACAATATAAATATTCAAACTTCATCATATCATATACTTAGCATCAAAGCACATAAGGCATGTTTATAACATGCTTATGTATTTATATTAATGTACATAGATCACAACCTAGGATCTACTCTATCAAGGCACACATGTGTAGTGCATAGACAAGTAGTGCATAGACAAGGTTCCATACCCTTATCATAGTAGTAGACTTATCAAGTCATCCTAGTTAAGGGGTACATAATTTATTTCATGGACATTTTAGTGTGTGTGCATTGGTCAACATGATCACATCTTGTCAATTCAAATCACTTTGAGACATCCACCCTTTAAGACTACAATGAACATTCAATCATAGATCACATATCTCATACTACCGTAGGAAACAAGAATAACTTCAAAATGCATCCAAGACTACTAACCTTGACTAAGAACAGAGATGCATATGTAGGTACATAGGTAGGGGTCATTCGTTATTATTACATCATAGATTGAAGAACCTGTACATACCCTAACATAGTCATTGAAATGCCTATAACATTTGCATTATAACCTAGATCATAACTAGAATGGAAGACTAGGCATAATACTTCACATTTGGTGATCATCACCACCACACCTTCATAAAAAAATTTCCTCCAAGGTCATGATCACTTCACATATACATTTAAATAAGATACCACTGCATAACAAGGGGGACCAGATCCACAATCAAGGCATACCAGGGCCAAGCATCTAGTATATAGTTTTTTTCTATAGAAAAGTAGATGAGAATAGGTGCCCAAGTTAAATTCTCCTCAAGCTTTGCTCATCTAGAGCGATAAATTCAATAATTCGTATTGCAAGGACCTTCGGTTATGATACCCCGTCGAGAGAAGCGAAAAGTACATTCATTAATGAATCCTTTACTTCGCACATCATGAGGTTGCGCCCCCCCCCCCCCCCCCCCCCCCGGCCGACACGCGGTCCCTTCTGAAGGATTTGTGGTGGTTAGGATTTATTTTTTCTCAGCTCTCGCCCGTATTGTGCAGAGATTTAGTCGCCCCCCCTAGTTTTCCCTTGCACCATCCCCCAAACCACTCCCCTGGGCTGTGTTACTTACCCCCTCTTCCCTCCTTCTCCCCCCTTGACATCATCGGCCGCGTTCGCTTCGGAACTTTCTTATCTTCCCTCCCCTTGCATTTATTTTTCTTACCACTTTGTCATACGTCTCGCTCTATCCATAACTATTTGCTTAGTAGGAAATCGATTGGCTCCCACGCGCTCTGGGCGGGGCTTGCCCTGGGGCATCCTGGAAAGTCTGTCGGTGACTTCAGTCATCACCGATAACGTAGTCTCTTCTCACCATATTTACATCACCCTCACCGGAATCGAATTTCTGGCCATCTCAACTTTTAGATACTGTATAGCCATGGTAAATTAAAAGACTTGGAGGTTTGTTCATGAACGTCTTAATTACCAGGGGGCGAACCCACACACGTTTCGTTTTCAATCTGTTTAATTGGGGGTTTTGAACAGTGATCTCACCTTTGGGATGAGTTTGCTGATTTGCTGTGTATCATGGGTTGGGTGTGAGTTGTGCTATTTTGTGGGGTATGAAGGATCACCATACATTATGTAGGAAAGAAATATGAAATATTTGTTAAGAAATCTTGGGAAAGCCATCACCATGGTGTTCTTGAACCTAATCTCCAATGGAGTTTTAGAGAAGTTTTCTTTTTGAGAGGAAACGTCTGGTGGTGTGGTGTAAGAATGTAAGTGGGAGGGAATTGGAGTCATGTTATACATCAACTTAAATACTTAGCCAGATATGAGTTTTTGACTATCGAAGTGTCCGCCTAGGTCAGTTGGGGAAGTGGTTTCTTCTGTTCTTTCACCTTTGAGATCTCCGTCAGTCAATGGGTTCCTCACGAAGTTATGGTTGTGTCGGGATAGATGAGCTGGGTGAGTTTTCATTCTGGACGCTTCAAGTCAGGTACGAAGTTAAGTTATGGATTGAGGTGTTAATGAATTTTAGGTTCGATTGAGATAAATTAAATGTAGTCAAGTTGTTTATGGTATTGTTGATGGGTTCCTCTAAATTGAAGAATATGATTCTTTATACCGAACCATAGGTATTTATTTTACCTTATGTATTGAACATCAATTGATGTTGGTTGCTGATTTGATTTACTCTATGGTGCTGGGTGGGGGGTGTGGAGTTCATGATTAAAAGAAGATGAAACTTGTCTTCACAGGCTAACATCCTGATTACGAGTTGTTGAGATGTGATTTATGTTATGAATATAATGTTAAACTTGCCTAGTGTAACTTGTCTCCAATTTGGGAACCCAAAGATGAATGTGTTTATAGAGAGCAATGTAACATTGTTATTATATTATTTATCTGTGAGATGATTTACTCCCCAAGTTGGGTTGATTATCGGTTTTGAGGAACCACAATTGCTATATAGACTATGAGTATACTTGGTAAGTCATAGACTCTCTACTTTACTTCTAATTGTTGATTATTGGGGTTAATTCAGAGATTTACATTGAATGTATGCCTTATATAGGATTATTGCGTGTATGAGTTTATTAAATGTGTTGACTATGTCTAGGTTGATTAAGGTGTATTTGATATAGGATGGTGAAAACTATCAATGTGCATTAATATGTTATGAAACGCTAATGTGTTAACCAAACTTATACGAAATGTGATGAAATGACTTATACTTAAACAATTTTTATTGAGCTATTGATGATGATTATTATACAAGGGGTAGACTCTATGACCCAAATAAAGTTACGAATGGTAATGAAAGACTTAAAGACATTTCCAAAAGTAACTCTAGCTTAGAAACTTAGTGAACTAGATAAAGGGAGTGTCACCTCCCACATATGGAAGGTAGGAACACTACATTAATCTCGAGATTGGAAACTCAAATCCATGGCGCCTAAAGAGGGCGGTCCCAATAAATTCCTAGTCTGAATATGTTCCCCCATAGGAATACTAGCTTGTAGATCCACGTAGTTGCTTGTTTTATGTTTTTGTAGACATTTGCAAGTAGTCCGCCTCTTTGGTCTAGGGTTTTATGATCCGGATTCCACACTATTCATGGGGTGTCTGTTGGTTAGGGCAAGATGTCCCAAATTGTAAAACAAAACTAATGGACCTTGAAAACATCTAACTTTGATAAGTACGGGGTTCTAGTTAGTCTAGGTAGGGGTATTTGCACTATACTGACTAGCATTGAGAGGGAGTCTAGGAGGAGGTTCTTATGTATGGTTAGTTATGACAATATGTGATGTTATTATGAGAATATGGCACTTGTGATAATATATGTTGATTGTTCATTATGAATATGCCTTGGGTTATAATGATAATAATGATGAAATGCAAACTAAGCGCGCTATTAATTAGTAAAGTGGATCATGTCCATGTTTTATTGGTTGAGAGATACTTCATTGGTAAGGTTATGGGGATTCGGTTGGTCATTGCACTTGTTGAGTTGATTAAGAATTGTGAGTAGTTAAGGAGGTTGTCTTGCATATTATGATTGGGTTGGAGTAAATCATGGTTTAAAGTGTGTTGGGATAAGTATTACTTTTTAGATAGTAAGCATGTTATGTTTATTAATATGACTTACTTGACTTGGCATTAAGACCCTAAAAGGGGTAGAATGGCACGGTTTGATAAAAATTCACTTGTAGCATGTTTTGTTTGTGTATGTGCATAAGATCTCATATTTAGTCGTGTGGACTTGTAACCCCATTTTATTCCCTTGTCTTAAACATTTTAGGGCGCCAGGTCGTTTGAAGCATTCGACGGAAATGTTGTTGAGGTTAAAATTCTTTTTTTCATCCAAGTGGGGAGGTTCCATCAACTTTCGAGGGCATTTCTCTTCTAGATTTGGTTTTTTTATGAGACTTCTGATCTCTCATTTCTTTTCCTCGTTATTGAATATTGTACTTTCGTCTGACCTAGATCGTCTTGGTAAATTTAATGTAAGGGCTAGCCATCTTGTGCTATCCATTTAGAGGGGAGGGTGAAACATCGTTGCGATTATTTCATATTTTGATATATAATCTATGTGCCAATAAAAATGACAAGGCTATGAAACCTTTTATGTCCAGGTTCTACGTATATACGATCTGAATATATATAGATGTGTGTTGTACGAGGTCTATCTATATAAAAAACCTCCGAGTGAGAGAAATAAACTTTTATACTTTTTTGCATTTTTGAACCTTTATGAATTTAATAAAATTGTAAACTAATTTGGAGGCTAGTCTTATCCTTCCAAATGCACATCGGACGCCGGGGGTAAGTCAAGGGGTAAACCCGGATGTGACAACTTGGTATCAAGCGATGAGTTGAATACCATTGAGGTATGTCTTTCTCTCTACATATCTATGGTAGTTTGTTTTCATAATTGTGAAGCGCACCACACTTATGAGTTAGAAACCTTATATGATCTTAGAATCACTCTCGGTCTTGGGAAAATTTCTTATTATGTGCCAATAGATAGACGTATGGTTTCGTGGACGGCATATAAGATCATTGTCGGTATTTTATAGGAAGTATTGAAAAATCGAAGATGCGGGCGTCGAAGACATGAGGAGGAAGTTGCTAATATGGGAGCTCCTCCTCATGATGAGCAAGTTCCTCCACTTGAGGAAAATGCTAATGTTGGTCAAGCTCCCGCTAACCCTCAACATATGACAGAGGCGGAGATGAGGGCTATTCATTCTCAAATGGACAAGCCATGACCACTCAAGCACAAGTCTCAACGGTTCAAGCCCAAGCTTTGAAGGGTCAAGACAATCGGGGAATATGGCTCCACATCCTAATTAACAAGTCACTTACTATGGTTCCCGTTCAAGGGACTTCACTCGGATGAACCCTCTACTTTCTATGGGTCTAAGGTTGATGAAGACCTCAAAGAATTCCGTGATTTGAGGTTATACAAGGTGATAATATGCTATAGGGGTTGACTTCAAGTGAGAAGGTCGGTTGTCCTCATATCAACACTCAAGGATGTGGCTCAAACATTGTATGTGACAATGGAGGAAAATAGGCATTGAGGGGTGGTCCGGTAATCTGAGACTTTAAGACGACTTTTCTAGATGGTTACTGCCATAGAGGATATGAGGGAGGAGAGACGTTGATCGAGAATGTCATACATCTTCGCCAAGGAGGGAGAGTGTGTCATGAGTATTTTGGATATTCGTTTTAAGTTTTCCCTCCAAATATGCCCCTTCTTTAGTTCCGATCACAGGGACACATGAGCTGTTTATGATAGGGTGTCTGAAGTACTTAAAAGAGGTCAAATCGGGCCATGCGAAATGACCACCTGAACATTCCTCGTCTTATGGTTTATGCAAGAAGGGGTGAGGAGGCAAGCGAAGATAAGAGAGAAAGTAGAGATGAAGAGGCATATGTCATTTGATGGAGGCTTAAATGAATAGGCTTGAGATACAAGATGAAACCTAAAGTAAGAAGCGGGGTTCGGGTTCAATTCAAGTCCCTTACAAAATTCGCAAGAGGTAGTGATGATAGGGTGTCTAACCGTAAATTTAAGGAAAGGAAAGGTATCTAATCACAAAGGGACGTCAATGGTTTGGAAAATTGCGCTAAAATAAATATGGTGAGTCCTTAGGGAAGGATCAGGATTAATTGCATTAGTTGGGAAAGACGTGGTCAAAATAGAGAGATTGTCCTACAACTTGAAGAGTCATGACAAGAGTAGTTGTAACGCTCAAGCACGGGGTTTAGTGATTCTACAAGAAGAACAGCTATATGTTATGCCTAGGGATGAGCAAGAGACCTGTCTTGACGTGGTAATCGGTATGTTAAAAATCGTTACTCTTGATGGTATGTTTTAACTTGCGTGATCCAGTGCTACTTGTCCTGTGTTACACCACTCGTAGCTAAAAATGTTGAGTTGTAATGAATTTGCATGAGCCTTTTCTAGTGTCTACTCCGGTGGAATAGACGGTTGTTGTAAATGATCCTATGAAAATTGTCCTATTTCACGCCCAATAGAGTTTCTTTTGTGGATCTAGTTAGAACTTGATATGTGCTTGGATGTATATTGGGTAGGGATTGTTGCATTAATGTTGGCATCCATGATTGTACGACAAGAGTGGTGAAGGTTAAAACTTCCCAAATGAACCTGTTGTTTAAGTGGAAGGGGGCAAAATCTCATTCTAGAGGTTGCATAAATCTTGTCTAAAAGCAATGTAAAATGATCTCAAAGGGTTGTCTCTATCACCGAGTGAGAGTACAAGATTAGATTCCCAAATCCTCCTATTGAGTTGGTCGTGTTGGGAATGAATTTTCTGTAGGTTTTCATAAAGGACAATTTTCGGTTATTCTCCCGAATAGTAATTGATTTGGTATCATTTGCTACCGAAACAAAATACCTTTCAATTCATTCATAGTGGATGGATCGGTGAATTGAACGATTTGAAGGTAAACTCAAGGATTTGCTGACAAAGGGTTTATAAGCCATTATATCCCATGGGGTGCTCCGAGGTTACCTTGTCAAAACGAAGGATGGGGTCTTGAGAATGTGTATTGGATACCGCCAACTCAAAAAGGTCACCATTGAAGAATAAGTACGCTCTCCTGGATTGATGACTATTGACCAACTCCAAGGGGTGTGAGGTACTTTTCCAAGATAGACTTGAGTCGGGGTTCTAATCA
This sequence comes from Solanum habrochaites, assembly GCA_027704765.1. NCBI lineage: Eukaryota > Viridiplantae > Streptophyta > Magnoliopsida > Solanales > Solanaceae > Solanum > Solanum habrochaites. The sequence goes on along the minus strand of JAKWJA010002489.1, from coordinate 39,234,709 downwards.
ACTCAGGGTGAGAGGGGAGGATTATACAAAGACGGCCTTTCGCACTCGGTATAGACATTATGAGTTCTCGGGTCATGTCTTTTTGTTCACTTATGTCTGACGTATTTTAGGAACCTAATGAATAGAAGTATTTCACAATACTAGATTTATTGTGTCATTGTATCCTTGAGTCACTTGGTATGCTCGACAGAATGAGGGTGAACTATGGCATACATTTGAGGATAGTATTGCCAAACCCTTAAGAACATCAATTTTATGTCAAACATAGAGTGTGAGTTTTGGTCAAGATCGGAATTCTTCTTGGTACATCCTTTCTACTAAGGAAATTGAAGTAGACCCAAGGAAAATGGATGCAGTGAAAAATTTGCATAGACAATTGACTCCGACTGACATTAGGAGTTTTTTGGTTTTAGTGGGTTACTATCGGAGGTTTGTGGATGGTTTCACGTCCATTGCGTCTCCTTTGACTAGTTTGACCCAGAATAGTAAAAAGTTTGAGTGGTCGAAAGCATGTGAAAAGAGCTTCCAATTTTTTAAAGTTAGGCTTACTTCCACTCTAGTGTTTACCTTACCGGGGGTTACAAAGGTTTTTGTGGTGTATTGTGACGCATCCCGAGTGGGTTTTGGTTGTGTTATTATGCAAAATAGGAAGATGATAGCTTATGCCTTTTGTCAACTAAAGGTACATGAGAGAAATTACCCCACTCATGACCTTGAATTACCGGGCGTGGTGTTTGCTTCGAAAATTTGGAGGCATTACTTGTATGGGGTTCACGTGGATTTTTTTACCGATCATAGAAGAGAATCCATATGTTTGTATCTAGAAGGAGTTAAAACTCGGACAAATTAAGGTGCTGAGTTCTTGAAAGATTATGATATGCGGGTCATTTATCACCCAGGAAGGCTTAATGTGTGGCGGCGCCTAAGTCAAAGGATATGGGTATTGTATCCCATCTTGATGAAGACCAAAAAAGTACATAAGCAAGGGATGTTAATAGGTGCCTCGGTTGGGGGTGCGGTTTGAGAGTTCTCTTGATGGGGGGGTTGCCATAGTTCATCAGATACTCGGCGTCATCTTTAGTGGTTGGGGTGAAAGTCAAACAACACTTGATTTATTTAGACTTAATGAGTTGAAAGAATCGATTCGGTGTAAGTTGATATGAATCATTTCCAATGTAATGAAAAAGTGTGTAACGGTACCAACGGATATTTTGTGTTCCCATGTAGAGGGTTGAGGGATAGATTTAGAGAAAGCACATGGTTCGTACTCAATATCTTGGGTTAACAAAAATGTACAATGAACATCGGGAAATATATTAGTGGGAAGGTCTAAAAGGGACATAGCACAAAATTTGACGCTAAGTGTCCATATTGCAACAAGTAAAGGTCGATACCTAAAGCCAGGGTGGCGATACAAGAGATCCAAATTCCAGTTGGAAGTGGAATACATCAATAGGAGTTGTAAGTAGGTTACCCCAGATCCAAATGTCCTATGATTCCATATTTGGGGTGGTTGTGGATCGAGAATATATCGCCCCTCCCGATTTACACCATTAGGTATATCTTGGGAGGAGTACGCTAGAATAATCAGATGAGAGGGTGGTACCGCCCATGGGAAATTGTTATCATCAATCGGATCACGTGCACAATTCAATAGATTTTTGAGGTTGTTACCAAAAAGGGTAGTAACGGTGAGGTTGTCACCGCTTTTCAGTCCCAACAGATTGCATTGCACTGAGACGCTACGAACCCTGAAGATATGCTTAGAGAATGCATTCTGATTTTAAAGGGAGTTGGGATAGGCATTTACCTTTAGTAGAGTTTTCCTACAACAATAGCTTTCATTCATACATTTCCATGGCTCCCTATGAAGCCTTGTATGGTAGGAGGTGTAGGTCTCCTATTGAATGGTTTGAAGTCGGTGAGACATCGGCAAAAGTCTTATACCGATAATAGGATAAGGGATTTGGAGTTTAAAGATGATAGGGTGCATTTAAAAATTTAACCAATGAAAGGTGTTGCTATGTTTGGCAAGAAAGGGAAATTGAGTCCTCGTTATGTGCGTCCCTATGAAATCTTCTAAAGGGTTGGTAAACTGTCCTATGAGTTGAAACATCCTAGTGAATTGGCTTCGGTGCATCCGGTTTTCATTGTTTCTATGTTGAAAAAGTGTATTGGTGATCCCGAGTCCATTCTTCCTACTGAGGGTCTTGCTATCAAGGATAACCTCTCTTATGAGGAATTCCCGGTTCAAATTCTTGATAGGAAAGTCAAGAAGTTGAGGAATAAAAAGGGGGTTTCCATAAAGTTCTTATAGAAAAATCATCTAGTTGAGGGTGCAAAATGAGAGGACGAGGCTGACATGAAGTCTCATTGTCCTCATCTTTTTGAAAATTAAGGTTAATCATTCTGTTTAATAATATAAATATGATTAGAAATAGAAGTTTCTTCATTTTTGGGTTAAGTGTTACCACAAAAATGGCATTTTTTAAAACCTCACAATAAGTTTTACAGTGAAATCACTGTAATATTGCTATTAAAAACATGAAATTTTGATTTTTGCTTGCTTTGAATTATGTTGTGCATTTTTTATATGGTGAGTCATCATGAAATCATAGGTAACATGTTATTAAGTTGAACTTTGTGATAATTGACTTATGTGATGTTTGTTGAGATCAGAAGTGTTGTGATAAAGAAATGCCTCATGATGAAATGTTTTGAGCCGTAGGTGTGGTAATATGAGTTTTGTGGTATTTTACTTATTGAAGTGACATGATTTATGTTAAATGGATATTGTACATTAGTTGAGTTGCTAGTCTTGGGTCTATTCCTTCCTTCAAAAGAATTTTAGTGTCATTCAGGGACGAATGTTCCTAACAGGGGATAATGTAACACCTTGAAAATCCAAGACTCATTGTAAATCCTAACATAGGTTTCATAAAGTCTAAACACTGTTACGAAGTCGATTTTTAATGAATATAGGTAATTTAGGAGGTTTAAGAACCAAAACATCCAAAAACGTTTGGAAAGTTGGTTAAAAGGGATGTTAGTGTGACTTAGCCTTTTGACTAACTTTTTGGAGTCAGAAATTTATGAAAATGGATGGAAATCTATCTAATGGGTTTTTGAGTCGTTTCATGATTGAAACGTCACGGTACGACTCCCCAAGTACCAACCAAGGGCCCTTGAAGAGGACTCCTGCTGTTCGTGCAGCACTGCCTGGCAGTGTGCATCGACGGGACAGATGATGGTCTGTGCGTGGTTCGACGGGGCATTGAGGACATCGTCATCCCACACATAGAAAGATTCGTGAAGGGTCTGGCTTTCCTAGCTACTGTTCACACGCGACGGAAGAGGGTTGACGGGGCATAGAGGCCACTGTCATCACACACTTACAAAAATCGAAGGAAGCCCTCTCTTGCAAAGTCTCTGATCAAGACGACAGGGGTGGGGGGGTTTGTCTGTCGACTCACCGACGGACCGTCGATTGGGGTCTCATCGGTGAGGGTCGAGTTTCACTATTAATTTTAAAATGATTTCATTTATTTGATTAAGTGGTTTAGAGGTTAGGTAGGGATTAAAGGGAAACTAATTACGTTATTTAAGACCCACTATAAATACCATTAACCTAGAAACAACTCTAAAAATAAACTCTCGTTCCTTCACTCTTATTTACCTCACTACATGAACTCGCCTTTGAAGTCTAGAATGAACTAGTGTTAGGGGACTGGAAAAAAAGGGTGGTTTCTCCATCAAATTGTTGAAAAACATTAAGGTATGGCTTCTATTCACCTTTGAGAATCTTTCCTCAAACGGTTCCTTCAAAAGAGCTTTCAAAAAGTTGAGTTTTCTAATGGGTTTCAATCAATTATGAAATTGAAGTTATAGATTGAGATGTTAATGAATTTGTTAGGATGATATTGAGTAGATAAATTTTAGTTAACTTGTTTTATTGTAATTGTTTTTTCATGGTTTTTGGTCTAACTTGAAGAATTGATCCTCTATCCTAACACTAGGTAGTGATATTTGTACCTATATTGTATTTAAATCATTCAATTGAGTATGTTGTTTTTATTTGATTACTGTCCCTATGGTGCTATGTATGATTATATTAAGAGAGGCTATATTCCTATTAGGCTATTTTCTTCTGATTTATTTAGGTCATGAATTATAATGTGAAATTAGCCTATGTACCTTGTCTGAAGTGTGATCCAAAGATAAATTGTGTTATAGAGATGCAATTGGCCTGTTTTATTATATTAGTTATCATTGTTGCGAGATGTTATCAACAGTTGGGTTAATGGTTGAGGGTAAGACCTTGATGATAAACTATAATAGACTTGGTATGTCTAGAAATCTCTACATACTTCTATTGTGATTTTTACCTTAACTCATTCTATTACTTGGGATTAGCTTATACAGTATTATAGGGTGTTTCTGATTTTGAATGAAATGTTTCTGAATATGTTGTGCTATTTATTAAGGTGTAATGTGGAATTAGGCCTGGAGAAAAACTATCAATGTGCCTTAATATATTATGAAACACTTATGTGTTAACCCCACATATATGAATTGTGATGAAAGGACTTATACTCATACAATCTTATTGTGCCATTGATGATGATTGTTATACAAGGGGTAGAACCTATGTCCTAAATTAAGTTATGAATGGTAATTAAAGGCTTAAAGACATTTCAAAAAAGAACTCTACCTTGGCACCGAGTGAACTAGATTGAGGAGTGTCCCTTCGCACATAAGGAAGGTAGGAACACTACATTACTCTCGAGATTGGAGACTATAATATATGGCTTATAAAGAGGGTCCCCACTAAATCTCGTAGTTCTTGAACTATGTTTCCCCCATAGGAATACTAGCTAGTGGATCCACGTAGTTGCTATATTTTATTTTTTTGTACTACATTGGCAAGTTGTTCGCCTTCTTCTAGTGTAGGGTTTTGTGACACCGGATTCCACACTATCTCATGTGGTCTGATGTCGGTTATGGCAACATGTTCCCAAAACCAAATAATAAAGGACTTGAACTCTAACTTTTATAACCTAAGGGGTAAATAGCTTTAGGCTAGGTAGGGGTAGGGACTCTAACTAGACAAAATGCACTATTAGCTTTAGGGGAGTCATAGGATATGTTCTTATGTATGTTTATTTATGACAATAATGATTATATATGATGACCTAGGGAGATTGTTATAATCTATGTTTTGATTAGTTAATTTATGAATATGCCGTGGGTTATAATGAAATATTGATGAAATGCAAGCATAATAGGCCTATGAATGTAATTTGGACTTGGTTGAAGTTTCTTGTTGAGGATACCTTGATATGAGTAAGGTTATGGGGCTTTGGCTTGGTCATGCACGTTTTTTACTTGGTACAGGACTTGTGATAGTTGTCCTTGTTATTATTATAAGTTAAACGCTTTATTCATTCTTGTGATATTTCTTTCCCCCTTTGATGTTAGGTTTAGTAAATAATTAGTTCAAGTGTGTTAGGATAAATATTACTTGTTGAGATAGTAACCTGTTTTGGTTTATTAATATGACTTACTTTACTTTGCATTAAGCCCCTAAAAAGGGTAGAATGGTATGCTTTGATAAAAATTCCCTTCTAGCATGTTTTTCTTCTGTATGTGCATAAGAACTCATACTTAGTACATGTGGAGTACTAACCCCATTTTCTTCCCTTGTCCAAATCATTTTAGGTTCCGGTCGTTGAAGAATTTGGAAGGCAATATTGTTGAAGGCTTGGATTCTTTCTTTCATCCAAGTGGGGTAGGTCCTCATATTTCGAGGGCAATTCCATCTTCTAGATTTGGATTTTGTTATGAGCTTATTGACTCTATCATTTCTTTCCTTGTTATTTGAATATTCTACTTTCGTATGACCTATACATGGTCTTGTTTAACTAATGTAAGGTTTTGACCGCTTTTGTGATATCTTTAGAATGGTATTAACGAGATAATCGTAGGGAGGTGAGCTATTTCTATATATATATATTATAATATGTGTGTGTGTGTGTGTGTTTGGTCAACTACAAGTATAGGGCCCCTATGTAACCTTCCTATATGAAGGCTCTATGTATCCTCGACTGAAATAATTTTATGTGTGTGTATAGGTCTATGTAAAGATACTAGTAATTGATAAAAGTTTTAAATTTTTCATCATTTTTCAACCTATCAATGTAATGACATGAAACTAAGTGTCCAGTGTTACTCTTTCAAAATGAAATCGACACCAGTTACGTCTAAGGGGTAAACTCGGATTTTACAAAGGTAACTAGTGTAACACCACTGTTCTTTATTTTTACGCCTTGCAAAAAGAATTTTGTACTCTAGATATCAGTTTTATCAAATCAGGAAAATCCTCTTGCAAAGAACGAGTTTCAAACCACTGAGAGATGTTTTGATAATTACTCTTGGCCTTGATCCATTTAACTCTTCGTGGCTAATATTTACCTCTTGCTCATACTCTCTACACACCATGAATTTTTTTTGTTAAAAAAATTAATAAAGTAAGTTAAATATAAATTATACAAAACGAATACCATATTCAAATTAAGGTACCTAATATATCCTTTAACCTCGTCAGAATTTCCCAATAAGTATGCATATATGCCTGATTGAGTTACTTGTCATCTAAAATGACTGGATCAGTTTTCTTTGCTCCCAAAGGAACTCCTTTATTAGGAAACAAAGTCCAGTGTCTGCTTCAGTTAGGCACTCATTTATTATTCCGGGCTTCCTCTGTAAATCTTGTAGGCACACCCCCACGTAGATATATTGCGAATAAATTTCACCAAGTTATTCCCATTGTTCTCTGCTATGGCACCTTCTGGCCAACGTCTTGTTTCCAATAGATGATCTTTTTGTACCCATTTGTCTTTTTGTGGAATACATCCATCAATTTTGAATTGGACCCCCTAATCTCACTTCTTTCGCAAAATGAATAGGCACATGAATCATTATATCAAAAAAAAAAAGGAGGAAAAATTCGCTCAAACTGATTTATTGTTTCTGTGATCTCTTCTTCTAAGCAATCAAGTTCCTACTATGTGATTAATTTTTGACACAAACTATGGAAGAATGAACAAACAAGAATCAAATTAATATCCATGTGATCAGGAATATGCTGTTTAAATTTGTATTGGAACAAGTACTTCAACATCAAATGAAGCATCTTGAGTTTGTATAATTAGACACTTTTCTTTCACTCCAATTACACACACCTGATATATTGGAGGCACGACAATCAGGGTAGGCCTTGGCTGGCTTTAAAACTCCACAAAAATTGATTTATCTCATTTTTCATTGAGAAGCATTCCTTTTTACAACTTTGTTCTCCTTACTTATTCTTCTGTATCTTTTGATAAAGGTTCTTCCTGTTCCCATATCATTTAAAATTATGTCGGGCATTTTGGCATGAATCTTTTGTTAGCAAGAAATATCCAAAAGATTTCCAATAATACTATCAACTACGTTCTTATCTATGTGGATTACATCAATGTTGTGGCGTAACAAGTTGTGCGTCTAATAAGGTAATTCAAAAAAGATTGACCTTTTTCTCCATGGACCATTATTTTATCTCTTTCTCTTCTTTCCAAACACATTTTCAAAATATTGTAAGCTATTAAACACATCAGTGCCCTTTAATAAAGATGGAGGTGCCCTAAATTTAGTTTTTCCATTGAAAGATATTTTTGTTAATCTTTATGGTGATCTATGTGTAGAAAAACACGATGATCATGTATCACATTTTCTGACTGCGTTTAAGCTAGCGGAAGTAGTTCCTAGTTACAACAGTGCAAGCACACTTACCTTTTGTACTCCATTAAGTCATGATATGTCCACATAATAGTTTTTCCCGCAGGTTTAAAGTTTGATTGTCTTGAAGTATCATGTGTTTTCAACAAAGAATCCCACAATAATTTTAACTCATCTATCAATTGATGCAAGTAAATATCAATGTCATTTCAAGGTGATCGCGGCCCAAGTATATGTAAAGAAAGTGAAGAATACTCAGATTTCATTCAAATCCAAGGCGGCAAAATATACACCACCAACATAACTTGGCAAGTGCTATGTTATATACTAATGGTCCAAAATGGATTGAACCCATCACTTGACAAGCCAAGTCTCACATTGCGAGAATCTAGTGCAAAATTCTGATGTAACCTATCAAAATATTTACATGATAGACCTTCAGCGGGATGCCTTAACTTTCCATGTTAAGAACGCTTCTCATCATTTCACCTCAAAGAATGTGCCGTCTTTGAGAACATAAATAGCATTTTTAGTTGAGGAATTAATGGAAAGTGTCTCAATGTCATTTATGAAAGTTGACGTTGTGTTTTTGAAGGCTCAATCTCACGATCAACTTCAGGAGATTTAATATATAGTGAAGCTCCACAAGTATGACAATATTCATCAACCTTATGATCATTCCTTAACAACATGCAATCATTAGGACATGCATCAATTTTCTCATAATCAAGATCAAGATTCGCCACCACAGACTTGGTTTTATTGTAAGACGGAGGAATGTTCAACTCGGGCATCGCCTCTTTTAATAAATCTAAATGAGAAATGTATTATTCATTTCTCCATTCATATAGACATTTTAACAAATATAAACGAAGTATGAATGATAATTTAGAGAATACTGTAAAGCCAGGATATAATTCTTTGTTTTCCTCGTCAAGTAAATTATAGAATTTCTTGGCATCTTCAATTTGAACCCCGATAAATTCCTTCACCACACTGTTGCAACATCTATTATTCATCTTCAACAAAACATCAATATCATCATCCATCAACATATGATCGTCAACATCCACTTAATAACCATTCCCCGTGATGGAATCCATCTACTATAACCCTAGCAATCCATATCATATTGATGAAATTATACACTACTTCTTCGTGTCCACAAATTTATAATATTTGCACATAGACATGATTTCCTCTCCTATTGGATCTTCATAAGAGTACGCAAATCTAGGAAGGATTTAACACCATCAATATATCTCTTGCTATACCTTGCTAATTCATCCAATCCTTGGATGGATATTTGGAATTTCAGAAGATGAAATATTAAAATATTTAACATTTTATTAACAATCCTGAACATGGAACTATTAAAATAAGTTTTTTAGAAGTCTGCGTAACTTAATCCAAGAACATAGTTATGAGATCATACAAGTTTCCTTACCTAGTCATTGCATTTGTTTACTATGGCCAAATAGAACCTTTAAGCCTCCAAAATGTTCTTTGAATGTTTATGATACTACCAAGAAAAATAAGCACAATTGAATCGGAAAACACAATAAACACATAAAGTTACTAATAGGATAGACCACATTAATGAACTTATAGATTCCGGATTCTCAATCGAGAAGCAGGTTCAAGTTTGTAAGACAACATTTTAAAGAAGTTCCAAAACACTTTATTACAATACCACAATAAAATATAATTGTAAAATTACTTGTATGTCCCTCAATAACATAAGATGGTACGTGTCCCGTCTTATTACAATTTAACCTTTAGAAAGCCTTTGGACCTATTCGTATTTTTGTATTGTCATAGCATGCACTCACCCCAACGTACAAGATGAGCCTATTTGTCTCTATCTCTCTCTCTCCTCTCTCCTCTCTCTCTCTTCTCTGCGCGCCGCGCGCAGCCCTGGCCCCTGTGTCCTTGCCCCCGCCCTTCTTGGTGGCCCCCCACTCATCCCTCCTCCCGCCGTCTCTTCCTACGCATTTTTGACCGGTCATAAAGTGAGATAGAGTCAGCTAAAATGATTAGTCCAAATATTTGAAAGTTACTCACTCAGGGTACTGATGAAAAATTTCAATATTCATGGGAATATAACTAACAAAGGGCTACAAATATTAGCACTCCAAGATTAAACAACAAATTAAAAAGAAATGCTCCATATTGAGAATCAAGATCACAAAGAAGGACATACCATAAATCACTAGTTGACAAAGCAAATAAACAGTATGAACCATATTCAAAATTCTCTCATGGCCAGTTGAGAATAAACAATGATAGACTAAGATAATAAGTATAAGGTCAAAAGCAACATATTGACCCTTGCGAATATTTATCCTCTAACAGATATGATTTATTTTCTCACGTGTTGGGTCGACTCAAACCACATAAGGATAACATCAGCACCTACTATTAAGACTATAGTGACAACGAGGATCAAGCCACTACAGATTCCTTTGGCAGGGGAAGCCCTTAGAGTAATTTGGATAGTATATCCTTGGTGAAAATAGAAACCACATTATTATAATGTTATTCAAAAAAAAAAAAAAATCTCTCTCTAACCCCCTCACGGATCCTACATTTTTCAAACATTATCATAATTTTGATGCATTGCTCAATTTCAAACAGTACTGTTTTATGGTAGTAACTGGCAGAGGGGATTTTCCCCCTTTTTCATGTAATCCTGACCTTTTAGTATCCATAGAATGTTAAGTAAAGTCTTTGTGTACCTTATACCTTCAAATTGCAATTTCTACCCTTATTAAAATCGTTCAACACCTGCAAGTATAAATTGAGATGATACATGTTAGTTTTCAATAAACATGTAGCCTATAGGAAAAGCTTTAATACAAACTACTTAGACATTTGTAGCATGGTTCATCATATGTATCAAAAATAGCTCCAATAGAAATCCCTATTGGAAAATTAATTTCTAGCTAGTTATCACAAGTATCATAAACGGGTTTACATAGCTAAAGAGGACCAAAATATTTACAAAAATTCTGATCTCCCATTGTTTCTTTGACTGGACCTGATTTAGTGAACCTAATAAATATTCATACTATACAGAGGCATCATCAAATACAGGGTAAGTTTCTATACACACATATATCCACCAACAAACCCACAAACACCTTACACTACTTTTTATACTAACTACATACACAAGTTTCTAACCATATAAATTGTCTTAGTAACAAAGATAAAAAAATCTATAAAATAATCACTGCATCTTACACATTAGTCACTACTACACATCTTAATTCATTTACATTACATGATATTACAGATGCCTCATTACTGGAAACCATAAAAAACTTATTCTGATCACATTATCTACTAACACATAACATATCATATGCACAATAATGATTACAACATTTTCTGATCACTTTCTCAAAAGGATAGTATGACCAATCTGTTGATTCATTTATGAAAGAATATGCAGACATATCCGTTCCAACGCGTACACACAAAATTGTTAGCAGACAAACAATAGTGCACAATACAAGTACATCTCTTACTACTTCAACACCATACATAATCACATATACACATAACCCTATATTTGGTACATGAGTTAATTATTTTTGTATCCAATACTTATATTGTCTACCACCAAACATATGTGACAGGTTGATAATAAACATGGAATTTTGTCCCTCCGAACTACACATGTCAATAGAGCAGCGTCAATCTATAGTTTGAGGAGTGGACAAAAAAAAGAAAAAAGCCCTAATAGTAGTGCGTTCATTTACAAAATATATAAATATATGTTCGGAAGTTATCTTCAATCTTCTCAAGGTTTACCCATGTTTACAATAGTGCATTCATTTACTTGTATCTCTAAAGAAGAAAAATCTTGTCTACTCAATATACTATGGCTAGCTTTGACATTTAGATCTTTTTCAATTTCATCAACTACTTTGGAATTTAAGCTATAACAAACCCAAACTAATCAATTTCTTCTAAACGGAAAACAAAAATTAAATAAACTGACAATTTGTAGGACTAGATAAATAGTAGAGAGTAAAAAGGAATTTAACTTGTACAATATTGGTTCTTACACATGACGAAATTGGTTCGTCATGTTACATTCTTCAGATCCTCAATTGATCCCCAGTTCGTCAGCATCAGCTCAGCTCAGCTTCACATATTTTCAGCTCCTCTGATTTTGGAGAACAGAATCAGTTCAGCTCCTTCGATTTTCAGCTAAGCTCTTTAGTCTTTAGCTTCCTCTCTTCAATCTTCAATATCTACTCATTGATTTGAAGTTTTGGAGAAGAGAAATCCTGTGGAATTTTATGTTAGGAAAGAACAAGCTACCGTTATGTTCTACTCTAAGCCCCCAATTTGTTTTCTCATTCACATATACGAATGTTTTTAATAATGTCTTATCAATTATTATTTTGGCCAATAATAATGGGAGGGAAAGTACAAAATGTTCAAGGAATATAATATTTTATTGTAATATTTTAGGCCACCCTTCTAAAGTGTTGTTTTTACTATTATAAAAATAGGACCCTTTAAAAGTGTGGCCACATATATAAATAATTGTTTCCATTATTTCATACTATAATAATGCTTATAAAATATAGCCTATATCATTAAAGGGTACACTTTATAATTGTTTCAAAAAGTTAAAAAAATTAAGCTACATTTTAAAAATGTTCCCAAAATATTTTAGGCAACACTTTTCAAGCGTTGCTCAGAGTTAGTGTGGCCATAGGCGTAACATTGTGTTGTGAGAGGACTAGGGTGCTTCTTCTGGAAAGAAACATTTGGGTAAGCTTCTTGCCGGAATGGATGGTTGTTTTTGTTGTGGTAGTAAAGTCCACAAGATGAGGGATTTCCCTAGCATCAAGTCAAAGGGGAAATAAGTCAATCTGGTTGCTCATGGTGGTCTATATCCTAATGCTCCAAGAAAGAATCATCCTTATGGAATGGGAGCCAGGAAAGAGAACTATTTCGAATTTGATAGTCCCGGTATGTCTTAACTCTCTATGGTTGTTGTGTTGATGTTGTAAGATTATTTTAAATGGTTTCATCTTTCATATGATCATGCATTATTGATGAATTTCTTAATGGATGAATTGTTGGACTTTCTAGCATGTTTCACCATATGGACAATAATGCTCACTATAAAAATTTATCTTTTTGAAAAAAATTGCATTTTATCTAATGGTAGTTTAAATGTGTGTAAAAGTTTCATATGAGCATGCTTAATGTTGGAGAAGGTATTTCCTCCATAAATAAATAATAAGGGTGAATTTTGAAATGACCAAGTTGTTACAAAGTAGCATGTGTAACAAAGTGTGACATTGTGCTCCTTGTTAGTTGGTGCCATGATTGTGCTCCTTGTTAGTTGGTGCCATGATTGTGCTCCTTGTTAGTTGGTGCCATGACTATGAATGTTTTGATCATGATATAAAGTGTTATGTTCTTAATAATTTAGTCCTTGGTGGTCTTAATGTTTTTACTGTCATTCAAGGACGAATATTATTCCTAGTGGGGGAGAATGTAACACCCTAAAATAAACATAGGTGAACTAGAGATTCATCAATGTTTCTTGAGTTAAATATAGTATTAAATGGAGTCATATTGATTCCCTTAGGCAGTGTGTAATGTTTGGAGGTCAAACATCTAAGAACATCTATGACGTTATGAAGATATACCTTAGAAAGTACTTGTGTGTCCTTATGTTTTTTAGTAACGTTTACCTGTTTGGTTTGGTTGAAATTTGTGTGGGATGTACCTAAGACCTAGAAGTCAAAGTTTAGGTCTTTAACGTCCGGTTACGACCACACCTTGTACCCACGAGGGGCCCTAGAGAAGGGCCCAAGACAAGGACCCAAAACTGCCTAGGCACTGCCCATCAACTAAACCAGTCGACAACCTATTGACCAATCGACGGTTCGTCAACTTGGTACATCGATTCGATCTCGAGGATGCACATTTTGAAGGTTGCAGACCCAACCATCGACCACCACCAACATAGTGTCGATGGACAAACGGTCTATTGATTGGAGTCGTTGGTGTTGCTGCCAAACGCTGTCAAAATTTTGTTTTGGCTTGGGGTGATTGGTAAATTCACACAAAGTCTTTTAGGATCATTACAATATATTTTATGGTTTTTTATGTTTATTAAGGAGTTTCAAAGTCTAAGACCTAATTTTAGACTTCATTTCAAACTCAACCCCCTTCCCACAATAAAACTCCCTCAAGACTCCATAGAAGCATGAAGTAAAACAAGAGTTAGGAGGGCTGGTGGTGGTAAATTATTCACTAAAAATCAGTGGGGTTTCTTCTATTTGAGGTATTGTAGTCATCCTTGAACTCTCTTCAATTCAAGAAGTCCTTTCTAAAAGATCTCAAAAAGGGTTTTTCAACCATAAATTATTCGATCTTTAACTCTAAATATGGGTCTTGTATGAAAATGTTTTACATGATTAAAATGTGATATATCTAATGTTAGCATGTGATTTTGATGCAAATACATCAATGAAAACATGTTAAAGAATTTTATCCAGTTTTTTCTTAAGGAATGGGTTTAATGAACTACATTTTGTATTCTTTGTGCTTTGGTTTCTTCGGGTTGATGTTGTTTCTCAGCTACTTCCCGAAGGGCTATATTATGATGAGTTGTTGAATAAATAATTATAGGTGATGAAACCTTAGACAAATTGTAGGTTAGTTATGTTGTTTGGATTTATTTATGAAATGATCTTAAGTGGTATGGTCTACCTTTATTAGCGGTGTTTACTATAACTGTATGGATGCGAAATTACTTGTATGTGAATTAAGATGATTATGATGTTATTCTTGTTAATGTGGCTTATGAATCTTATTATAAGAAGTATTCTAAAGATTATGTCTAAATGACTTATATGAATATGTGAAGCATGTTAAAGTGTGTAATATGATGAATGAGGTCTAAGAATGTATATAGTTGAATGTAAATTAAATGATTCTCATGTGCAAGGTGTGTTTTCATTTACACAGACATACACACAGTTTAATTAATTAATGAATCTAAGTTAAGTAATAGGAGAGTGTTAGGTGAACACCTGCTCGTAAGTTGAGATGGAGTGTTAGAGCTTTCTCAGATAGTGTCAGAGTGATATGCCCTTCGGTAGTTGAGATGTGTGGTTGTTACTAGTGATCCTGAATATATAATAATGTTGCAGACTTGGTGAGGAATTCGTTAGCACGAGGAGGATAATACGAAGGGTGGGACATTTCGGAAGATATGTTATACTGTATTCAATGTAGCTCTGTGAATAAGTAATCCGCGATTATAGAAAATGGTATACTTAGTATCAATATCCTTACTATCTTAAATATGCGGCCCGCATAGGTGTAGCTATTGGAAAACCATTGTTGAAAAGCTAAAATAATGGGGACCTACCTAAGGTAAGTGGGTAACCCTCACCAATAAGGGTAGAAAGAATTCGGGATTTCGATGGTTAGCTTCATGTCCTATGTTTGTTTAAGCTATTATCCCACAAAATAATGAAAGAACTAAGTTTCCTAGAAGAGTGTACAACTTAGGGTAGGTGGTGGAATGAGACACTATCATCTATTGCACTAGGTAGGCATCTCGAAAGGGGAATCTTGGTTTGCCTTGTATGATTTTAACGAGCAAAGTCTTCTAAAATAGTATACTACATAGGGTAGATGGTTGAATGGTATGCCATCTATTCATTGTAATATGTAGGCGTTTCGAAAGGAAAGTCTTGGTGTGTCTTATTTGTGGTGATTGAGTGTTCTTCTAATGTCTTGTTATTGAGTGGGGACTTGTTCTCCCGAGTGGAGTAAGCCTATAATAGGTAGTATTAAAAATCTCTTAGCTATGAATTAAAGGAGGTGTATGGGTATTTCCCTCATGTCTTACCTTGGCGAGTCTTAGGATAATCTTGGTTAGGTAAACTCCTATGTAAATGAGTTCAGTTTCTCTTGGATTTACCTTAGGCGTTC
Organism: Solanum habrochaites; assembly: GCA_027704765.1. NCBI lineage: Eukaryota > Viridiplantae > Streptophyta > Magnoliopsida > Solanales > Solanaceae > Solanum > Solanum habrochaites. The sequence continues at coordinate 39,218,947 of JAKWJA010002489.1, read as the reverse complement.
ATGATGTACTGATAGTAATGTGTTGTGCTTGATCCATAGGAACCCTTATGAGGCACTAAGTGGGAGTGGTACTATGGGATGCTACTATCACATTTCACTTAGTGTAACTTATATGTCCCATTGGTTTAGAGAACCTAGGTGAAGTTATTAATGTATGAATGCTCCTATATTGTCTAATTATTAATGTGTGGACTTTTCTCACCAGCGAGGTAAGCCTATGATTGGTAGTCTCCTAGGATCACATTTTTAGGGAAACTCCTAAGGAGAATTGTTCACTGTTTTGGGATTAAAATAGTAACTTACTGTTACCTTAATTAACTATAATTTGTGGGAGTTTTACTGTAAAATGGTACTTTTTGTTAATTATGGAAATTCTTCTGTAAGTGTTTAAATGTGATTCTTATGTGTGTTTTCTTCCTATATTCATGAAGGTTTTACGTATTTGGTCATTCAAGCTTTTTCTACTAAAAGTCCCTTTTGTTGCATGTTTTTATATACGTCTCTTAGTTCATTATCTGTACTACCCCATACTTTTCTCTACTATATAAGTATAGGTGTGAAGCACGGAGAAAGTCTAGAAGGCTAATTTGGGAAACCTACTCTCTCAATACTTGATAGTCCCTCATATAGTCGAGGGACATCGTCTTTGTTTCTTAGTTTTGTATTAAGATTTTTATGTATTTCATTCAAATGTAAGGGGGTCGTGTCCTAAGATATTATGTCGTGCCTTTAATATGGCTTTGACGGATGAATACTATTCTTATTATTTTATGAAAGAATTCCTTTTTATTTAATTTGTGAAAAGTTTTTACTCTGCACTACTTTTCATGTCTTATTATGAACTATCTTTAAACAGGCTTTATTAGACCCAAAGGTTCAAGTCGCCTTGTGACGATCCAAGGGTGCTCTCTAACTTCTCTAGGTGGTACGTTGCGTTCATTAACACCTGTTTAATCATGGAACCCACTCACCTATTCTATTTTTCTTCTCTTTCTTGTTGAAACTTGTTTCACTGGGGACAATGTGATTTGTATGGTGTGTGGGACCCATTCTCTTTACCTAGGTCTTATTTTTGATTTAGTTGTTTTATTTTAGTTTTTTTTTTGGTTCGTGGGTGTGTATTTTATTTCTGTTTTGGTGTCTTTGCTAGTTGCTTTCAGTTCTTTAGCCAAGGACAGTCCTGTTGAACCGTAGAAGAAAGAATGGGGATTTGGTTTCTTAGAATCAAGTTGGTGTCATAGTTGAGTCAAGCCTCCCTATGATAGATGGATTACGACCGTCTTAAGGGCTGGTTTTGTCAATTGAGTCTTTAGGGTTGTTGCTTTTCAGCTGAAGTGACACAATTGTGGTGGAATTGACTAAGAACCTCGAACATGGGTAACTCTTTGTTGAGATGTCTAGGCTAATTTATATGACTCCTTTGTTGTGGTTGTGTTTAAACTAAAGTATGTCGGCAATCGCGATGCAGTATTCAGTTATTATTGACGAGTTAAATTTGTGCCAACTTTGTAGAAATCATGCATTCCCTGCTATTATATAAGGTCTTGAACTTTCCCGGTGTGTGTGCTAACGAAAAATAAGAGGAGTAGTTATTTGAGAAGTGATATACGCATTTCTTTGGCAGCCCTATTCTTGCTTCCATACCCACGTTAACGCATAACCCTAGTTAGCCCCCTTGAGCCTTGAACTATTTCTCTGGTAGCCTACTATGAAGCTTATACCATTTTTCCTTTGGCCTAGAACTTTGATCTAAATGATCCTAAAGCTTTTATGGGAAGCAATAGAAGACTTAATTAAAGTGGGATCCCAATAGACGTGTTTTCTAAAAATATCACTCATCTATATTCTATTATATAGTATATATATATAAATATATATATATATTCTATATTATATAATTAAAAATGGAGGAACCTATCTGATTTCGAAGAAAAATAAAAAGCGTGGGGGGACAATATATTATTTGAGGAGGACCATGGGGTGCACTGAGGGAATCTTGTGAAGGGCCAAAATGGTTCCAAAGAAAAGAACATAAGATGGGGTTATTATAGGAGCAGTTGAAATTGCAATGTTAGCACTAAAGCGCTTGGGAAAACAATCACTACTCTTATTCCCGATATGTTCCTACGTGTTCATTGCCTACATTACAATCCTTAAAAGACCTAATTGATATCAAAATGCCTAATCTTCAAAAGTATTGATATCGTACACAAAGGAGATCCTATCGTTCGTTTGTTGTAACAAGGGAATTCTTTTTTTTAGTGTGAGCTAAAGTGTTTCCCACGCCCGTTTGTGCAAATATAAATTTGAAGTGAATGTCGGTGTTCAAATATAGTGAGGGCACATGTTTGATGAGTTCTGAAATTGTATTATGTGTGGGTTAGATGGCTGCATGCAAATTAGCTATATAAAGGAGTCTATTAATGATGTTTGATTGTGTTGCTTGTGAGATCCTTATAAATGCACAGTAATGATATATTGTCATTCAGCTGTTGAGTTGTCGTCGCCGAACCTGAAAAGCTTTTAGGTGTAGAACAACTAGTAGTAGTAGTTGTTAAGTGGAAGTGTTTCGGGATGAAATTTTTAGAAGAGTGGGGTGGCTATCTTAGGCATATTAATATGCCTAACTTTCATTTTCTTATCTCAAACATATAGACGAGTGAGGACATTTTAGGTGGTTAAGTCAAGTATTTGGAGCCGTTTTGATGCCACATCTTCTAACTAATCTTATTAGATGATTCAGGCTGATGAAAAGGTGCTGAATTTTGGCACCGGATGCAAGTTGTAAGACAAAAGAAGAAGTGGCGAAAAACAAGAACCAAGAGGAACTTCTAAAAAGAACCCCTGCATCGCGGAGACCACTCCACCGATTAAGAAAAGGAACTACTATTAATAGGGGAATCCTCCATGGAGTCGCATTGCCGAAGGCGTTCCTGATTTGAATAGAATTCAGCAAGGTAACACCTCCACGTCGCGCACCTCGACAAAAAAATCATCCCACGTGTTCAATCTTTGGACTATAAATATTTTAAGTGTCTCTTATTGTACACGACATTTTATAAAAAATGGGAGTTCAAGCTTAGGACAATTTTTGTGCTAAAGTCAAGGGTTTTTCTTCTCCTTCATCTTGAAAGATTTGTATGATTGCTAAGAAATTTTTATCTTGTTTATTTTATTTTGTATTATTGGTAGCTAAAATCCCTTATCCTAGGGTTATGGCTATGAATGATAGTTTAATGTGTATTTGTTCCTTGTGTGAAAAAGATTAGTGCTTATTTTGTGCTTGTATTCTAATTTAATTATTTTAATGCTTGATCAACATTATAATATACTTAGTGTCCATTATTGAACTCAGGAGATGAATAGATGGATAGACCAAAATAAGCAAGAGGTGTGTTCATTCTACAGTAAGATCTAGATTGTTTTGTATATAGGATAGCTTTATACCTATGCACCACATTTTATAAAGGTGAAAGATGAATATTTATTGCACTATTGTTGATTCATACTTAACCCCGCTCGATGAAGTTGTTAGATTGTAAATAATGGTAGGAGAATAGAAGCTGGAGGAATATGATCGTAAAATGAACCTTGTCAACTCATAATAGTTTAACGCAGTCTGTGCACCTTAGCCAGAAAACAAATTGAATCCTAAAATCTGTAATGCTAACATACCCTTGGATGTCTTTCAAACTTGTGAAGTTTCTTTGTTAAAATCATTCACATATAGTAGCCAATTCGTGCTACGATTGTAGTAGTAGTAAACAACTTTTGGAATCTAATGAATACCTGAGTTAATTTAGATAGTCATTGTAAATTCATATTCGCTTATTTGAAGTCCCTTTGGTACGAACATTAGACTTGATGGAGTCTATTTACAACTTGAGTGACCATGTGCGCTTGCGTGCGATTTTGGACGCAACACGTATCATTTCTTGTCTAAAGGCTTGTAAAATGATTTCTAAAAGATGATTATACCTATTTGTTTAAGAATAAAGTTTAAACTGCAAACTCCTCAATTTGAGTAGTCCCCCCCCCCCCCCTATTAAGGAATTTTCTGGAGTCTTTTTTCTATTATCGTCTAAAATTCCTCCCGAATGGAAATTGACTTTGATATTGACTTTTTACCGAAAGGAACCCCATATCAATTTCTCCTTATTGGATGGCTCCGACCGAATTGAAGGAGTGGAAGACAACTAAAAATCTTTATAGACCAAAGGTTCATTAGCCTATTATTTATGCCATTAGGTGCTCCAGTGTTTTATTGAGAATAAGGATGGTCACTTAGGATGTAAATAGAGTGATACCTCCCCAACACAATCAAGTCTCTATAAAGACAATTAGCCTCTCCTATGAGTGATGATGTATTTGATCACGCAACGTGCCCAGCTTACTTGTCCAGATTGATGTTGAGGTCGGGTAATAACCCAGTATGGTGAGAGGTAAGATATCCCAAAATGCCTAATTTCGAACTCGATTGGCCCGATGAGTTCTATTGATTTCTTGGTACTAACAATGACGGCTATTTTTTCATATGGACCTATGATATGATTATAAAGTGCGAGATTACCTTGATTTCTTCTTGATTGTCTTCATAGACAATATCTTCGTGTATTCAAAAAATGAGAGTGATCATATGGATCATTTGTGAGTGGTGTTACAAGTCCTAAAAGGAGCACCAACTATTTTCCAAGTATAGAAAGTGTGTGTTTTGGTTAAGATTGGTGGCGTTTCATGGTTATATAATCTCCAGTGAGGGTGTAGAGGTTGATTTAAAGAAAACTGAGGTGGTTAGAAATTGGCCTAGACCTTTAGCTCCAACCGATATAAGAAGTTTCTTAGGTCTAGCCGGTTACTATAGGAGGTTTCAAGATGGTTTTGCATCCATTGCATCTCCCTTGACTACTTTGGCTCAAAAAGAATTTTGAGTGGTCGTAGGCTTGTGAATGAACATTCTAAATTTTTAAAGATAGGGTTACCACAGCTCCGTTGTTTTCTTTACCAGATGGTTTAAAAGGTTTTGTGAAATATTGTTATGCATCCTTTGTGGGATTGGGTTAAGTCCTTATATGACATGGGTGGTTTGTAGTGTATGCCTCTAGGCAACTCAAGTTTGATGATAAGAACTACCTCACTTTAATTACCTTACCTTGAGTTAAGTACTGGGTTTTTATAATTGAAAATCTAAGGCATTATCTCTATGTTGTCATGTTGATGTATCTGCCAAGACATGTCTATAATATGTGTTTACTCAAAAAGAGTGAAATCTCCGACAATGAAGGTGGTTGGAATTGTTTGAAATATTAAGAACATGAATGTTCTCTACACCTACGAAAGGAAAATGTGTTTGTGGATTTTCTAAGTCGTATGACCATGGGTAGTGTGCCGCATGTGGTAGAAGACAAGAAAGACTTAGTGTGCCTTAGCCTATTTAACGAGGTTTTAGGCGTCAAAAATTGATGAATGTTGTTGGAAAAGTGTCAAACTATTGTTGGAGTGTGGTTAGGGTACAAACGTTAGGGTATGACTTCCCAAGGATCACCCTAATGTTCCTTGCGTTTTACCCAAATCTGCAAAATTAGGCAGTTTTGGAAGTTTATGGAATTTTGAGGCATATATAGAAACCCTATTTATGCCAAAAGGGGCATTGTAAATATCCACCTCGTGAGGACTATGGTGAAAAAGACTTCCGACATTGGGAATGGGCACCCCTCATCGAAATTCACTCGGTGCTAAGCTAAGTACCCCTTATTGAAAAACCTTTATTAATATTACTTTATAAAAGTAGGCTTTAGGAGATTGAGTCCCTATATGCTTAGCTAATAGGTCATAGATGAGATTATCCTTTCATCAAGCTAAATCATGTGAGAAAACCTTTGACATATACATAGAATATTGAAGCACCATCTACGTTAGGATACCCTTAAAAAAAATGTTCAAGAGCCCCTATAAATTGATTTAGATTCATCAGACATGCAATAATTCATTTTTTTCATGTTGTACTTTTTACTAAACAACCCTTACATCCCCCCCACACTGTTCATACTTCATTTCATTCATGTATATCTATATAGGTGTAACTATATGACCAATCCTTTCATATAAACACATTAAAACCCTATACATTTTCATATTTCATCATATCATATTTTTTAAATCGTAGCACATAAGACATGTTCATAGCATACTCACGCATTTATATTCATGTACATAGATCACAACCTAAGAACTAATCCTATCAAGGAACACATGTGCAATGCATAGAAAAGGTCCCACACACTTATCCATACTAGTAAACCTATCAAGTTATCCTACTTAAGGGATACATAACATATTTCATGGACATATACTCTACATGCATAGTAGTAGACACAAGTGCATATGAGAATACCCTTTCATTAGACACCATGAACTAATATTACTTGTAAGCATGCAGGAGGTTTAAGTGGGTGAATTTGTCAACATTATTACACCATGTCTATTAGCATCATATTGAGGCAGCCACCCGCTTATGAATACAATGCACATTTAATCATAGACCACACATCACATACTAGCACAGGAAACAAAATTAACTTCACGTTGCATCCAAATCTCCTAACCTTGACTAAGAACACTCATCATAGATGGGAACATAGGAATGGGTCATTTATTATTATTATTTCATCAATGGAAGAATCTATTTCTTCCTAACATTTTCATTCACATGTTTATAACATTAGCAATATAACCTAGATCATAACTAGAATGGAAGATTATGCATAATACTTCACATTTGGTGATCATCTCCACCACACCTTCAGAATAAAATTGCCTTCAAGGCAATGATGACATCATATATACAATGATAATAAGGTAGACATTGTCACCATGAGTGGACCATACAACAGAATGTCATACAAGGCAAAGCATTTAGAAAATATATAGAAAAGTAGAGAACAAGGCCAACTTAAAGTTCCTCAAAACTTTGACTATTATTGATGAATTCCAATATTTCAAAATAAATACATGAATGAAAAAAGTATCTAAAGGTAAAATTTCATCAACAAAATAATACTTCAAACATCAGGGTTTAAAGATTTTATTACACTACTTCATCAGGTCTACAGAAAGTAGAGGAATATAGATCAATATACCTAATCCCTAACCCTTGAACATCATTGATCACTCATCAACATTACACTATGAATTAACATAATAGGCATTATCTGTAATCAATTTATAATAATTGAATCACATTTCGATCACCCTAACATCAATAACGTAATAACAATCACATAGGCTAAATTGAGATTTTTGAGGGATCATGGGTTCATTATGAAATTGGATTGAATGAAACATGCAAAAAAGTATGAAATCATCGATTTGACAAAATCAAGCTTTTTAAAATAATTTGAGAAAGAACCCATGGATAGATTAAAAAATTGGAGGATTACTCATGAAATTTTCATTGAAAATGTTTGAAAGGGAATCCTTAGAAGAGAGGTTGACTAAGGATAAAGGATTACTATAAATTATCGTAGTAAATAAACATGAGAAAATGGTGATGAAATCTTGAGAATCCATCACTATGGTTGTTCTTGAGCTTGATCCTCAATGGAGGTTTATAGAAAGGTTTCTTCTTGAGAGGGAAAAGTCTAATTTGAAGAATTAATTGGGAATTGGTATTTTTATGATATAAATCAACTTAATATTCCCAAAAATACATGAAATAACAGGATAGGGTCAGTTTGGTACGTGGGGTAAATTCCCCAATTCAGCCATTGCATGGCAGCGTGCATGCATCAGTTGTAGGATTCACATTGACGAGTGTGTCGACAGACCGTTGTTAGAACGATGGTGCCGTACTGCACAAGCGTCGTTTGGTACAGAGGCTAAAATTTGGGTTTCGATCTCACATGATTAAGCATGGGACTACTCCCCCTATCGACATGACATAGATGGACTAACGGTTCTTCGTTCCTCGACGTAGGTAGACACTACTAAGGCAATGTCTTGGAAGTGTTTGACTCCTCATTGAGGGCCTTTTGTGGGGCCCTTGGTGTGTCGTGCCAAGTCGTTTCAAACATTAATAAACTCATATACAATTTAAGGACCTTCCATATAAATTTCAACCAAAATGAACACGTAAAACAAGCAAAAAAAGACCAAGACACACATGAACGTCTCAAGGCTAACTTTCAAATGTCATTGGACGTTATTGAATGTTTCCCCTTCAGATGACTACAAATCAAGCATGAATACTGTAAAACAATTAATTAACACATTTTAAAATTTTTTAAACACATGTGAGGCTCTATGAACCTTAATTCATTTTGCGAGACCTTACAATATCCCCCACATGGGAACATTCGCCCTCAAATGACACTTGGGACACTTTAAACACATCAAAGTACTTCAATGACTCAAAGCACAGCTCAAAACATTCAACACATCATCACATAGAAGTCAATGCACCAAACTTACAAGGAATACAAAACTTCAAACTATTTAGATTTCAATGCAACAGATTCAAGTAAAACTTTTATTCACTAATTTTAAAATGCAACAAATACATTGGCTCTTGTAATGTTCATAGGAGGAACATCCTTCTCCTAATCATAACATGGTCATAACATTTCATTTCTCTAAGAGGTCATTATGAAACAATCTTAAGTCCCACAAAGGCAAGTTCAACATTACTCAAGAAGATAATAGGCACTCATACTTCAATGGACATAGACTTGAGTCAAGCTAATCAACAAGGATACTTAACATTTAGACATAATTACATGAGGGTCATACTCAATTATGCCGTTCTTGGTTATTTTTAAGAAGGAATTTCCTTCTCCTCGACACACTTACATGTCTCATGAGTTCATACACAAGTAATGTACGAAGATCAATATTTTTCAATGAGAATTCCTTGACTTTTAACCAATGCCTGCTCATATTTCCTTCCTAGTGAAATGAAAATGGTAAATCACACCACATAAATAACAACAATAGGGAGTCATATCAAAAAAAATAAATTTCTAGCATTACACTAGCCTTTTTAAGTAAACATTTATTTGAAAAAATCTTACAATTTATCAGCACACATCAAGAATATTAGCTAACATACCTTCAACTTTCAAGAATTAGCCTACAATCATACTTCCCAAACCATAAAAGTCACATAGTTTTCCAAAGATTCATCATTTTCATTTGAAGGAGACCCAACTTTTTCATTATTGTCTTAAAGTACCACACCTTAAATGTGACCTCAAACATGATTCTTACCTTATCTCATGAAGTTAAATGCACAATTATCACATCAAGATGCAGAATTAACATGACAGAACATAAATTTGATCAAAAATCCATTTTTACGCAATTTAGAATCTTCAAAACATGCTTATCATAGTGTCAATTAAGTCATATCTAACATACGGAGAACATTGAACTTATAGTTATATGCAAAAATCCAATCATACACAAGCTACTAGGAACTCTTTAGTCTCAAACATAATAAGAATAGAAGGAAATGATACGGATATTTACCACGTTACTACTCACATTATCATCCCCATCTTAGGGTAAACATACTTCAGAGCAACTTCACTCAACCATCATCATTCAACACCCAAAGGAAACCCATAACAACCAAGTTAGGTCATATTACCAAACCACATAATGTTTCAACTATACCATGAATACCAAGGGTCATGATAACCATAGCGGAAACAATAGAGGAGACTTAGACATAAGGCCTCTTTATTTCCTTTAAGCACTTTGTTAAGGTAACTTCAAGGTCTTTCCAACCCACAACATCACCCTACAAGGTAATCATACTACCTTCACTTCTAGGATCAAGTCTATACAAAGGACTCAATCCATGAAAGGTAACTATAAGGAACCACACATATACAAATGGATATGTTAAACCATTAAACATATACAACGGCAACATGCATCTTTATCTATTTATGGCACATTTTAAAGTAATTCAAACATAAACCATTACATTAGACTATAATCATAAAAAATCATATAGCAACATACTATTCCAAAAGGAATCTCAATTCAACTATAACAGCTTCTTCGAGAAGCTTTAACTATATCATAGAATAAATCTTCACATAACATGTGATTTCAACTAATCACATATATAGCCATAAATGTCATCACATTAACATAAATCAAGGTTCACCTTCACACATACTCATTAAACCGTAAAACCAAGTTAAACGTCAAAACTAACATATTCTCCCTCAAGCATAGAGATACCATCTCATCCAAGCAATCACATCCAAAAGACCACTTGACTAGAAAACATAATAGAGGGATCTTATAGCATTATGTTTTATGGAACGACATGAGAATAGTTAAAAGGGAAACTTTATGTCCTATAGCCTCAAATTTATATATGTGTCTCTACTCAGCACCGATGTACAAGACACTGCTAGACATAGAAATATGAGAATTTGGACTATAAACCCAGTTTTCTAAACCTCATGTTTTGATACCACATTTGTCATGACTTGGGAGCACCCCCTAGAAGTAACATGGAGTACTTAACCTTTCCAAGGTCTTATAAAAGCCCATAGTTATCATTCATAGCATTGTCATTGGTAAATTTAGTAGAAAATTTAAAACTTTCATAGCACATCATTTGATATGACATCACTTACATTATATATATAAAATATCAGAATACATAGTTAAAGACTATAAGTCTCTTTTCCACCTTAGACTCAACATCATTAGAGTATAATAGGGACACGACCCTTTCAACATAAATCAAAACTAAGATATTGCAAGACTTGAATAATAATTGACATAAGACATCCTTTAACTAAAGGATTCCTTTCTTGAGCTTGTGAAAAACATATAAGGCCCTTCACCTTAGAGACATCCTATAAGCACCCATAACCTACAATTCGTGTAAAATGGTAAAGAAGAATGATTTTAGTACAAGAATGCACTAAGTATGGACACCATGCAAAAACATGAATCTAAAAGGGAACATTTTACTTTGAATCCATGCATCAAGACTTTTTGTAAAAACTTCATAAACTTTAATAACATAAGCATCATACAACTCACACACTTCATTTAGGAATATACAATAGTCATAATATCACATAAAGTCATACATTGCATTTAAGGCACATTTAGGAACACATTACAGTAACCTCATTTTATTTACAGTAAGCTTAGTTCGTTTACAGTGAACCCATTTCCCTTTATAGTAAGCTCATTTCTTCTTAACTTCTCAAGTAACCTTCTAGTAATTTTTGGTGCAATGTATGGATAATTTCCCATTACACTGTCAATACTCGAGCATCACCTTAAGGCCATAGGTTAATCATACATACAACCTTAATTAATCATTAAACAAATATACATATACATAGATTCTTAGCATATCATGACAACACAAGTTTCATATATATACTCAACATAATGCATGAACCTCATATAAGACTTATTCCATAACATTATGTAAGTACACACTACCAATAACATCATACTAGGCAATAGTCAACAACACATAATGGGACTTCACTTCATAAGTCATCATAAGACCTTATTCAAAACCAAAGTCCAAGACTACTAGTGCAATGTACATGTGAAGTCACATGACCTCACACATAAATTGTAAACTCTGAAAGAGACCACAAGCAGAACCATTTTACTTTCATACACCACAGACTTATAAACCACTTCATACATGTCACCAAGACGTTCCATCATGTCAATAAGACAATGCCTAACATCACAAAAACAAGGGTTTAGAGGACACGACCATTCCATGCTTAACAACATTTTCACATGATCATATACATTAGAACCATCCATCTGACTCCCTCAGATACACTTGTGCAATGTAAGGTAAAGTCCCATACCCTCACCTACATACATAAACTTCCCTTACCTTATCCTAGTTTAGGGGCCTACTTTACTTCCATTTGTCCTTTTATAAAGGCAAACTATAAGCCTTAACTGACCTATACCATGGGTGCTAAACTGAATTTGGTGTTTATACCTTAACCAAAGGAATGTGATCTACCTTGCCAACGTAAAACATTAACATCATGCTAGCATATTAGGAGATATCACTTCCTAGATCCTATGGGTCAAGCATAGTTTATAAAACATGGAGACATATACGGAAACCCTCTTTATGTCAAATGGTGCATTGTAGTTATCCACCTCGCGAGGAATATGGTGAACAAGATTTGCCACATTGGGAAGGGCACCCCTCATCTAAGTTAACTCGGTGCTAAGATAAGTTCATTTTATTGAATAGCCTTTAATAACATTAGTTTATAAAAGTAGACTTTAGGATATTCACTCCATATATGCTAAGATCTTACTTCATATATAAGAGTATCCTTTCAACCACCAAAATCATATGAGAAAACCTTTCATGTGGACATAGTATATTAATTACCATCTAGTTTAGGATAACCTTAAGAGCACCTTTCAAGAGACCCTCTATTGACTAGATCATCATATATGGATAATGGAAATGTTTTCATATCTGTGTGTCAACATATATGGGATCAAACCTTTCAAATAAGCACACTTAGATGACACATATTCATACTTCATTTGATTCATGCATAAGCTTATAAGTGTAACTATATCAACAATCCTTTTATAAAAACTCTTTTATACAATATAAATATTCAAACTTCATCATATCATATACTTCAATATCAAAGCATAGAGGCATGTTTTAACTCTTATAGTATTTTAATATTAATGATACATAAATCACAACCTAGAGCGATTCTATCAGGCACACATGTGTATTGCTAGAAAAGGTTCCATCCATCCCCTTAAACCATAGTAGTACACTTATCAGTCTCCATACTTAAGGGTATCATAATTATTTCATTGGCATGGAAGTGAAATGCAATAGTGTAGAAACAAGGTGCATCAGAGAAATACCCATTTGGTTAGGCACCATGAACCATTATTACTTGAAAGCATTCATGAGTTGTCGTGTGTGTGCATTGGTCAACATTATCACACTCATGGTCAAGTAAATCACTTTTGGGCCCCCCTTTTTAAGTACTAACATGAACATTCAGATCATAGACCCATATCCTCTACTAACCAGGAAACAAGAATAACTTCACATTGCATCCAAGACTCCTAATCTTGACTAAGAACACAGATGCTTATATAGGTACATAGGTAGGGGTCATTCGTTATTATTACATCACAAATGGAAGCACCTATATATACCCTAACATAGTCAATGAAATGCCTATAACATTAGCATTATAACCTAGATAATAACTAGACTGGAAGACTAGGCATAATACATCACATTTGGTGATCATCACCACCACACCTTAATAAAACAATTGCCTCCAAGTCCATGATCACGTCACATATACATTTAAAATAAGATAAGCACAGCAAAAACAATTGGACCATATCACACAAGACCGTACAAGTCCAAACATCTAGCAATTATATAGAAAAGTAGAGAGAATAGGGCCAAGTTACAATTTCTCCAAGCTTTGATCATCATTGAAAAATTCACATAATTCAGCATCAATACATGTATAAAACAATAGCTGAAAGTACCATTACATAAACGAATTCATACTTCAAACATAACGGTTTCAAGATCACATTCGGTACACTATTTTATCAAGCCTATAGAAAGTAGTGGAATATAGACCAATTTACACTATCCCTAAACCTTAATAATCTTTGATCAGTCATCAATAATTCTCCACAATTTACATAATAGGCAGTAGCTATAGTAAATTTGTCATAATTGAATCACATTACAATCCCTAACGTCAAGATCATAATAACCATCACATAGGCTAAAACGAGATATGCGAGGGATAATGGGTTCATCATTAAATTGTATTGAATTCAACTAAAAACAGTATATAATCATCAATTTGACATAAAGAAGCTTTTGAATTTTTTTAAAAAGAACCCATTGCTAGATGAAAGATTGGAGGTTTGTTCATGAATTCTTCATTGAAAACATTTGAAAAGGACTCCATAGAGGAAAGGTTATAAAAGTATGAAGGATCACCATACCTTATTGTATGAAAGAAAAAAGAAAGATTTTTGAAGAAATCTTTGGAATCCATTACCATGGTTGTTCTTGAGCTTCATCTCCAATGGAGTTTTCTAGAGAAGTTTCTTTTTGAGATGGAAAAGTCTAATTTGAAGAAGGAATGGGGAATGGGAATTTGATGTTATACATATACTTAATATATCCAAATTCCACCTAGGGTCAGTTTGGGACGTGGGGTGAATTTCCCAATTCAACCCTTGCACGGCAGCGTCCATGCATCATATGCATACATTCCATGCAACAAGTGCATCGATGGATCGTCGTTTGAACGATTATGCCATACTTCAAAACATTTTTTTGGTACTTAGCCTACAATTTGGGTCTCAATATAACATGGTTAATTATGGGATTACGCCTCCTATCGACGGGGCGTATTTGGACTAACAGTTTGTCGTTCCTTCGTGTAGGTAGACGCTACTAAGGCAGTGTTTGGGTCCTCCTTAAGGTATTTTTGCGAGACCCTTGGGGATTCATGCCGAGAAGTTTCAAAAGTAAATAAATTCATATACAAGTTAAGGACCTTCCATATAAATTACAACCAAAACAAACACGTAAAACATGCGAAGACACTCCAAGACACAAATGCATGTCTAAAGGCTATATTTCAAACATCATCAAATGTTCTTGGACGTTTGACGTCCAGATGACTTCAAAAATAATGAATATTTTAAAACACTTAATTAATATATTTTAAACCTCTTTGGACACATGTGAGTCTATACACTTTAATTCATTTTAAGAGACCTTACATAAATGAGGTCAACTTAACTAGTTAGTTAGTTAGCATTTTAATTAGGGGTTAAGGGATGAATAGTTTAGTTATTTAAGTGACTAAAAAAATCCTAACTCTCATTAATATAAACTTACTCAGTTCAATTCCCATAAACTCAAATCATCTTCCTTCTCTCTACTTTCTCTATCCCAAGGAGGACTCCATCGAAGACTATGGTCAAAGGGTTTTAGGGTAGAACGAACTGCACTTTCCTCCATCAATTTTCATGTTTTAACAAGGTATGCGAATCTTTCACCTTTTTTATTCCTTACCCAAACTTTATTTCAAATTAATTTCCAAAAGATGCTAAGACCATTGGATTCATTCTTGTCCAAGATTGATCTTTCAAATCTTATTGTTTTTAATTTCTAATGATTATTATGGTTATATTCAATCATGGTAGTTCTTGATGTTAAACCTAATATGTGTAAGAGGTGATGAATTGACCCCATTATCCCCCTAGGATAGAACCTCAGTTTAACTTATAGTTTTTTGAGTAATTAACATAGTTCTTTTGTTAAGTACTATTGTATGATGTTATTACACCTACTTTTGCATTAAATTTGTTGGTTAATGGTAAGGGGATGATAATTTTTGAAGGGGAATTGGTAATAATTTTTTATCTTGAACCTTTACTTCAATTGTGATTGCTTGTACTTGGTGATGAAGTTTAATTGAAGCATATCTTGTTATTGGATTCAGTAGGTGTTGGTATGATGATGCAATTGAAATATCTTGATTATGTGAATTGTGAAATTATGATTAAGATGTAATGATATAAGGTTGGTTGTGAATTAGATATGTATGACATAATGATCATAATGTGTTAATCTCACATATGAGGGTTGTATTGAAAGGATATTCTCATTCAATTCCTAAAGAGATAAATACAATTAATATACAATGGGTTAGTCTCCCATGACCTAATGAAGCTATGATTCTTATAAGAAAACTTAAAGACATTTCAAAAGGGACTCTAGCTTAGCACCGAGTGAACTAGTAGTGAGGGGTCTCTCTTCCCAAGTACGGAAAGTAGGTTCACTATTGTACTAATGAGATAGAGATTACAATGCCAATGACATGAAGTGGGTCTAAAACATGTCTCCTAGTTCGTTAATTATTTTGCCTGCATAGGAATACTAGCTAGTGGATCCACCTAGATGTTATGTTCATGTTTTGGTACTACCTTTTCAAGTAGTCCACATTGATTCGATATATGGTTTCATGACACCGGATTTCACATTTAGATCATGTGGTCTTCGTCGGTCAAGTCATGTTTTCTCGAAAGTAAAATAAAGTAATAAAGTGAAGACTAAGTAGGGTGACTTAAGGTGTTTGACTTAGTCTAGGTAGGGATATGGGACTCTACCTATACATTGCACTAGTTTGCCTTGAAGGAAGTCCTAGAAGTGGTTCTTATGTCTTATTATGTAAACGTTACGCATATGTTTACTTTACATGTTGATGATCCTATATGATGCTATTTTGATTTATGAACATGGAATTGGTCTATATTATTCATTATGATGATAACTACCCTTGATTCTATCTTATGTGAGGTTAGACATTGCTTGTGATATTTTTTTTTTGGTTTACTTGGTTGAGTAAGGTTATGGGGCCTTACTTGGTCGTTGAACTTATAGACTTGATGGTGGGTTATGAGTTAGGGTCATTCATATGTTGTAATATTATGAACTCGTATACATGCTTTATTGTCATAACATGATGTGGAGTTATTTTGGTTATGTACTCAAATATGCTATTATACATGTTGACTTCGTTATACTTGATTATGTTGGTTTTGTATTGTATATGGTCTTGTCTCAAAGAATATGTAATTATTGTCTTATATGGGTTCTTGGTTGTGCGTATGACTTTTCAAAGTAACTTAGCATGGTTTTTAACAAATGTCCCCTTCAACATGATTTCATATGTTTTATGTGCATATTTCCCTACATAGTACAAGTGGTGTACTAACCCATATTTTTATGTTTCTACAATTATATAGATTCCGGCCGCTGAGCTTCTAGACGGCCATTTCAAGATAACTTTGATTTTATTCTCTATGTTTGGTAAGTCCTCACTATTTTGAGGGTGATGCCACTATAGATCTAGTTGATGTTGTTATATTCTAAAGACATTTACTTTTCTTCTCTTTCATTTGAAGACTATTATTGTATAAACCTGTATGTAGATTTTGTTGTAATGAAGTATGTCTATGCCCCAATGTTGTACTCATTCTAGATAGTTAAAATATGAGACATATTTAATAGATATTTTTTGTATATTGTGTATCTAGCTTAAAAGTAGAAACCTATGTAATCTTTCTATGTGAGGAGTCTAAGTAAACTCTCTACGTATATAAGATGTGTATGCGAGAGGCCATGTATACGAAAACTTTGAGTTTTTCCATATTTTAACCTATTATATCTTATGACAAGTGCTAAAGGGCTAGTCTTGGTCCTCTATGAGGACGATGACGCCGTGATTACTCTAGGGTGTGCCCCTAGAAAGTGACAACCTTTCAAATTACAACTATTCTAAATAATGACTGACAAAATACTTTGAATCGTATAATAATCATATCATAACATGCATACATACTTCATCGCTAATTCATGTGTCTACGGTAAAAGATGAGGAACACTTATCATCAACATAACAATCACACATTAGAGGTAGGAGCATTACTATCTAAGTAACTCATCTTTCATAACTGAATTCAAGAAGAATCAACCAACATACCTCCTTACCTTTTCATGGCCTTCATACTTCCATTACCAAGAATACGTAAATAATGCATAAACAAGGTAAATTCAAGAGGTAATACATAGCAAGTATCATTCTACCTAATCTCTATACTCATCATCATCCACAATTACCATAAAAAATTGAAGGTATAATGTGTTTAGGGAAGAATAAGGGTCCAAAAGGGAGATCTCAAGTGATTACCAACAATTATTCATAATTACAAAGTTAATCAACAATAAAAGGTCACAATTCATCACAACTGAATAAAAATTTCATTTGGAAAAGAGGACCCATGTATAGATAGAAACCCTAGTCTTGGGGAAGTTTGAAAATCTCTTTGAAATGAATTTTTGGGAAAATGGTTCCCAAGGGTCAAACAAACAATACCTTAGGGATGATTTTCCACGAATTTGATATGGATTCCTTGGTGAATTCGTACTTTTTTAAAGCTCTAGTGTTTCTTCAATGGAGTTTTTAGTTGGGGAGAGAAAAACTACAGAGAAGTTGGAGCTAGGTGGATTTTGGGGATTTAGAGGAGTAAGGTTAGTTTAATGAGTTGGAATCCTTTTATAGTACCCAACTAATTTAATTAATCACCCCTTATCCCCTAATTAATTAACTAAATAATAAACTAAACTCCCTCACCTTAGCCGAAATAAGACAGCTCACTAGTGGTTCAATTGATGACTCTCCGTCGATTCCCCGTTGACCAGAACACGGACCGTACTGGCAGTCCATGGTTTTAGTTAGAGACTCATGTTCGGAGCCTTTTTGTGTTGTTACTAAGTTTCAATCCACGAGCACCACCTATGGAGTGTCGTTCCATCGAAAGCTCGTCGTTTGGTCTCGTGGTTGCATACTGCCACAAGACATTTTTGAGGGTCATATGTAGGGTCCTCTTCAAGGACCCTTAGTGAGGTCCTTGAGGAGTTGTATCTGGATGTTTTGACCCTAAACATGTCCATTAAGATTATAGGGTACACTCCTATAATTTTATACTTTAAACAACACTTCTAAACAAGCAAAAATACAAAGGATCACTAGCACACAAAAGAAAGAAACTAAAAGAAATATTGATCATGTCCTCAACTATGATACATCCAATCTTTAATAAATCTATTTCCCAGATTTGCATCTATTTAGCCTTCACTTGCGTACCACTATACTTAGAATATAGATTAATAAATGGGGGTTATAAGAACATTGTACTAAGTGATGGGGGGGGGACAATATTGAAAAAAAAATTGTTAATGAGTGGGGGGTAACTGAAGTAGGGAGGTGGGGGGAGGCGAAGGGCTGGGGGTAAGATTAGGGGGAATTAGAGGGGATGGGGGTGAGGGGGGGCGTAGGGGTCGGGGGGGGGTGGGTGGTATTTTTGATGGAGGGTATGGGGTAGAAGATGGTTAAGGGTGGGCGTGGGGTCTGTTTTAGGGGGAAGGCGGATAGGGGTGGGGGTAGTGGTTGTTGGGGGGGTTGAGGGGAGTAGGTTGGCTTTGAAGAGGAATTTGTAGTTGGAAACATAACCTTTCGTAATATTTTTGTAAAACCTTCGTGAACCAAATGTACAAAACATTATATAAATCATCATTTAACAAACAAGTTAAAAATTTCATGAACTTCTAAATTTAGCCACATTCAACAGGTAATCCATTTATAATTAAGACCTTCAACAAAAGATAAACATACTTCATTCCACCTCAACGAGTAAAAAATCATTACTAAAGATACTAGAGGAACCATACATGAATTGAAGAATTTCACATAACACCATCACCTAAGACAATCCACGAGTTACACTAGTGAAATGTGGAAGTAGGATCCCATACTAGTACTCTCACCTTAGTTCTCCTTAGGAATCACCCTAGACTAGGAACATCACATTCAATCATTTACATAACTTTAATCACATTAGACATAAGAACAACATGCTTCGTTAACATTAGACATAAATTCAATGTACTTTAGTAACATCATATAGTAACCCATTTATTTATTTTCATACAAGGACACACCAAGGCTCCCTCCAAATGTCTACTGTGCAATTGATAGATAACATCCTATTCTACAACCTACCCTAAGTGTTACACCTTTAACAAGACTTAGTTCATTACATTCATTTTTGGGGATAACTCTACTTTACATAGACCATGCGAGTTTGACATGGAATCTCGGTATTAACCCATACCGGATGATGGATCCCCACTTGCCTAATAAAGGGTAATCCTTTTTAGCCTTTACATGGATCTATAACAGCTAGATCTAAGTGGGCGCATAGTTAAGTGATAAGGAGTTTTCTTATAAGTACCTCATCTCAACAACAAAGAGCACTCATCTCAAGAGGTATATTGGATATAACATCTCTACTCACGAAGAGTATCCACCCCTTAATAAAATCCTGTCGGAGGTAAGCATTACTTTCCTATGGGGTCTTAAACATTCATTTGGTTCGTCAGCTATAGGTTAGGATATTTTTACTTAGTACTACATCTCAACTCACAAGGAGTACCGATCTATAGAGGTTACTTTTGAATGCTACGTCTCAACACATGGAGAGTATCCAACCTCCAACCATTCTATTGAAAGTTCTTGGGAAAAGTGAGGTTGCTACTAAACACTTCATCTCAACTCACGAAGAGTTTCCACCCCTAAATCTTCCTTTTTCATTCATAGGAGCTATTAGGAATATTAGGGTTTGTACTAGACACTATATATCTACTCACGAATAGTGTATACACCCAACATCCTTCATTTGTTGTTAAATTCATTCACTCATTCATTGTAACTGTGTGAATATATGTAAGAAAACCTTTCACAAAACTACCATCATTTATAACATTGACTTCTAAATGTGATCATACTACATTCATCATAATTCAAACACTATCATGCTTGACATTTACATGATCACTTCTTCAGACTAGGCATCTTCAGACCATCTCTACTTCTAGACATTCATGCATATACATCAAAACATCTCTTTAAATAAGATTCATTTCCATCAAGGCCATAATAACAATATACATTTATATTCATATACATCATGTAAACAGCGCCACCATTAGTGGATCATATCACTCAAGATCAACTCAATGAGAACTAAAAGATATAAATCAGTCGCTTCTCTAAGTGTTGACCAATTTTTCTCTATGCTCCAATAATTGTAGATAATCACAATACAACTTAATAGAGAATCAACTCTAACATTATATAATTATATTCATCAAGACCAACTCATATGTAAAAATTTTAGAATTTTCATGATCGTGGGTCCATTGAGTTTTTTATTCATAAAATCATCACTTTACAATGAAACATTACACTTCATCCATTAAAATATTTTCATCCAAGAACCCATGTTCAGAATTCGAAATAGAAGAATTTAGAATTTTAATCCCCTTTTAAATGATTTTGGATTGGATCCTTGAATGAGAAAAGAATCAAGGATGACTACCATACCTTACTAGAATAAAACCCGCAATATTTAATGAAGAACTCACTCAAAATCTTCAATCCTTGCTCTACCTTGACTTCAAGCTTCAATGGAGTCTTAAAAGTGTTTTTCTTCGTATAGGGGTTTTATTTTTTAAAAGTGAAGTCTAGTTTATATCAAAGGGTTATAAACTAACTTAAAATACCAAAAAACCTCTAATAAAACTGTTAACTAGTTAATTAGTAGGTGGGGTGAATTTCTCAATTCACCCATAACTTGGTTCAAATGTCGGCAATGAATTGCAGATCCAAATGACGAACCCCATCTACTATGCGTCGTCCAAATTCCCATAATGATAGGCGTCATTTGTGAAAGAGACTCTCCAGCGTAGGGGATAAGCTCCCAAAGTTATGTGTTGAACCACTCCCCCTGTAGACGGGGCATCAATCCATCTACTGCCCGTCATTTGGGTCGTGATTTGGAGATATCCTTGGAAGATTCTTGCAAACTTTGGGGTAATCCTCAAGGACCCTTAAGGTGGTCCATGGGGATTCTTACCCAAACTTTTGACCCTAAACATGAACAAATAGGTTCTAAGGTCCCTTTCTATTAATTTGAACACCAAAAACCACATAAAAAATGCAAAGGCACACCAATTAACAAAAGACTAGTTTCAAAATGTCTTGATCGTTCTTTGACGGTCAATTTCAAAAATTTTAACAACCTACATGTAAGTCTATTCTTAATCATTTTAACATAATATAAAATCATGAAACACATGCTAAGCTCTAGTTTATCCTATATCATTTTGACGGTCGTCTTAATCTCCCACACATAGAAAAACATGTCCTCGAATGACACTCAACACCTTCAAGGACTACAAGACTCAATTAGAAGCTCACAACACACATCATCATGGACACACATTCATTGTCAATGCAACAAACTTACAAGGAACACCAACTTCAAATCATTTCGCATTCGAAGCAATACAAGCAATTGTGAACTTTTTCCACAATTCAAAGTGTATACATACTTCATCATGTTCATTGCATTTATGGAGATACTACCTTCTGCAACATTAGACATGCTCATCAGATCATTATAAAGTTCATCATGTAAAAACATTCAAATCACACATTGGCATATAAAGATAACAACTCATGAGGCAATTATGCAAATATCATTCGATACTCATTGACATAAAAAATATAGATTAACTACCAATCTTCTCATGTAAATAGAATATCATGAAGAGCCTGCACAACATCATATCATCGACAAACTTATAACACAAGGAGATATCAACTCATATTCATATGCAATACTCGAAACATAACCAAACTACTAACAATTTTTGTCTCTAGCCTTAGTAAGAATAAAAAGAAAAGATAAGGATACCAACCATCTTATACTCTACTCATTCTCCCCCACTTAGGGTAAACCCATATAGGAAAAAATAAAAAACAATCATAAGGAAGTACGACTTACCGGGGCCTATATTCCGCATTAGCACCTTTGTTAGCTTGAGGCATATAGAAACGGTTTTTTTTCTAAATATTGTGATAAGTATCATCTTGACAAGCTTGGTTGGTATCCTTATCTTTTTCCTTGAGGACGGGGTGATCTCTCATCTTATGTCCCATATTACCACATCCAAAACAACCATCCCTACCGGAAAGGCACTTACCCTAGTGTTACTTTTCACAAGTAGCACATTAGGTCTCTCATGTGTTTAACTACCTTCACTCCCTAATTATGATTTTAGTTGGTAACTCTTTCCTTGCTTACCGTGGAAGAATCTTGATTATAACACCTCTTCTTAGACTTAGGTTGACATGGTTCATCCAACCTATACCTTTTCCCATCTCTATTCGTCTTTTTAATTTTGAACTCCTCCATTTGATGGGAATACACCATTAGTCTAGAGATATCCATATCAAGATGGATCATTGTCGTACAATACTCTTCCTCAACCATACTAGTCACCTGCATCACAAACTTATTTATTCTAGCCCTAGAGTTAGGTACCAAGGTTTGCGAATACTTAGAGAGTTGGGTGAACTTTAGAGAATACTACTTTATACTCATTCCCCCTTGACATATGTTCCTAAATTCTACTAACTTTTTCTCCCTCAGCTCTATGAGGAAAAATCTATCAAGAAAGGTCATCTTAAACTCTACCCAATCTACCAGGCGTGCCCTTACGCGTCTATCATCCCTCCATTGGTCAACCATACTTGTGCCACAATTTGAAGTTGGTAAGCAACTAGTTCCGCTTTCTCTCTAGTGGTCACTCCTATAGTACCCCGTACAAGTTAGAACACTCATAAGTCACCACACGACATACTCAACCTCTGAAAGTCTTATACAATCCCTTAGACATCATTCCTCACATGTGTATATAGAAAGTAGTAGGTAATTAAAACTTTTCACGAAAATAGTCAAATGCTTTTATAGAAACAAAAGAAAAGACTTAATCTCGTCATAACCTTCTTAGACACATGTAATATTAGGGTTACATCCTTACATCAATAAAATGGAAAATCAAAATCTATTACAATTTCTTTTGAAAAAGGAAACTAAACATAACTATGTCCTCGAATCTTATGAGGACATAAAAAACTCGAGAATGTTATTCCCAAGCTTCACTACCAAGAGAATCTTCACTTGCCACCTACACTTGTACAAATAAAACAACATATGGAATTACCACTTTGAATGCACTAAATATGGTGAACAGGCAAGAAAACCCTTCTAAAACAGACATTTGCTTGATACAAGTTTTTAATGTTTTGGTTGTAACTTCAAAAACAAGTATATGAACCTTCTTAAAAGAAACCTTAACATTTAAGACATATTTCAGGTAATCCACAATATACAACTCATCACTTGGAAACCATATAAGCATATGGACCTCCTACTAAAGGTTATTCCTATAAATCTCTTAAATTAGACAAGAAATGACCATGCATACGCCCTCTTCAAGCACACCTAACTAATCCTTAACACTACCTAAAATAAGATTATTTTGTTGTTATCACGTACACTCTCTATACAAGGTCACTCTAAGACTCACTTCATTAATGCATGAATATACCTCCCATGCACGATTTAAAGCCTACCTAAGCAATCCTCAAATCTTTCGTCGATAAGAACCCTTTTATTCAAAATGATTAACTTTTGTCATCATTATTCATTAAGCCATATAAGACAAAATTAAGTATTTAGAGGACTTAATATATTGGTCTTGGAGGACAAAGGGAACTTATCGTAGGACCTTCAAACCCTACTCGTTCCATCTATATCCAGCGTCCTATTCCACTTTCCACACAATGTAGAATCTCTCCTATACTAGAATGTATATCTCACATGATAATAATAGGCATTAACCAACATAGACCACACTAGCTATGTATGGAATCCGGTGTCATAAGACCCAACACCGTGGAAGTTGTTCTACTTGATAAATATAAAACTACTAATCATCCCATGTTGTCACATGGTTTAGGAATATCAAGGTCTTCTTTGTACTCTAGTCTAATCTAATGTAGAGCTACTACCACAAGCATACTCAGTCGCTGCTCTGCCTTTGTTCTCATAAATTTAATCATTCCGTAGGTATATTAGACAAGGTACAATGATTATGCCCTACCAACTCACAATAACCTTTACTCCCTAGGTTGGGTCCACTAGGGTTGTGAACCAAGGACTATTTTAATAGCTATTATGAATTCATTAGAGATGGTTTCATGCCATTCAATCCTACCTACCCCTATATCTATCATTCCACTAAATAAGGATACTATTGCGGTCTTTCACTTCAAGGTTTTTTGTTCTTGACCTTATTTTCCTATTCAAGTGTCACATCCCGAAACCACACCCTAGAAGTTACGGGAAATATCGGATTGTAACCGGCATACTTGAACTCTCGAAGGTCTTATACAAGATCTTACATATCATTCATCGCATAAACCTAGTGAAAAGTAGTGCGAAATTAAAACTTTTAACAAAACATAAAATAGTCTTTAAAAATATCTTTCATATAAATTCATAGGAAATACTAAGTCTCAATATTATTATCTAAAGACATAAGAATAATTTGCAGACGGACCATATAAAATATGAATATAGAAATACTTAGACTATTACAATACTTCATAAGAAACTAAAGCATTATATTCCCTAGAGTCAATGAGCTTCAACCCTCTTGAATGATGCTAACAGTCCAGTCTCTTCCCCCATCCCTCACCTACCAAAAATAGAGAGATGATAAATCATGAATTAGTACAACCACATATACCACCGATATGGTATAATGCATGAACTCATGAAAAATGGACATTTGATTGAAATATCATCTTTTAATTTAAAAATCATAAAATTATCATAAGAACAACATTTAAAAACTTAGAAACACTTAAGATAACATTAGACAATTATTCACATTTCAAACTCACGCTACAGTAAAACTACTTTCACTGTACAGTGAAGTAATTTACTATTAAAGTGAAGTGCTTCTCATTCCTTTTTAGCACTTCTTAACGTGTAGTATTTTCACTTAAAGCTATCATAAGACCCACTTAAGCAACACAAAGAGAGACTGCTCATACAACCTCCCTAAGCATACCTAAATGACCTTAAAGAACACTTATAACAATAAGACACATTAACAATTACAAAACATTAAACACATCAACATCAAGATTGAGATGACATTCTCCTCCAAAGGCTATCAAAGAACTTACTTAAGTAAATAAGAATATAACGTCCATGGTTGACCTCTCAAGACTACCTAATGGAATCACTTAGACACCTAAGACTTAGATCAGTCCATCATAATCACACTTTTCCACACTAGAGTCATTCTTAAGACTCATCTAGTTGAATACAAGTGACCATTCTATTCCTGCCTCACACCTGAACTAGACAACCCTTAAACACTCTAGATAAGTACTTATTCATTAACAATCTTTCTTAACTTGAACTCATTCAATTCATAGTTCATTTAGTAACAACTCAACCATAGAGTACATTAATTAAATGGTCTTGGATAAGACCTAGGGACTCCACTTAAAACACCTTCAAAGCCTATTGTGCATGTCCAGTATAGTGTCCCATACCACCACCATGAAGCACATAACCTTCTCTATATCCTACTGATGAGAATAGGGCAATAACTTAACATAACCATGATAGAAAGTACATTTGAATTCCGGAGTTCCTTAACCAACTAACTCTGATAAGGTGTTCTACTTGCAAATGGTTAGAACTTAGACACATCTAATTTTGGTACACTTTTAAGGAATATTAAGGGCATGCTTTGTATTCTAGTCTAATTCTTTGACTAAAACTACTTCCATTACAATACTCACTCGGTGCTGGCCTTCGTTCTCATACAGAAATTCACATTAATGTCATATAAATGGGTTCCATATCTAGTTCATAACCCAATGACATTTACTCTACCTAAGAGGTCCTTTCGGGTTACCTTACAATGGCGACAAGAAGATCATCATGACTTTCCTATGGATTAATATGATGCCGTTCTAGCTAATTAAACTTAAGTCTATCATTACTTTAATTTGAAGGATACCATTACGACTTACGACATCAACATTCATAACCTTACCACTAGGTTCAAGGTTTCACATAAAAGACCCTCTTAACTTCATTTAAGGTCACATGTCATTCATACATTCAATACTAAGAACTTTAACATCCTATGTCAAGACATCACTTATTTATAATCATATATACATCAAGTAAGGGATACAAGTTAACATAGACAAGACACCACATAATTAATTTTAGCTCATTATACATGTCGTTCAAGAAGCACATAGAAATAACCCTTAACATCTACAAGTCATTCTATATACTATCCTATCAACATAAATATGACCAACATAGAAACAGATAGTCAAGTATGTATGACATACATCAACCATAAGACTATACACCCAAAACCACATTCGTAGTCTATCATGATCACCTTCATAACATCAATAGAACACATATACTTTCACATTGCTTAACATGTAGATAGATATCATCAGACTTCACAAAATCAACTACAAAAATAGTCACTTTACTTCAAGTAGTGCCGACAAGTCCATGATCATCATATTGCATAAAGTAACACCGACAAGGCCACGTCAATTGCAAGGAAAACACATAACACCGCCAACATAATTGGATCATACAAATCATAACATAATTGAAGTATAAAAAACATCAAAATAAATGAAATAGGGCAGCGTACCACCACTCCATCCTCTTCACCTCAATTTGATGCTATATCATACAATTCAATACCATAAGGTCCTGACCAATGGACATGAACATTTATTCAACATATAACTATAATAGTCAATGAATTAGGTAACTTCAATGTGAATTCATCAATCTAATACATAATAAACGGTTAAAAACAATTGACGCAAGAACCCATGGTAGAATTATGAAATTGGACAATTCAAACTTTGAAAAACTTTATAAAACTTCTGAGAGGTGGTCTCCTTGGACGAGAAGAGTTTCAAGGATAAAAATATAACATTGATGCAGCTAACGCTGAAACTTTGATGAGAATATCCATTAATCAGTCACCACCAAGCTATGCTTTTGAATTTGGACTTCCAGGGTCTTAAGAAATTTCTAAGGGATTTTTGGGTTTTGATTTTTGAAGAATGAAATCTTGTAAGTTTTAAAAACTTATATACATGTTTAAAACACCCAAAATACCCTTAAGTAACAGCCAATACTCTTATTTGGAAATGGGGTAAAATTATAACTTCACCCCTCAACTTACAGTGAAGCTACGTGCAGGACAGGCCACTATCTACGGTTTCTCATCGATGGGGTGTAGGTCCATACACGGGTCGTCCTTTCCTTCGTAGATAGGTTCAGAGACTTCGAATTTGTATCTTAGCTCCCCAGTCTAAGTACCAACCGACACCCACCACCTACAGGGCGTCGACCAGGCCACTGGTCGTCGATTGCCATTCGCAAGTGGACTGCCTTGGGCAATTTTGTACACCAACATCCCCATGATAAGGACCAAATAACTCCCATCACCTACGAGGCGTCGACCAGTCCACTAGACGTCGATTACTATCCTTAGGTGGACTGCCTTGGGCCGTTTTGGCCACCAACATGGGTCCTTCCTCAAGGACCCTAGGGTGATCCTTAGGGATGTTTTCTTCGACGTTTCAAACCCAAACATGATAATATATGAGTTTTCCACCTCTCATATAAATTTCATCCAAAATGAGCATGTAAAACTAGACGAAACATGGTTAGACACACAAGATCATTTCAAGGCACATCTTTCGAACGTCATGGTCGTTCTTGGTCGTTTGACCTCCAAACTTCACAAAACATGACACACTGCCTCTGTATTCTATTATAACTTATATAAGGACCTTACAAACTCATGAACAACACATAAAAACATAGAACCATATATGAGGAACATAGGTGACTTAGTCGTTGAACGTCTTGGTCGTCCCTTGATGTTTAACTTCCAATGCACCTAAACTCTTAGACACTGAATCAATGACACATAATACACCTTTTTAGGAACTTAGAGCATCTATACAAACATGTTAGGCTCTAGTTAACCTAAGACATTTTCAACGTCTTACAATCTCCCCCACTTGGACAACATTCATCCTCGAATGGCACTTGTCACTCTCGAAAACTCAAGAATAGAGATTTACCAGAAGCTATAAACCATACATAAAACCATAATCAAGGATAAAAAATCAATTTCACCCTAGTCAAGAGATCACAATACAACAAGAATAGAACCACACAATTCTACAAACTCATTTATTGCTACAACAACTAATGCTCATCCAAAATAGGAAACAAACTCATTTTATATTCTTAACTTTATGCCTAGATACATCATTTCTAACACGTTACAACAATTTTTAGACAATAATCAGAGACAAATTTTGAAAATTTTACAGTGAGCAGGGAAAAAGATTACAGTGATTTAGATCATTTTTTCAAAAATCCATCTTTTTGTCAATTCATGATATAAACATGCTAGCAAAGAAACATCATATAAACACATCTTAAAACACAATAGTATCTTCATAAAATACACAATGTAAGAGGTTAATGAAATTCAATTTCAACAAAACTCCTAAACACCATGCACATGCAACATGCTTCTATATCATTTTATCCCATCTACTAACCACACTCCCCACATAAAAGGAATCCATATTACTAATAGAGAGATGCAAGGACTTACCCTCATCATCATCACCATCATCCGGCTTCTCTCCTCTAGTTTGGAGTGCATAGAAACGCCACATTGTTGGAGCATCATCCTTTGGAACACTCGGAGCAACTTGCCTACCCATTTTTTCTTGTGGAAGCAACGTTAGGAAAATATCTCACATTTTGTCCTTCCTTACAACAACCATAGCAACTCCTAGTACCCAATAGATACTCAACATAATGCTTCTTTCCACAATTGATATATGTAGGCTTGATATTTTTGAAACCACCTCCTTTCTCAATCTTGAAGTTAGCATTCCTAGATTCCTCTTGATATTGAGCCCTCTTTTTGAAAATTGGTTGCTCTTGATCACTAGCGCCACTCCTTTTCAAGCTTCTATCCATCCTCCCACGTTTAGACTCTTCAATTGATTGTTCATATACCATGATTCATTCTAGGGTCATATCATCATGTAGAATTGCGGTACGACATTCATCCCTCACTAAGTCATCTACACCCGTCACAAAATGACTCATTTCATCTCTTGGATTAGAAAGAGTAGAAGGGGAATATCTACATAACATAGAAAACATTCAAAGAGTATTCCTAGACAATCATATTACCTTGGTTGAGATTGATAAACTACTCTACCTTAACGTCTCTTCTTTCAGAGGGAAAGTAGTTACCAAGAAAAGCTTCCTTAAATTCTTTCCACTCAATAGGTCTTGATTCCTCCGGCCTATTATCCTTCCATTGAGTGTACAATATTTGAGAAATGTCCCTCAAATTTTACGAAACAAATTCCTCCTTCTCCCTAGATTTAACTCCCATAGTACTCAACACCTTATACACTCCACCTAGAAACTCTTGGGGATCCTCTCCCACTTTAGAGGAAAGAAAATAGGAGTATTCATCCTCTCAAAATCTCAAAATCTAGTTGTCATAGTGCTCTATACAACATTCACCCTAGGCACCATGCTTAAATTCACTTGAGTAGTCAGGGCTCGGGATAAAGTAGGCAAAGTCTCTCTAATATCCTTATTAATCAATTCCAAGGGATCCTCATCACCTCTTTTCCCATTAGGGACTTAATAACCTTGACCAACTTAAGGACTTGCTCAATTTCCTCAACTTTAGGAGGGATCTCCTCTTGCTCCTCATTCACTTCAACTCTCCTAGTCGGTTCCCTCCTCGTATTCATCTTCCTACAAATGTCAAGGAAAACCATAAGAAAAGATTAATCATAACTTTTACTCTACGGCATGACATTGGAGTAGAAAAGATGGGAAACTCTTATCTTACTATACCTAGCACCAAGCGGTGTCGCGACTCCTACCAATGGTCAAGAATGCTACTAGACGTGACTTAAGATTTTTTCGATTCCTAACAATAGCTTTAACAAACTATACTCTACATACAAAAGTTTGGTAACCATCCGAAATCACACCTCTAGAAAGTTAGCGGGCAATCTTCGGATCGCAACCGTCCGTACTTGACCTCTCGAACGTCGGTCAAGCCCTAAAATATATTCATTTCTAAACATAGTGAAGAGTAGGCGAATAAAATTTA
This sequence comes from Solanum habrochaites, assembly GCA_027704765.1. Taxonomy (NCBI): domain Eukaryota; kingdom Viridiplantae; phylum Streptophyta; class Magnoliopsida; order Solanales; family Solanaceae; genus Solanum; species Solanum habrochaites. The sequence goes on along the minus strand of JAKWJA010002489.1, from coordinate 39,188,106 downwards.
AGCAATCTTAACAGTCTAAAAGTCGTTTCATATCATGTCATAGAAATAATAAGAAAAAAAAAAAATCTCAATGTAATCATCTAAAGTCACAAGAATAATTGAAACACGACCATAAAAAATGTGAATATAGAAATACTTAGTCTATCACAATACTTAAATAATAAACATAAAAGACATATATGCCCTCGACTCAAATGAGGACATACTTCAACTTCTCTTGAATAATGCTACGATCCAAGTCTTCCTTTTCAAATTCTCATCACCCACCAACAACTATAGAGATACATAAAAGCATGGAGTTAGTACAACCACAATTACTAAGTACGGCATATTTATTTTAAATCATGAAAACAAATATTTATTCCAAATATGCATCTTTTCATTTAAAAATCATAGAATTATCATAACAACAACAATTAACAACTTAGAAACACATAAGATAACATTTATCCAATTATTCACATTTTCGAACTCACTCAACAGTAAGCTACTTTTACGATAAGGAAGGCCCATCGATTCCTTCTTAACATTCTTAACGTGTAGTTTCTCACTAAGCATCTTAAGTCCAGTTCAAGCAACCCAAAGAGAGGACCACCATATAAATCTCCCTAAATATACCTAAAGGACCCTCAAGAACAGATATAATAAGACACACACACTATACCAGACATTAACACATCACAAAAAGATTAGGTGACATTCTCCTTCCAAGGACTATTAAATACTTCTTAAGTACAAAAACAGAAGATTATGTAATAATTGACTCCATCACGCATTAGATAAGTATCTTAGATACATAAGCTTAGATCATGTCCACATAATTAGACATTTTCCCAAACTAGAGTCGTTCTTAATACTCATGTATATAAGATACGAAGTGACCATTCCTACGCCCCCTTCACACCTTAACTAGACAACCCTTAACTATTGTAGATAAGTACTTATTCATATAACATACTTTCTTAACTTAACTCATTACATTCATTAGTTCATTTAGGAGACACTCAACACATAAAGGACATTCAAGTAATGGTCTTTGACAAAACCTAGGAACTCCAATTAACACTTTCAAACCCTATTATGAAATGTCTAGATAGCATCTCATACCACCACCTAAACTTCATAAAACTTCTCTAATGATAGTAAGTATCCCACATTATGAGAATAGGCAATAACCGACGTAGACCATGATTACAAGACATGAAATTTGGAGTTATAACCTACTCCGATGAGGGCGTTCTACTTGCCAATGGTAGAACTTATACACATCCCTGCAGGCACATGGTTAAGAAATATGAAGGGTATGCTTTGTATTCTAGTCTCATTCTTGACTAAAAACTAATTCCCTTACCATATCTAACTATGTGCTAGCATTCGTTATCTTAGACAATTTCATCATTATGGTTAGTATAAAGGGAGTTCGAGATCTATTCATAAACCAAATTACATTACACTACCTAGAGTTCCTTTAGGTGTACATACAATGGCGAAATAAGGTCATGATGATTTTTTAAGGATAATATGGTGTCTGATGTACCATGGTTTTACGATACTTTCAATTCTTTTAACTTAAGATTGGTGTGTGTGTAAATCCTTTTTGTAGTAATTTTAATATGATTTTTTCTATGTTCTACATAAATGTTTTCCAAAACTGAAACACAGATGGCTGTAGAAATAAAGTGCAGATTTGACCCATGAATCCCTCGATGGCCCGTCGTTTCATCGACAGACCGTAAGTGGTGATCGTCGGTTAGAGGTTTAAGCATCTAGAAGGATCGATGGTCCGTTGACTGAATGATGCAACATCCTAGCAAATCGTCGATGTGATTAGAGACTGCCCAGTACCCAATGTTGAAGAAAAGCTAAGTATGGAAAAAGATAAGACATTGCAGGAACCAAATGACATTCGAAGAGACAAGTTGCTGAGCTGATCGAACTTGGATCAGAGAAGAGTTAATGGACATGCTTTTAAAAGATGCTAAGTATGGAGCGACGGAGGCAGTCGACAGTCCGTGTCTGACTGGACAAAACGTGTGTGGGGTCGTCGATTGAGTGTATTTTTACAACATAGTCATTATTTGAATCATTTTAATTTGGCTCTTTATTTATTTATACATTGAGTAAATAACTCATTTTTTGGTTGGCTCTTCTACAGTTAATACTTTGGTTCTTGGGATTGACTTGAAAATTTATTCAAATTTCAAATATTGTAATTAAGATAATTGTGTTGATTTCAAGTTGAATTCTGAGATTTTCTGTAATGTTTATTGAAGTTCATGATTTATTTTCATCCTTATGAAATTGTGTTCGGTCTTACCATGGGTGACACTAAATCCACAACTAGTGTGTGGAACCATAGGGTGATTAACAAGATAAACACTAGGTAATTAACAATTCTTATTAGGTTATTGCATGCATCGATATTCTTCCAATAGAAGTTTTTTAACGAGTGCCACATTTGAACTATCCTTATTTCTACTTGCTGGACCAAGGGGTTAGTTAATAGGAAAAGAATATTGACATAGATTTAGTGGTACATTAATAGGATAGTTGCGATTGGTGCGAGGTCAACTAAGAAAAACATCGAATACTGAGTGATTAATAGAATGTAAAGGTAATGGTTAGTAACTTAAACACATTTAGACAGACCAACGTACGGGGTGAAATTCTCTAAATGTCGGACCAAGGATTTAGAGATACACAATTTACGACTTTGCATGCACAACATTAATAAAGAATTGTTATAGTTAGCGTTATGGCGTTATGAAACTATGGGGAAAACCTACACCCTAGTTTCTCTCACAACTTAATGAAAACAATTAATTAACTGTTGTTACTTGTTTGATTTTACAACATTGTAGTGGTTTTGCTCTACAAATCCCCTCCTTTAATTATTAGTTTTTGGAAAGGACCTGTGTAAATAGAGGTAATTATACATTTAAGTTAAATCTAAATCATTTTCCTCGTGGTATCGACCCCAACATAATTGTTGGGTTCTTTACTTGATACGGCCGCTTAACTTCTTTGTGGAAGTGTAATTTGCGTATCAAATTTTGATACGACTGTCGGGAAAAATGGATTTTAGATTAACTATAATATCAATTACTGAATTTTAGTCAACAATATCCTAATTTTACTTTATCTCTTTGTTTTTGTGTCTTTCATGTCTAACTCTAGTGTATGCCAAGTACACGAAGTCTAGGAGAATTAATACTTCTATTTGATCAAGAACAAAATTGTACACTTCACAGAATGAATGATAATCCTGCTAATCTTGGTGATGGGATTAACCGTCGATTTCCTCCGCTTGTTGAGTCTGACAACTAAGTGATTGTGGAAAACCCTTGTGATGGTGCTGTGAGGAGGAAACCTCCCAGCCCACACCCTCAAGAGTAGGGGTAACATAAACATCACTGACTCTGATGGTCCTCTTTTCTTACGTCCTCTAAAACAGGGTCATACATTTGTGGTAACTAGTATTTTGATACAGAAACTCACCGCTAAAGGTTTGTTTTCGGGGCTACCATGAGAGGATTCACATGATCACATCGCTAAACTGAGGTCGGTGTGTAACTGTTGTGTAGGGAGTCCATACTTGGACATGTATGTCATCGGATTAAGGGTGTTCCCTCTCTAACTGACAGGATAGGCCACAATTTGGTTTATAGTGTTTCCCTATAATTCGATCAATACATGGGAGCAGTTGAAGGATGTTTCTCAAGCATGGTTTTACCCGGTGTCTAAAGAGATCAACCACAAAGATAGAGGGAACAACTTTGTGGTATTTCCTGGGGAGTCGGTAAGTACTTCTTGGGATGGGTTCACCTCATTTGTTTGAAGTATCCCCAACCACTGCATTGATGATTAGTCATTGAAAGAGTACTTTTATATAGGGAAAGATGATAATAATAAGGCAGAACCTGATATTATTGTGGGTGGTACTTATGGTGAGTGCACGTATGCAGAGATCGCGGAGAACTTGTAGAAAATCTCTCACAATAATAAGGCTTGGAGCTCTAGGAAGCCGAACACTGGGAGAAACACCTTTGCAGTGCAAGCTACACACAACCAGACCTCAGATGAGATTCATGAAGAGATAGCTCAACTGAGAACTGAGCTCGGGTTGTTATTGAAACATATCACTAGAGGTGCAGAGAAATTAATTTCGGTGAATTAGTTTACTTAACTACCACCGCCAACAGATGAATACTACTATGAGGAGGATTCTTATGTAGTAAATGAGTAGACAAGGGGTTTTGAACTGAACACCCAATGCTCCAATCAAGAAAATTTGTGCCAAGGTTAACAGAATAAAGGTCGGAACTAATTGCATTACCAACCGCGAGGGCATTATGGTGGGGGGCGAGCTGGGAAATCCAACGCAAACCCAACTTCACCAAGGGACTACGGTCCCCAACATTCTCGGCGTGGGCCCTATGTTCTGACTCAAAATCAAAAACTTGCTCCTAGGGATGGTGGAGGTAGTATGGCGCGATTTAAAGATATATTGAACAATATAATGAGGAGGTTCGATGCTAGTGATGAGCACACCAAAAAGTTGAGAGGTGATTTTGCTAATATTTGGCAAAAGGTGGATGCACATGCAATCTCAATCAAACATCTTGAGTTACAAATGTCTCAATTGTATTCTACTGCGAACCCACATCAACCGGGTTCTATTCCTAGAAATACTGTCTAAAATTTGAAAAATGATGGACATTGCATGGTAGTCACTACGCGAGGGGGTAAGCATACCATTGAATAACCTATGCCATCTTGTGTGGAAGATGAGGTGAGAAAAGATAATTAGGTAGTGGAAGATAATGGTGAGCTGGTATAAAACTGTATAAGAAGGAAAGAAACCCCAAAAGGTTATCCCCATTCCTAGACCACAATCACCATTTCCGCAAAGATTGATAACGAAGACTGAGGCTGGTAAATAACGACATTTTATTACTATGTTGAAACAGCTTTCCATCAATGTCCTTTTTAAGGAAGCTCTTGAACTAATGCGCAGTTATGCCATGTTTATGAAAAATATGGTTACTAAGAAGAGATCGGTAAGTTTTGAGGATGATGACCGAATGCAACATCGTAGTACTATTTCTACAAGGTCTCTTGTTCAAAAGAAAAAAGATCTAAATGCTTTCACTATTCGATGTACCATCGGGTTGTTATGCTTCGCTAAATCACTAAGCAATCTTGGTGCTAGCATAAATCTCATGCCTTAGTCTATTAACAAGAAGTTGGGTTTGGGTGACCCAAATCCCACCGTGATGTGATTATTGATGGATGATCGAACTGTGAAGAGGCCTATTTGGATACTCAATGATGTATTATTTAAGGTGGAGTAATTTATATTTTCGTCCGACATTGTGATTTTTGACTTTGAAGTGCATTTTGAGGTGCTTATTATTCTTAGGAGTCCGTTCCTTGCTACCTGTCGCACCTTGGTTGACATGGAAAGAGGGCAACTGAACATTAGGTTAAACAATGAAGAAATAACTTTCAACATTTGTAGGTCCATGATGCAGAAAAGTGAGCTACAAACGGTATCTGCTATATCATGAGATTTTCTTTGACTATTTATTCAATTTTCCGGAATTGTAATTCAAGATAATTGTGTAATTTCAAGTTTAATTTCTAGAGTTTCTTCAAATTGTTTAAAGTAAGTTCATGATTTAATTTTCATCAATTCTGAATTGTGTTCTTGTAACCATGGGTAACTAAATCCACCACTAGGGTTTTGGGAACCATGGGTGATTAACAAGATAAAACTAGCTAATTAACAATTCTTAATTAGGTTATTGCATGCATCGATAATTCTTTCTTCTAGAAGTCATTTAAATAAACGCACACGTTAGAACTCTCCTTATTGCTACTTGCCCGACCAAGGGGCTAGTTAATAGTAAAATTATTATCGACATAAATTTAGTCGATACTATCTTATATGCTAGTTTTTATTGGTGCAAGGTAATAACTAAGTTAAATATCGAATATGATGCTAAATATGAAGTAAAGGTAAGGGTTAGTAACTTAAACACACATAGCCGCACTAACGTACGAGTGAAATTCTCTAAATATCAGACTAAGGATTTAGAGATAGACAACTTACTTGTTTAGGGAAGTGTAATTTGAGCGTATCAAATTTTGATGCCGCTGCCGAAAAAAGTGACTTTTAGTTTAACTTTTATATCAATTACTAAATTTTAGTCAACAATTTCCTAATTTTATTTTTTCTCTTTGTTTTTGTGTCTTTCAAGTCTAACTCTAGTGTATGCCAAGTACATGAAGTCTAGGAGAACCAATACTTCCATTTGTTCCAGAACATAACGGAAATCTCCGCAAAATGAACGATACACATAATCCTACTAATCTTGGTGATGGGATTAACCGTCAACTTCCTCCGCTGGTTGAGGATCACAACAAAGAGATTGTGGAAAACCCTGGTGATAGTGTTGTGAGGGGGCAACCTCCTGTCCACGACCTCAAGAGTAGGGCACCAAAAACATCAGTGACTCTGATGGGACTCTTGTCGTACCTCCTCTACCGTAGAGTCATAGATTCTTGGTAGCTAGTAGCTTAATATAGATGCTTACCGCTAGAGGTTTATTTTCGGAGCTACCATCTAAGGATCCACATGCTCACATCGCCAACTAAGGTCGGTGTGTAAGATTTGTGTAGGGAGGCCAAAATTGGACATGAATGTCATCGGATTAAGGATGTTCCCTCTCTTACTGATGGGAGTGGCCGCAATTTCATTTACCAAATGTCCCTACAATTCGATGTATACTTGGGAGCAGTTGATGGATGTTTTTCTAGCACGGTATTACCCGATGTCTAAAGAGATCAACCACAAAGATAGAGTGAAAAACTTTGTCGTATTTCCTGGGTGTCGTTAAGTACCTCTTGGGATATGTTCACCTCATTTTTGACAAGTATTCCAAACCACCGCATTGATGATTAGTCATTTAAAGAGAACTTCATCAGACGGCAAGATGATAATAATAAGGCAATACTTGATACTATTTCGGGTGGTTCTTATTGTGAGTACAAATATGCAAAGATCATAGAGAACTTGGAGAATATCTTTTGCAACAATAAGTATTGGAGCACTAGGAAATCGGACACAAGCAGAAACACCTTTGAAGTGCAAGCTACACACAACCCGGCCTCATATGAGTTTCAAGAAGAGATGGCTCAAATGAGAACTGAGCTCGAGTTGATATTAAAAAGTATCACTAGAGCTACGGAGAAATTAAATGTAGTGAATTAGTTGACTAAACCACCACCGCCTGCATAGGAATACTACTATGAGGAAGATTCTTATGCAGTAAATAAGCAGAGAGGGGGTTTTGATCAAGCATACAAGGCTCCAATCAGTAAAATTGGCGCCGAGGTCAACGAAATCAAGGTAGGAATTATGGGAATTACAACAGAGAGGTCCATTATGTTTAAGTTGGAAACTACAATCGCAACAAAAACTTCAACCGGGTTAACTATGATAACAGAAATGAACAGAGTGGGCCCTATGTTCCTCCTCAAAATTAGGAAGTTGCTCCTAGGGATGGTGGAGGTCGTATGGGGCGAGTTGAAGATATGTTGCAAAAGATAAGGAGGAGGTTCGATGCTAGTGATGAGCATACCAAAAAGTTTAGAGGTGATTTGGCTAATATTGGGCAAAATCTTGATGCATATGCAATCTCAATCAAGCATCTTGAGTTGAAAATATCCCAATTGTCTTCTATAGTGAACACACATCAACCGGGTAATCTTCCTAGCAATACTCTCCAAATTTTGAAAAATTCTGGACATTGCATGGCAGTCACTACTCGAGGGGGTAAGCAAACCATTGATCCACCTATGCCATCTGGTGTGCAAGATGAGCTGAGAAAACCTAATGAGGTAGTCAAAGGTATGATGAGATGGTACGTAAAGTAGTAAAAGAAGGGGAGATACCCCAAAAGGTTATCCCCGTTCCTAGATCATCACCACCATTTCCGCAAAGATTGATAAAGAAGACTGAGTATGGTAAATACCGACATTTGATTATTATGTTGAAACAACTTTCCATTAATCTCCCTTTGATATAAGCTCTTGAACAAATGCCCAGATATGCCATGTTTATGAAAGATATGGTTACTAAGAAGAGATCAGTATGTTTTGAGGATGATGACAGAATGCCAAATTGTAGTAATATTGCTACAAGGTCTCTTGTGCAAAAGAAAGAAGATCCGGGCACTTTCACTATTCAATGTATCATCGAGTTGTTACACTTTTGTAAAGCACAATGTGATATTCGTTCAAGCATAAATCTCATGCCTCTCTTTATTTACAAGAAGTTGGGTTTTAGTGACCCAAAGCCCACCGCCATTTAGTTACTGATGGTCGATCGAACGGTGAAGATACCAATTGGGATACTCCACGATGTGGTAGTGAAGGTGGAGTCATTTATATTTCCGGCTGACTTTGTGATTCTTTACTTTGAGGTGAATTTTGAGGTGCCTATTATTATTGGGAGGTCGTTCCTTGCTACCGGTCGCTCCTTGGTTGACATGGAAAAAAGGGCAGATGAATTTTTGGTTAAACAATGAAGAAACAAATTTCAACATTTGTAGGTCCATGAAGCAGAGTGGTGAGCTCCAAATGGTATCTGCTATATCCTATTGGATATTTGTTTTGACAATTTATTCAAATATCCGGATTTGTAATTCAAGATAATTGTGTGATTTAAAGTTGAATTTCTGGATATTCTTCAAATTTGTTAAAATAAATTCATGATTTAATTTTCATCAATTATGAATTGTGTTCTTCTAACCATGAGTAACTAAATCCACAACTAGGGTTGTGGGAACATAGGTGATTAACAATAAAAAACTAGCTAATTGACAATTCATAATTAGGTTATTGTATGCATCGATAATTCATTCGTCTATAAGACTTTTTAACTAGTGCACACGTTAGAACTCGTCTTATTGCTACTTGTCAGACCAAATGAGTAGTTTATAGGAAAATAATTACCGACATAGATTTATTGGATAATATCTAGTAGGATAGTTACGATTGGTGCGAGGTAATAACTAAGACAAATATTGAATATGATGCTATATATGAGGTTAAAGTAAGGGTTAGTAACTCAAACACACATAGCCGGACCAAGGTATGGGGTGAAATTCTCTTAATGATGGACCAAGGATTTATGTATACAGAACTTATCACAATGCATGCGAAACATTAAGTAAGAATTGTTATAGCTAGGATTATGGCGTTCGGAACCTCTAGGGAACACTTACACCTTAGTTTCTCTCACAACGTGAAAAAACCAATAAGTCACTCGTGTTACTTGTTTGATTTTACAACATTGCAATTATTTTGTTTTACAAACCCCCCTTTTCAATTAATAGTTTTCAGTTTGGACTTGACTAAAAAGAGGTAATCATACATAAAAGATAAGTCTAAATCATTTTCCTCGTGGGATCGACCATAACCTAATAGTTGGGCTCTTTACTTAATAAAACAACTTAACTTCTTTACGGAAGTGTAAATTGAGCGTATCAATGTCTTTCCATCAAATTAACCTTAAGTCTGTCATTCTTTTACTTTGATAGATACCATTACGGCTTATGACTTCAACATTCATAACCTTACCACTAGGTTCAAGGTTTCACATAAAAGACCCTCGTAACTTCATTTAAGTTCACATGTCATTCATACATTCAAGACTCAGAGCTTTAACATTCTAAGTCAAGACATCACTTATTCATAATCATATATACATCAAGTAAGGGACACAAGTCAACCAAGACAAGACACGACATACTTCACTTTAGCTCATAATACATGTCAATCTAGAAGCACATAAAAATAACTCTTAACATATTCAAGTCATTCTATACAATATACTATCAACATCAATATGACCAATATAGACTCATATAGTCAAGTAGGAATGACATACATCAACCATAAGACTATACACAAAGTCTCATTCATAGTCTAACATTATCACCTTTATAACATCAAAAGAAAACTTATACTTTTACGTTTCTTAACATGTAGAAATATATCATAATACTTCACAAAGTAAACTACACAAATATTCATATTACTTCAAGTAATGCCGACAGAGCCATGATCATTATATTGCATAAAGTAACGTCGACAAGGCCATGCCAATTAAAAGTAAAACACATAACACCGCAAACATAAGTGGACCATACCAATCACAAAATAATTGAAGTATAAAAAACACCAAAACAAAGGAAATAGGGCAGCGTACCACCACTCCATCCTCAACACCTCAATTCGATGCTAAATCATCCAATTCAATATCATAAGACCCTTACCAATGGCCATGAACATCAATCCAACATAAAACTACAATAATAAATGAACTAGGTCAATTCAATATAGATTAATCAATATAATACAACCTATATATCAATTGAATACAATTATTGCATCAATAGATAACCCATAGATATCTACACCATAATACATATACACTAAGTAAATATCAAGTAACCCAGAGCTAAGTCAAAAATAGGGTTCATTTTGATTCATGGTTTCATAGGTAATTTAGGTTACAATTATCAATACAATAAAAATTCAATCCATAATAAACGTTTAAAAACATTTGATGCAAAAACCCATGGTAGAATCATGAAATTGGACAATTCAACTTTGAAAACTTTAGAAAACTTCTTGAGAGTTGGGTTCCTTGATGAAGAGAGTTTCAAGGACCAAAACCCATAGCTTGATGAATCTAATTCTTCACTTTGATGAAGAATCTCCACTTAATTTGTCACACCAAGCTCTTCTTTGACTGTAGAATTCAATGGAGTCTTAAAGAATTTATAAAGGATTTTGGGGTTTTGATTTGGAAGAATGAAATCTTCGAATGTTTAAATACTTAAATACATGTTTAAAATACCCAAAATACACCTAAGGAACTGATATTACTCTTATTTGGAGGTGGGGTGAAATTACAACTTTACCCCTCAACTTACAGTGAATCTACGTGCAGGAAAGAAGACAATCGACGATTGCCCACCAACGGAGCATAGGTCCATACACGGACCATCTGTTCCTCCATCCATGGGTTTATGGACATGTAATTTGTAGCTTATCGCCCATGTCAATGTACAGAATTACGCCCACCACCTACGGGGCGTCGACCAAGCCACTTGCCGTCGATTGCAATCTGTCGGTGGACTGCCTTGGCAATTTTTGCCACCAACATGGGTCCTTCCTCAAGGACCATTGGTTGGTCCATGAGCATGTTTGCCTGGATGTTTCAAACACAAACATGATCGTATATGATTTTAGCACCACTCGCATGAACTTAATCCAAAACGAAGATGTAAAACTGGACGAAACATGCTTAGACACACAAGGTAATTTCAAGGCACATCTTTTGAACGTCATGGACGTTCTTGGACGTTTGACCTCCAAACTTCACGAAACATGACACACTGCATATACATGCTATAAAAACTCATTAAGGACCTTAAAGTCTCATGAATCACACATAAACAAATAGAGGAACGTATGAGGCACATAGGTGAATTAATCGTCGAATGTCTTGGTTGTCCCTTGAACCTAAAATCTTAGACACTACCTCACTGACACATAATAGACCTATTTAGTACCTTAGACCATCAATACAAACATTTTAGTCTCTATTTCACCTAAGTCATTTTCGGGGTCTTACATCAAGGTCCTATCTATTCATCCTTAGAAGGGAACCATATCGTAGACGTTCATTCATCATTAATTCATACACATACATGGCAAAGTTTCTTAAGCCTACTATGTCAAGATTTCATCCTTCAGCTTGATCATTGGTATAAGTTATAACATGATAATAGTACAATTCACATAATAAAGTCGACAAGGCCATTTTTATAAAAAATCATAACACATAAACACCTCTACCATAAGTAGACCATACCAATCAATACAATTAAATGTCAATTCTATAGTAAATAGAGGAATTAGGTCAACTCACCCCCTTCCCATTATTATCATCACCATTCCTTAGCCTTTTCAATCAATTCACTTTACAATGGCTCTTATGAATATCCATATGAACAATAATAAGCCAAAATTCAAACCATACACATGATACAACAACATACCATATAAATATAATCCTTATAAAGGAAGTTCATAGAAAATTCAAAAATGATGTATATATAATTCAACAACCCCATGCAATCTACACATGAATTCAATACAATTAAATCATGATCAATTCACTCATATTAGAGACAAAAATAGAAATTCATGTAATGCATGGGTTCATAGAGTTTTTGATCTTTAAATATTCAATTAACATCAATTAATTCATAAAACATTGATTTAAACCTTTTTAGGCAAGAACCCATGGTTAGAATTCAATAATAGGATTTCTATGTTATTGAATATCATTGAAAAGCCTTTGGAAGTGGGTCCTTGAATGGAAAAAGAATCAAATATGAAACACCATACCTTAATTGAATAAGTCCAATGAAATTGATGAAGAAACAATGAAGAAATCCAATCCTAGTTTAAGTGGAGTCTAGACAGAGTTATATTTTGATATTTGGTTTTGATTTTTAATAATGAGGTCAGAATCTACGGTTTAGTGTCACATCCGGATTTACCCCCTAGACGTAACCGACATTGTCGTCCTATTTGAGGACTAAGACTAGCCTCTTAGTCTCACATCATTACTTTCATATGTTGAAAATGCGGAAATATTTCAACTTTTCATTAATCTACTTGGAGGATTACATAAACATTTACATACACATAATATATTTGTATCGAATATACATAGACCCTTCGCATAGGAAGGTTACATAACCTTCTACTTATTTTGCACACACACACACACTCACACACACACACACACACACACTCATATAGATATATATATATATATAGAGAGAGAGATAGACATAGATAGACAGATAGAGACAGAGATAGATATAATAGAAATTAGTCTCAAAGATTGTCTCATCTCATACCATCTAAATGATAATAGCGATATGGGCATATCACTACATCAATGTAAAGAACCCACATATATGATTATACAAATCGTACTCAAATGAAAATAGAGTGAACGTAGGAAAAACATCACTAGCATGAACAAGAGTTAACCATAACATAATAAGCAAGACAATTGCTCATGAATCCTTATCAAGTCAACAAGTGCAATGACAAGGCAAAGCCCCATAACCTTACTCAATCAAGTAGCCTCAACAAGAAACCATAACCATTGTTCAACTTCACATAATATAACCTTTAAGGATACATAACATCATACTTTAATAGTACAATCCAATTTCATGGTCAAGAGAAAAATCATCATAATATAATACCATTTGTATTGTAGCATCAACATGTTATCATCATATACATCATTATCATATACATACATAGTATAAACATCCTAAAGCATCAATCAAGGCAAACTTGTGCAAGGCATTAGTAGAGTCCCATACCCTACCTAGGCTAAGTCAAACCTCTCAAGTCACCTTAGTTAGTTTATTGCTTAATTCCTTAATTTTAGTATGGGGAACACTTGCCTTAACCGACATAGACTACAAGAGCTAATTGTGGAATCGGGTGTTGTAAAAACTTACACCGATGAAAGTTGGTCTACCGGCAAAGGTATAACCTAACATGAACATAGGATCTAGGTGAATCCAATTGCTAGTATTCTTATGGTGGAAAACATAGTTTAAGGAACTTGGGTCCATGTTGGAAACATCACTCTACACCCTATATGGGTCATGAGACTATCCACACTGTGAGGACCATAGTGAACCCTACCTTCCCTACTTGGAAAAGCGTCACCCCTCACATACAAGATCATTCGGTGCTTGCTAGGTCCCTTTATTAAAATGACTTTAAGTCATTATTAACAATCATAACTTAGTTTAGGTCATAGGGTCTAGCCTTTGTATAGTTATAATCATTATCATAGCTCAATAATAAATTGAATTTGTATAGTCCTTTCATCACAATTTCATATAGAGGGTAACAAAGGGCAATCACCGATAATAGCCCCACATTGGTATACATCACCATCCATTAAGAAAAATTTACAGCTAATAAACCTCACAAACCATAATAAAGACATTTCAATTCAAACATATAACACAACCCTATCAATTCTAAATAAAGCATGCTCCAACACAACATTCCATGCAATTATCATAATTAAAACACTAATTGATGTAAAATAATTAGGGATACAACACATACCAAGCTTGCGTAAAAAATTTATTTCAAGGTTCTTACCCATCATCCTTACTTAAACTTAATGTAGGTCATAGACCAAACATAATTCAACAACCAACATGAACAATAAGGCTTAGAAAGAATCACTACAAATACTTCAACACTAGATCAAAGCTGTAACTGAAGCAAGATACTTAGGTTAACTCTCATAACTAGATTCACTTTCAAGAACTAGTGATAAAAGGACTACAAGTAATCTTAAATTTTTTAATGATTGTTTTAAAAAACATCATTTAATGAGCTATAACCAATTAATCAAGGTCCCAATTGGATCATCACAAACCTGATTTCACACCAAGATCAAACATGGGGTTAAGGGTTAAGGATCATGATCTACAATTTAGACCAAGCCATTACAAATTATCATAATAAAGTTAAAATAGATATTAATATACTCAATATATTCTAAAAAAATCATAAAAAAACAAAGTTGATAACATCATACTCGTAATTTGATGAAACCCAATTGAAAACTCAACTTTTTAAAATGCTTTAAAGGAGCCCTTTGAAGAAAGAAGTCTCAATGGTGAATCAGATCCCATGCCTTAAAATTTAATGAAGATTTGATGGTTAAATCATCCCTTTTCAGCCCCTAAAACATTCTCCTAGATTGTCTTCAATGGTGTCTTCCAGTGGAGAGTGAAAGAAGAGAATAGGAGGAGAGATTATTTTGTAAGTTGTGTTTAGACTAATCAGGGTCGAAGTATTTATATGGGGGGTTACTTAACCTAATTATACTCCCTTAAACCCCTAATTAAAAGCCTAATCCCTTAACTAATAAAATGAACTAACTTTAAAATGTGCAGGGAAATTTGATTGTCACAGACGAGACCTCGAATGAGGGGCCATCTGTGAGTCGACGACTTGGCCCCCCTCCATCCTGCACACTCGTCATTTTGGTCAGTGACTTGTGCAGACAAGGGCTTCCTAATTTTGGCTATGTTTGGAACGACGGTTCCCATCGACGCCCTGTAGATGCACACACGATTCATTGGATGCCTTGAGTGTTGCACCCACTGGTCCCAGCAGTGTGTGCCTCCTTAACGGTCTAGTGTCCTTCTTAAAGAAATTATAGTTGATCATCATTTGGGGGTTGTGTAACCCGGACGTTGTGACCAGTAATCACCTTTAAACACAGTATACACCTTCACTAATTTGATGAATTTCGGGACTCCTAAAAAGAGCGTCAAATAGGCTAGGAACGCTAGTGCGTCCTTGAACCAATTTTCCAAATATCATGCACGTTCATAGACTTTTAGGTTTCCTAAACCCTAATTACTTCTATTACATTATAATTGTCCTTTAAAAACAATGCAGACGAAAGACCCCAATTAGACTTTCAGACAAGTCTTGGGTTTTCAAAATGTTACATTTCGAGTCTTAACTAACATAATATACCATAAAAGATAAATAATAACCATTCATGAATTAATTAAAACCGTAGGTGAATTTACCGAATTTTCCCAACCTTGGCTAAGACACCTGAAGAAAATTGTATGTGTCAATCAATGTTTATATCCACTGGCAATTGTTTAGACGACGGGCTGTCCTGCAAGCCATGTTTTTGTAGGGACTGGACATTGGGGGATAATCTCACACAACTAATAGTGGAGCCATGCCAATAGTCTATGGGGCGTCGATGGATCTACTAGACATTGATTTAAGGTTGTTGTTTGGGCAATGTTGGCATCTTTATTGCCAAGGTTTTGGTTTCCCTCAAGGACCCTTATATTTGTTCTTGGGAAGTTGTGCCCTAATTATTTTAACCTAAATAGGTTTATTTACATGTTAAAGTAATCTTCTATAAGTTTACAGTCCAAAAAACACGTAAAACGTGCAAACACACCCTCGAATACACTAGCACACACAAAGACTAAATTCTGAACATCTTGGCCGTTCTATGATGTTTCACTTCAAAACACTTCAAAGTGACTTCTAATAATATATTTAAGAATTTTTACACCTTATCAACTCATGAAACACATGTTAGACTCTTGTTTAACCTAGTTCATTTTAAGGGGTGTTAAATTCCCCCACACTTTGAAAACATTGGTACTACAATGACACTAAAACACTTTCAAGAGATAAAGACTCAAAACTAGCAGCACCTAACCATACCACACCATATAAAATACACAAAGATAGGAGAAACATCTAATACACATAATCAATAGACTAAAAAGACAATCAAGAAAGTAGGAACAACATCTACAATTTATAATGCAATAAGACTCTACAATATCATCTCATATAGGAGACAATTCTTTCTCCACATATCATCATGTTCATAACATTATTTCTAATCTCATTATAACCATTTCTACTAAATCACAATTATGCATTTTCAAATACTTTACTGTAAATCACACTTACAATTTCAGTGATGCAACCTCGAAGCAATTCATTATAAAGGTATTATATATATGAGATACAAAATCATATAAAATCATTTTTCCATATATACATAACATCATGAAAGGATATGCACAATATAAGGAGTTCAATGAAAGTCATATTAACATAGACACTTAAACACATGCAACATGCTATTATAAAGTTCTAACTCTAAAGCTTGAATATAACTGAAGAGAAGAGACAATAATCAACAACCCAACTATTCATTATACTGCCTCACTTAGAAGGAACCCATCACAACTTAAGAGAGAACACTATAAATTACTTGTATCCTCAACCGGATTTTCTTTAGCTTGAAGCAATAGAAACAATAACAGTTTGGTGCACCAACATTCGGGGCATTTGGAGAAACTTACTTGGACTCTCTTCCTGTATCCGCAATAGTAGGAAAATATCTTACGTTATGATAATCCTTTCCACAACAAATGTACCCACTAGTACCGGCTAGACACTTCCCAAAGTATTTCTTCCCACAAGTGGAGCAAGTTGTCATAACGCTTTGAGAACCACCATCTCTCTCATACTTGGCCTTAGGATCACTAGACCCATCTTGATTTATAGTCCTATTATTAAAGCTAGATTATTTTTGTTCATCACATTTACCCCTCTTAAAATTTCTTGTAATCCTACTAAGCTTGGATGGTTTTTGCATACACCATGAGTTATTATGGAGCATGGTCATACGACACTCTTGTTTCAGAAGGTCAGTAACACCGGTCACAATCCTACTCATCTCATCCCTATGGTTAGACACAGAAGAAGAACCATACTTAGAAAATATGGTAAATTTCAAGGAATAGTCCTCAACACTCATGTTATCTTGCTTATGGTTTGTAACTACCTTCACGTCCTTTTTCTCACGGGGAAAGTACTTTTCTAAGAATTCATTCTAGGCCCAACTTCTCTATTCACTTGTGTCGTCATGGTTTTGGCAATGGTAAGGAGAGCCTCTCTGACCTCCCCATTATTCATGTCCGGGGGAACCACGAACGCTCAATCCTGAATAAAAACTATAGGATCTTGGTCACATGAAGAACTTGAACACATGTGGAACTTGGTCCCACGTTGGGGAACTGTTTCAACTTGTGACGAAACTCCCTCCTGGGCACCATCCCCTCATCAACTCTCCTTGCGGGTGTCCTACTTGTATTCATATCCTATAAATACAAGAGAAGAGATTAGGAAAAGACACTTATAAGAGATTAGGAAAAGACACTTATAACCTTATTTCTGTTGCACTATATAAGAGTAATAAAGAAAGGGGAACATCAATCTTCTTATAGCCTCTTGCTCATAGATGTGTCGCGACTCACACCGATGAACAAGACTCTACTAGACATGGCTTTTATGAGATTTTGAATCCTAAAGACTACATCATAACCTTATGCTGTGATACCAAGTTTGTAACAACCATAGATTACCCACTAGAAGTTAGAGTAATCTTAAGACATTACATGGCATACTCGACCACTCGAAGATCTTAAACAAGCCCTTAGACATTATTATTGCACGTATATACGAAGAGTAGTGAGGAATTAAAACTTTCACACAACAATAGTCAAACACTTTTATAGAACCGTATGAAATAATAAGTCTCGTTATAGCCATCTTATACACATGTAAATCTTAGGGTCACAACACTTACATCAATAAAATCAAAAACCAAAGACTATTACGATGTATTTGGACAAAAGGAAACCATACATAACTATGTCCTAGAAACATATGAGGACATACCAAATTAACTTGGGAGAATGTTATTCCCAAGCTTCACATCCAAGAGAATCCTCACTTGCCACCTACACTTGTAGAAAAAAAACAACATATGGAAATAACACATTGAATACGTTAAGTACGGTGGACATGCAAGAAAACCATGCTAAAACTGACATTTTCTTTGTACATGTTTTTTATGTTAGTTTGATTGAAATATAAGAAACAAGTATAAGAACCATATTCAAAGCAATCTGCACATATAATAAATATTTCAAGTTACCCGCAATATATATTTATCATCACCTGGAACCCATATATAAGCATATAGATCTCCTACCAAAGGTTACTCCTAAGACTCACCTAAGTAAGATAAGAAGAGACCGCCTATACACCCTATAAAAGAACACCTAAGTAATCCTTAAGACTACGTAAACTAAGATTATTCCTATTTTCATCACTCAGACTCTACATTCAAGGTTTCTCTAAAACTCACTTGAGTAAGACATGACTAGACCACCTATAAACACTTTTCAAGCCTAACTAGCAATCCTCAAAGCTACCGTAGATAAGAACCCTTCTATTCAACATTTATTAAATTATGTCATTATTATATATTAATCCATTAAGATATAATTAATAATTTATAGGGCTTCATATAATGGTCTTTGAAGACCTAGGGAAATAATCCTAGCACCTTCAAAGCCTACTCGTGCTATGTATCGATAGAGTCCAATTCCACTACCTAAATATTGTAGAACTTCTTCAATACTAGAATTTACATGCGACATGATGAAAATAGGCATTAAGTGAAATAGACCACAATAGAGAGGTATGGAATCCGGTGTCATAAGACCCACTACGTGGAAGGTGATCCACTTGCCAAAGGTACAATTAGAAGCCAACCTATGTTCTCACATGGTTAAGAAATATCAAGGGCTTGTTTATAATCTAGTCTCATCTAATGTAGATCTACTACCACAAGAATACTCACTTGGTTTTTTGCCTTTGTTCTCATAGAGTAAATAATGCCTTAGGTATATTATAGAAGGTAGTGTAAGACATCGAAAATGACTTTGGTGAACTAGATACAGACATGTTTTTCATGATGTTCTAATGTCTTAAATAGGTTTATAATATGTTATTTAGGAAATATCTAAGATTTTAGGTGCATTGGAAGTTGAACGTCAAGGGACAACCAAGACGTTCGACGACTAAGTCACCTATATGCCTCATAGGTGGTTCTATGTGTTTTTGTGTAATTAATGAGCTTATAAGGTCTTTAAATGATTTATTATGGTGTATTTAGGATGTTTTTCATGTTTCATGAAGTTTAGAGGTCAAATATCCAAGAACGTCCATGATGTTCGAATGTTTTGCTTAAAATGACCTTGTGTGTCAAGGCATGTTTCATCAAGTTTTACGTTTTTGTTTTTGATGAAATTTATGTGAGAGGTGATAAAATTTAATAATATAATTTTTGGTATGAAAAAGTCCGGGCACACATCCCCAAGGACCATCCAGGGGTCCTTGAGGAAGGACCCAAAGTGGTGCCCAAAACTGTCAAAGACAGCCCAACCAACGATTGGCAATCCACACCCAGTGGGTCAATCAACTCCCTGTTTGTGGGGTCTCGTCAATTGAGACTTAATACTTGGTGAGAGGAAGCCCAATGCAGGTCTCAGTCCCATACCACAGACCAACAGTACAGTCCATTGGTCAAGGGATGGACCGTCGATGGGCAACCATCAATGGGGTCTACTCCCTGCGCAGGTTCACTGTGGGTTGAGGGGTGGTGTGAACATGTAAATTTCAAAACCCACTACCAAAAAGAGTATTGGTGGTTCCTTAAGTGTTTTTTGGGTATTTTAAGTGTGTGTAGATAAGTCATTAACAACATAGAAGATTTTATTCTTCCAAATCAAAACCATAAAATCCCTTTCAAAGTATTAAAGACTATTGAAGGTCAAACAAAAGTCAAGTTAAGAGCTTTGATGTTGAATATTGAAGTGGAAATATTCATCAAAGTGAAGAAGTTTAATCATGAGGTAGGTTTTTATTGTTGATGAAAAACCTCCTCTTCATCAGGAGCACAACTCTCAAGAAGTTTTCTAAAGTTTTCAAAATTGAATTGTCCAATTTCATGATTCTACCATGGGTTCTTGTATTAGTTGTTTCTAAACCTGTATAATGGTTTAATTTGTTATTTTATTGATGGTTTCAACCTAAATTACGCATGAACCCATGAATTGATTGAACCCTAGTTTTTTACTAAATTATGGGTTACTTAATATTCACTTAAGTTGATGAATTATGGTGTAGTTTTCTATGGTTTGTCTAATGATGTAATAATTATTATAAATTGACATATAGATTGAGTTCGATTTAGGCAATATGTAGTGAAATTTACCCCAGTTTCATGACTATTAAGTATTAATTGCAATTGAATTTGGTTGGTCATGGCCAGGGGTAGGGGCCTATGATATCGAATTGGGTGAATTGGCATGATTGAGGGATGATTATGGAGAGTGGTAGTAAGTGGTAGTAGGCTGCCCTATTTTATTTATTTGACATAATTATTACTTCAAGTATATTTTGATTGGTTACAGTCCCACTTATGGTGGGGTGTTATGTGCTTTACTTGCAATTGAGTCGCGTTACGTATGTATAATGATTGATTATGGCCTTATCGGCACTACCTTGAATTATCATGAAGATACTGTTGTAGGTTGATTATTGACGTATGATTCTATCTACCCATGCTAGTAATGGGAACGTTTGATGTATTTAGGGATCATGTACACTATGGACTATGTGCTTGTTGTGTAGTATTAGAGTTGATACATGGTTGCTCACTACTTGACTATATGAGTCTATAATGGTTATATTGATTATGATATGGAAGTGTATAGGATGAGTTAATATGATAATGGTTATTTCAAATTACTTAAAGAATGACATGCTATATGTGATAAGGTACAGAATGTCGTGTCTTGTTTGGTATACTTGTGTTCCTTAATTGTTTATAGTTGAATAATATGATCAGATGATAGCCTTGATCTAGGGAAGGGCTTAGTGCACGCTTCTCATGATTTAATTGAAAAGATATGTGAGCCTTAGATTAGTTAAGAAGGGTCAGGCGTGGATCCTAAACATAGTTGGAAGGTATGAATGTGAAGTCGAAAGCCGTAATGGTCTCCTTCATGTAAGATGGTGACTTTAAAGTTCATGTTAGAACGAAACATATAATCCTTAGGAAGTCATAATGAGCTATCTTATTTTACATTGAAAGGTATATCCCTAATGGGACCTCTTTGGTAGGCTGAAATGTGATTGGGTTATTTAACTTAGTAAGGAACCTCTTCATGTGATCCTGAATGTAAAATCACTCGATGAGAGAACCAAGTCTAGCACCGAGTTGATTATTTATGGGGAAAACTATCTCTACTTGAGATGAGAATATATACAATGTAGCTCAATTAAGAAGGAGACTAGAGTACATAAAAAGTCCTTAATATTCCTGAAACCATGTGCCTACATGGGATGTGTCCTAGTTCTACCCTTGGCAAGTAGAACCACCGCATAGGAGTAGGTTAGAATCCGGATTCCATGTCTAAGTTATCATGGTCTATGTCGATTATTTCCTATTATATCATAGCGATACTACTAGAATTAGAGAAGTTTATGCAAGGTTAGGATGATGGTATAGGTCACTTATCTTAGCCATGCACAATGAATCTTTGAAGGGTGTTAGTTAGAGTCCCTAAGGTTATTGTCAAGAGCCTTAATGGAATTCTTTATGGATGTAGAGTCTTAAATGAACTTATAAAACTAAATGATTATGTTATGAAGTTATGTAAACGAATTGAGTACCTAACCTAAAAAAAATAATTAAGGATCCTTAGCTAAAGTTTAAATAGGGCAAAGGGATGGTTCTCTTATGTCTTATTATATGTGGATGTCTTGAGAGAGTGATTCTAGTTAGAGATGTTGTTTGAATATGTGGACATTATCTAAGACTTAGGTAGTCTTAAGGATTTCATAGGTACTCTTGAAGAGTTCAATCATGGAGATTATCTTCTTGATTTACTTAATTAGGTGTTTTGATAGCCTTTGGAAGGAGAATGTCATGTTATGTATGTCTTGGTGTATTAAATGAGAATGATTCTATCCTTGGGAGCCTATAGGATATCGTGAGTGTGTGCGTAAGGGATTGTAAGGGTATTCGCTTCAAAACTCACTCACGTGAGACTTGAAATCATCTTTGGTAGAAGAATCTTAAATGATGTTTTGATGCTTGTAAGTGTTTTATTGTCACTATGATACGAGTCTGAGGTCCGTTTAGGCACTAGAGAGGGTATGGGAGTTCTCTCTGTGTGAATTAAGGGAATATTAGAATATCTTGCGTGGTATGAGTAAATTACTAAAAGGTGTTAAGGTGAAGACAAGCAACTTCACTGTACGGGGTGAAGGAATTCACTGTAACAGTGGAGTTTAGGTTACTGTAAGTGACTTCACACAAATTATGAGATTTGGTTATTTTTATTCTATGTGTTTTCTAAGTGGATAAAGGTTTTTCTTGTGAAATTAAAACTATGATTCTAAATTAAAAGAGCAATTGCCAATTAAAAGTTTACTACCTGATTTTAGGCATTATGTCTTAATTAGTGAATTTTGTTGTACTAATCCATGATGTTATTCTATATCTAAGTTGTTTTCGGTTGGGATGGGTAAAGGAAGACGTGGACCGTGAGCATTGTTCAAGATAGGTGGTGAAGTATGTCCTCATTTGCCTCGAGGCAATATGGGTCTTATAGTGTCCATATGAAGTATTGTAATAAAATAAGTATTCTATATGAGTTGATAATGGGCGTTTTCCAAGTAAGCTCGTGTCATACGATTGAGACTTAGAGTTCTATATTGATATGAGGAATTATTAAAGACTATAATATGTTTGCGTGACAAAGGTTAATTACACACAACGTTTTACTTGATATGTAAGACACGATTGTAAGGGCTTGTACAAAACCTCCGAGAGGTCAAGTACACCGGTTTCACTTAGAGAGTACCCTAACTTCTAGGTTGTGCTTTTGGGATGTGACAGGTACCATCAGTATGCACTACCAACTCACAAAACCCTTTTCTCCATAGGATGGGTCCACTAGGCTTACAAACCAAGGACTATTTTGATAGCTCTATTGACATCACTAGAGATGGTTTCATGCCTTTCCAGCCAACCTACCCCTAAGTACAACATTCCATTCAAGAAGGATACCATTACGGTCCTTCTCTTTAAGATTCTATGTTCATGACCTTTTTTCATATTAAAGATCCTATATTAGTCATCCTTAGAAAGGCACCATCTTAGGTCTACCGATCCTAGACTTTCATTCATCATTCGTTCATACACATACATGACAAAGGTTCTTAAGGGTACTATGTCAAGAGTTGACAGTCACATAATTTTCATGTATCAAGTAAGGGGAACTAAATCAACCAATCAAGATAAACAATATCAGATCACATATTCAATAACATTCAACTTCCACATATGGACAACTATGTTTACCTAACAAGATACCCTATTAACATATATAAAAACTCATTATAGTCTATCACATTCATATATAATCATTTAAAGGAAATTATACTTCAACCTCACACATATATATACACATTATCATCGTTCACCTTGATGATGAATACAAGCTACAACATGATAATAGAACAATTCACATAATGATGACGACAAGACCATGTTCATATCAATTATCACCCATAAACACAGCCACCATAAGTGGACCATGCCAATTAATACAATTCAATATCAATTATATAGCAAATAGAGTAATTAGGTGAATCACCACCCTCCAATCATTATCATCACATTCTTTAGCCTATTCAATCAATTCACTTTACGAAGGCTCTTATTAATATCCATAAAACAATACTAAGCAAAAAATCAATCCATACCAATGATCCAAAAACATACAATATGATTATCATCATTATAAGGCAGATTAAAGACAAATTTGTCATTATATATACATAATTCAGTAGCCCAATATAATCTACACTTGAAATCAATATTATTTTGTTATGATTAACTGATCCACATTAGATCCAAATATAGGATTCATGTAATGTATGGGTTCATAGAGATTTTGATCTTAAAACATTCAATACATATCAATTACTTCATAAAACATTGATTTAAACATTTTCATACAAGAACACCTGGTAAAAATTAAAAATAGGAATTTGAATGTTTTTAAACATCATTGAAAAGCCTCTGGAATTGGCTCCTTGAATGGAAGAAGTATCAATGATGAAAAACCATAGCTTAATTGAATAAATTCAATGAAATTGATGGATAAACAATGAATAAATTTAATCCCAACATCCCCTTGCTCCCTGCATCAATATAGTCTACAGAGAGTTATATTTTGATCTTGGGTTTTTATTTTGAATAATGATGTCTATGTCTACGTTTTAGAGTCTTAATTAACTTAATATACAATAAAACACCAAAATAATCATCCATTACTTAAGGAGACCCTAGGTGAATTTCCCAATAAGCCCCAACCTTGGCCGAGAGACCAAAAGAAAATTGAAAGTTTTAATCGATGATTGTATCTACCGATCGTCAACTGGACGATGGGCTGTCCTGAAGGCCGTTGTTTTGGTCAAAGACTACCCATTTTTGGTCTAAGATCCTACAACTAAGTGTGGATTCACTCTCCAAATATAGGGGTCGTCAGTGGAATGACTTGACGTCGATCGAATGTCATCGTTTTTGTAGTGATGGCACCTCTATTGTCAAGGTTTGAGTCCTCTTCAAGGACTCTTAGGGTTGTCCTTGAAGAGTCTTGCCCGGATGTTTTGACCCGAAGTAATTCCATTTATATGTTAGGGTCCTATCCTATAAATTTCGACACCAAAAAACACGTAAAACATGCAATGGCAAACATAAAAACACTAGAACATACAAAGACTAACTTCCGAACGTCTTGGTCATTCTTTGACTTTTCACTTCCGTACTCTCAAAACTGACTTATAACTCTATAATTAATCATTTTTGTTCCTTACCAACTCATTACACACATGTTAGGATCTAGTTTAAATTAGTTCGTTTTCAAGGGTGTTACAATTAACTTTGGTCATCACATGATTAGTGACAACTTGATCTTGAGTCCTCTTGAGTTGGGTAAAATGTTGGAAATGCAGCCCTTATCTACACATAGATATATCCCATTCAAAATAGGGATCTTGAAAACCTTGGGTCACTCAATGGGGAACAACCACATTCACATTTTGTTGACAAGATATAAGAATGTCCTCACCCCGAGGAGGAACTCCCTCATTCACTACTCTTACCTCCTCTCTTCTTCCAGGTGTCCTCCTTGTATCCATATCCTATAATCACAAGTGAAGAGATTAGGAAAAACACTTACAGAACTCAACCTTATGGCACAATACAGGAGTAATGAATAAAGGGAAACTTCTATTGTCCTATAGCCTCTCTCTCTCATAGATTTATCGCGACTCACACCGAAGAACAAGACTCTACTAGACATGCCTTGTGATAATTCTGATCCTAAACTCTTTTCCAGAACCTTATGCTCTGATACAAAGTTTGTAACAACCCAAGAGTACCCTCTTGCGTTACACGGAATACTTGACCTCTCAGAGGTCTTGTACAATCCTCTTATCATTCATTAATTACATAAGTATAAAAACTAGTAAGGAATTAAAACTTTTCACAAAAGAACTAATAAGAAATTCTTTCATAAAATGAAAGGAATGAAGTCTCATTATCACAAGCCAACTTAGACATATCTTAACATCATAAGGTCATGGACCTTTACATTGAAAGAAACATACTAAGTCTTATACAAAGTCATTAAAAAAGACACTAAAAGAAATATAGATCATGTCCTCGAACGTATGAGGACACACCAATCATAATAGAAATCTACTTTCCATGATTTGCCTTTTGATAACCTTCACTTGCCTCCCACCGATACTTTTAGAAATATAGAAGAATATGGAGTTAGTAAAAACATTGTACGAAGTATGGCAATATGCACAAACATTAATAAAGAAGACATTTTAGTAGAAACATACTTTTCATCCTATTTTACTAAAACCTTCATGAATCAAGTGTAAAAGAAATTGTACAAGTTATCATTTAACATACAACGTAAAACATCCATGAAATGCAACATTTACTCACATTCGCAAAGTAATCAAATTAAACATTTGACATTCTATCCAAATTATCCTAAGGTCACATAGGAGACGTGAAGAGCCACCCATGACAACCTCTCAATACCCCCCGAAGTGGATCGTTAGAAGGCCAGAAATCGAACAAATACTTCATTCCAGTGTCAAAACAAGTGAAACATTCCTTAATAAAGATAACTAGGGGAACCATACATGTATTCAAGAACTTCACATAAGACCATCCAATAAGAAAGCCCCCAAGTTACACTAGTGCTATGTGGCAGTAGCATCCCGTAATACTACTCCCACCTTAGTGATCCTTAGAATTCACCCTAGACTAGGCACATCACATTCAATAAATTATATAACTATCATCACATAAAAACATAAGATAAACATGCTTCATTAACATTGGACATAAAGTCAATTACTTCATTAACATCATATAGTTACCCGTTCATTTATACTCATACATGGGTACACCAAGGCATCATCCAAATTACTACTTGTGCAATAGATAGATGGCATCCCATTCCACCACCTACCTAAGTAGTGCACCATTAAAAAGACTTAGTTCAATACATACATTAATGGGGGATATCTTTAACCGACAAAGACCATTCGATCTTGACATGGAATCCTGGTATTAAACCCTAACGGATGAGGGATACACACTTGACTAATGTACGAACATTGTTTTTAACCTTTATATGGATCTCAAATAGGTATACCTATGCAGGCGCATATTTAAGAGATAAGGAGATTGATTCTAAGTACCTCATCTTAAGTGACACTGAGCACTCATCTCAAGAGGTATATTTGATACAACATCTCTACTCAAGAAGAGAATCCGCCAATTATTCAAATCCTCTCGGTGCTAAGATGTACTCCCCTAATTGAGTCTTGAACATTAATTTCATTCATTAGCTATAGGTTAAGAGATTACAACTACATCTCAACTAACGAAGAGTACCATATCTACAGGTTATTTTTGAATACTACATCTAAATCTCATGAAGTGTATCCAACCTCCAACCATTCTTTTGAATGCTCTTTGGAATATTCAGGTTGATACTAAACACTTCATCTCAACTCAAGAAGAGTATCCACTGCTAAATACTGTTTATTCATTTGTAAGTGTTCTTAGGAATATAACGCGTTGGTCTTAGAAACCCCACACTATATGTTACTCACGAATACTGTATATACCCAACATCACTCATTCATTCATAACTACTATCATTCACAACATTGCCTTCCTAACATGATCACACTATATTAATAAAAATTCACACACTCTCATGCTTGACATTCACATTATATTTAATTTACACATAGCATCCTCAGGAAAAACATTATATATATAAAAAGACAACTCAAGCATATATGTCATAACATCTTTTTATTTCACATTCATTGCCGTAAAAGCCATAATAACAATTCACATAAATATTCATATTGATCAATTAACTTCACCACCATAAGTGAATCATTCCACTAAAGATCAATTCAATTAGAACTACAAAATATAGATCAATGTATCCTTCATGCAAGCCTTGACTACCTTTTCTCAATTCTCCATTCATTCTTTATAATATGTCATATATGGTAGTAGATAATCACAATATAATATAAGTGAAAGAAAACTCTAAATTATCTAATCATATTCATCAAACCCAATTCATAAGTAAAAAATTGAGAATTTGCATGATCATGGGTCCATTCATTTGTTATCATAAAATCATCACTTCACATTGAAAACATCATAATTCATCCATTAAAACATTCATGCAAGAACACATTCTTAGATTTCTAAATAAAAGAATTTAGGAATTTGAAACCTTTTTTGAAAGCCTTTCGATTGTCTCCTTGAATGAGAGAAGAATCAAGGATAAACTACCATATATTATTAATATAAAACCCATGAGATTTGATGAATAAACCTCTCAAAATATTCAACCCTAGCTATACCTTGAGTTCATGTTTCAATAGATTCTTGAGAGAGAGTTTGATGCATAGGGGTTTTGATTTAGAAAAGTAAATTCTGATTTGGGTCATAAGGTTATAAAATAACTTAAAAAACCTAAAAAAAACCCAAAAACCATCTATTAGTTCATTAGGACGTGGGGTGAATTTCCCAATTCACCCCTCAATTGGCTGAAATACAGGCAGTGAATTACAGGGCAAAACTACTGACCCCATATAATTGGCATCGTTTGATCGCCAACCCATTCTATTGGGAGTCATTTCTGAAAGAGACTCCAAAACATGAGGTTTATGATCCAACAGATAAGTGTCGATTGATGCCCCTCGTTGACCCGGTATCAACCCAATACTCTCATCATTTGGGTTTTTATTTGGTGCTATCCTTGGCAGCTTCTTTCCAATGTTTGGGTCCTCTTCAAGGACAATTAGGGTGGTCCATGAAGAAACGCACCAAGAATTTATGATTCTAAACATTACAATATAGGGGCTAATGTTTCTTCCTTTCAATTTAAACAACAAACAACACATTAAATATGCAAAGGCACAATATCACACATAATACTAGTTTTTCAAACGTCTTGGTCATTCTTCGAAGTTCAACCACCAAAATCTTTACAAATGATCTCTAAGGTTACTCTTAATCCTTTTAAAACATTATAAACTCATGAAACACATGTGAAGCTCTAGTTTATCCTATTTCATTTTCCGGGTCGTTATAGTATAACATGACATCAAATAGATAGTAGGGAAACTTACAGAACAAAGATGGTTTAAAGAATAAAAAAAGTGGTTTATATGTTCCCCAAGTAATAGAGACTGTGTAAGTTGTAGTTCTAGAGGGTCTAAGATGGAAATTTGTTTTTTTATTTTGCTCCAAAAGGCTTAGTCAACGGATGCAAGGTAATGTAGATGAAATGTGACTTTTCCAGCATGAATCAACTGGTAGACCGTCACACAACCTCCATCAAACAAATAAATCAAAAGTAAGGAAAATATTAAGCATCACTAAACCAGAGAAAGAATGGGTTACTATCAAGTGATACTATTCAGAATCCCAAGAAGGACGAGCACTACAGGACTATTTCCACTAGGACTGGTAAGCTTCTTAATGAACAATTTTTTCTAGTATTAAGCATGAGTAGTGATTGAGAAAAATACAGCCAGGAGGCTGAATCTTAACAAGTATATGACGTGGAATATGCTCAACAAATAGGAAAATCAGGAAGTATTATTATAATAACTTTACATTTATGGCAGATACCTAGAACCTCCTCCTTGTAACGACCTGTTTAGTCGTTTTGAGCCAACAGATTTATTCTGGAAAACGGCAGAAGATTTTGTTGACGGAGGCACGACGGGACCGTCGGGCACGACGCCCGTCGGGAGTGTGTCGTTCAAAAACCACTTAGAAAATCTGAAAATTGGGTACTGAAAATCGACTCTTGAAACGTCAGACGGATGGAAGGACGGACCGTCGCAGGTCGACGGCCAGCCACAGGGCCATCCACTTAACAAACACGTCTATGGACTTGGACGGACACAGCAGGACGGACCGTCGCAGGCGCGAAGGCCCGTCACGGGTTACGCAATCCCAGTCGGGTCGGATTCTTTTACACGTTTTAAGGGACGTTTTTGGGAATACTCCTGCTTTAATGATAAAGTTATAGGGTTAATGTTAATACGGTCTAATTACTGGGGGTAAAAGAGGTAACCTTAATAAGTTAATTAGTGGGTTATTATTGCCATTCTTGTATTTTAATTATATATTATTAGGTAAAGAAAGAGGTTTGAATATAAAGAAAAATAGAAAGAACAAAACGCAAGAGAGAGAAGAATCGACAAGAGAGAGGAGAAAGAGGACAGCAAGGATATTTGAGAAGATAGCTTGTTGATTCAATTCTTCGGTGGAGGTAGGTTTATGGTTTATATTACATAATCCGATTAGTGAAATCTTAATAGTGAATATTAGGGTTGATAATATTGTAAAAACCAGCTATGTGCTTAAGTTGATGCTTGCATGATTATGTTATAAAATTTGTGGATGAATTAAACAAAGCCTGATGAAGTTTATTGAATCCCAAATCTTGAAAGAACCCTAATTCCACTTGATGCATTATATAATGAGAGATGATGCCTTAGTATGAAAGCGGCTTGATAAAATATTATAATGAAATTGATGATGCCTTAGTGTAAAAAGAAGGCCTGATGAATTAGGGATGGGTGCCACGTTCCGAGTACCAGGATAGAAATTAAGGATCGGAGTGTCACGTTCCGCACCAAGGATGAATATGGATCGGGTTGCCACGTTCGAGTACCAGCAGAGATATGAGGATCGGAGTGTCACGTTACGAAACCCCCCCCCACCACACCGGATAGAATTGATCGGGTGCCACGTTCCGGTGCCAGGATAGAAGATGAGGATCGGAAGGTCACTTCCGACACCAGATAGAAAATGGAATCGGGGGCCCAAGTTCCGGTGGTACCAGGATAGCAAATGAGGATCGGAGAGTGCCACGTTCGGGGAACAGGATAGAAAATAGCGGGATAGGAGGTCACGTAACGCCACAAGAGGAAGAAAGATAATGAATCTTGAAAAGATAATGAATAACTCAAATCTAATGAACTTAATTCCCAAATGAGGATGGTATTGAGGCTTGAGTCCTCATGTGTGAACTCGGTTTTTTGTAGTTTGTTAGTTATTGATGAATTCAGGTTGTTAGTTCTAATGTTGAGTATTGGAGTGATTTACTTATTATTGATATATACGGTTCCCTATTTTGAGTTGGCCATGATATCTACTCAGTACGTGTGGTTGTAATGACCCCCTACTTTTATGTTTTCCTCTTTGTTATTTGTGTATGCAGCAAACGTTTGTCAACTTCAACTCAACAGCAGATCTGCCAAGTCTTCAATTCACGGCAAATTCAGGGATGAGCTAATGCGTCTAGCTTGGACTGGGTCTTCTTCTTCAGTTTTGATGCCTTGAACTTCCGGCATGGACTAGCTTAGCTTTTTTAGTTATGTTGTCTTAGACATCCAGTAAGTAATTTGGATGGATTTCTTGTGCTGAGACTTTCCAGCTGTTTGGGGATAATAATAATAGGATGAATTGTTTTTATTAATGAGTTAAGTCTTCCGGCATTATTTTATGTTGATATATTTGAAATGTTAAGGTTTAGGGGGGGGGGCAGGGGGGGGGGGGGGGGGGGGGGGGGGGTTGTTCGCTCAACATAGGAGGGTAAATGTGGGTGCCAGTCGCGTTCCCTGATTTGGGTCGTGAAAAACTTGGTATCAGAGCATTAGGTTCATTGGTCTCAATCACCCACAGGAAAAGAGGGTCTAGTAGAGTCTTAAGGAACGGTTAGGGGACGGCCTTACTTGTCCTTGAGAGGCTATAAGACTTTAGGAAAAAATTTCCACTTTTTCATTCGTCTTTCGTGCTACGACTTGAGTCCAATTGGTTATCTGGGCGATACGGAAATTGGTATCTGACCCATTTCACTTCATTTGCAGGAGGGGTAGAACTAGAGCAGACACGACCGCACCAGCAGCTAACAACGAAAAGACAAGAAAAGATGAAGCCAGCCACTGGGGCTGTAGCTCGAGGAAGGAAAAGGCAAGAGGCCGTGGGAGAGGTCGTGGCGGAGGACGTCCTCTCGAGGAAGAGGACAAGAACCTAGCCATCTTGATACGTACTAGGGCGGTGATCTCCACGACGAGGGAGGTGTGATAAGAGAGGGGGAGGAAGGGGAGAATGAACAAGGGCAGAGAGGAAATGCCACCCCAACTACCCCAGAGATGATCAACCCAAGTACTTGCTTATCTTAGTGGGTTATCGATCAGGGTCACGCACCTCCAGTGGTTTCTGCAACAACCACCCCCCCCCCCCCCTACGGGTCAGAGGTACGACAGGCCGGCTTACTATGGCTACAAGCATGGATTGCATCATTGGAATAGGCACATTTCCAAGTCTGACTATTGGGGCTATTATGACAAATGACAGCATGAAACTTTTCAGTAAGTTCTGGAAATGAACTCCAGTTTTAAGGCGCAGAATCAGAGGATGCCACGATTTTCTGGTTGATTGTAATTGAGCTACTAAACCAAGATGGGTTTGTATCGGAGAACGGTTTGGCGTTGAGATTGAGTTAGTGAGATATCAGTTTCAAGGGAACGCCAAAACGTGGTGGGGCGTAACACTGTGAGTGTCAACCAACAGGGGCACCGCCTATGACTTGGAATCATTTCTACCCTGTTTATGGAGAAGTATATCCCAGGACTTTGAGAGATGAGAAAAAGGGACGAGTTCTTGAGTCTAGAGCAAGGGAGGGATGACAGTTAACAGTATAGAGGCTAAATTTCGCGCCATATCAAGAGACGACACCCAACTTTTTTCAGTCCCACAAGAAGGGATTCGCCGTGTTGTGAAGGGGTTGAGGCGAGCTGACGGATTTCAGCCTTACAAGGTAGCGCTACGGCAAACATCCTTCCAAGAGGTGGTAGTTAGGGACTTTGTGATAGACGGTGGAAGGGGAAGGGAGTGAAGCCAGACGACTGCACCCACGACATCGACATCGAAAAGGTTTCGAGAGGGGGGCGAGTTTAATGGTTTCTCACTTAGAGACCAGAGTCCGGAGGTTCTCAAGCGACCAAATTCAGTCTTACTAAAGACTGTAGTGGGGGGTCCACCTCAGAACGGTCAACAATACTGCGAGGATGACCGATGCATTGAACCCCGAGAGTGTTATGGATGTGGGGAGGTTGACACATCAAGAGGGATGTCCAACCAGAGTTACAGAACCCACTAGTAGAGGTAGAGGTGGTCATGGTAGAGCCGCTTTTTCTGGGGAAGTGGTGGTTCGAGTGGTAAGGTAATGGTGGTCCTCACACGCAGAGGTGATGGGAAAATGGAGCCACTACTACGGCAAACACATGGTAGGGGCAAGGGACAAGACACGATAGGGCCCATTGTTAGCTTTCTGGGAGATCTGAAGCGGAGGCGTAATGATGCTGTTATCAACAGGTAAGGTAATCTTTTGGTTGGTGTTGTGATTGCATGGCATCTGTAGTATTTGACCCTGGCTCCACGTTTGTCATATGTATATTCACAATTTGCTAATGGCTAAAATGAATGTGAATTACTTGACATGCCTATTCGTGTTTATACACGGTTGTGTGAGTCTGTGGTAGTGAAAGGTACATAGTTCTTGTTTGGTGAACTTGTGGGAGCAAACGTAGTAGATTTGGTTATTTGACAATGGGTTACTGTGAGTAAATTTGGGTATGACTTGGCTTTTCTCCAAATTTTGTTGCGGACTTGGATTGTAATGCTAAAAGTGTGACATTGGCCAGCGGGGACAGATCCCGGTTAGTGTGGGAGGGCTGGGTTGACTACACTTCCAATAAGGGCGTATCATCTCATTTCTTCGTGCTAAGAACATGGTCTTAGTAAAGGGTGTTTAGCTTTATTGGCAACCGATAAAGGATGAACACTACCCAAGTACTTAGATTGAGTCGGTTTCGGTGGGTACGTGAGGTTTCTTGTGTATTCCATGCTATCTCCGGGTATGCCCCAGACAGGGATAGTGATTCTGTATTGATCTGAGAACCGGGTACATGCCCCATTTCTATACCCCTATAGAATGGCTCCGCTGAGTTACAGAGAGTTAAAAGGCCCAACTCAAGAGTGTTGAGAAAAGGGCTTATTAGACCAAGAGTGCCATCTCCTGGGGTGCTCCGGTCTTTGTTTGTGAAGACGAAGGATGGGAGGTTTTCGGATATGCATAGATACGACGAGTGTGAACAAGGACTATTAGAAAAGTATCCTCTCATCGCATGATGACGTTTTCGATAATTACAAGGTGGCTTGTGTCTCTCTAAGATGACTTAAGATCCGTGTTTAATCAATTGAAATACGGGGCAACGGATGTAGTCCAAAAGACTGCTTTTCGAAAGAGGTGGTATGGACATTACGAATTTGTGGTTGATGTCTTTTGGTCTTACGAACGCCATGCCTTCGTTCATGAGCTTGATGAACGGATATTTAAGCCGATTTTGGACCTCTTTGTGTACTATTTATAGATGTATACTGGTATCTTCTAAAAGTAGACGGAACATGAGGAGCATTGAGGGTGTGTGTTGGAAAAAGTTGAGGGAGAAAAAGCGTTACGCCAAGTTCTCTAAGTGTGAGTTTTGCTAAGATGCAGTGTCCGTCTTGGGGCACGTGGTTTTAAGGATGGGGGTGGGAATTTTGGTGGATCCCCTCAAGATCGAAGTAGTGACAATTGGGTAAGACTACTAATGTGTCAGAAATAAGGCTTGTTGGGTTAGCTTAGCTACTACCGACGATTTGTCAAGGGATTCTTCTATTGCGTCCCAACTGACGAACTTTGACTAAGGCAAAATGTTCCATTTGTATGGTATCAGATGAATGTGAGGGAAAGCTTTCAGAAGCTTAAGACTTGTTGACTACGCACTATCCTCACCTTGCCGGGGGGTAGTGGTAGTAGAGGGTAAGAACTTTATTGTTATTGTGTTTTTTTTTTTTTTTTTTTTTTTTTTTTTTTTCTGATGATCTTATTTCAGGTTGGGTGCAGTACTAATGCAAGAGAAGAAACGTGATGCTACGCCTCAGACAATTATAAGTGCATGAACGTAAACTATCCAAAATCATGACTGGGAATTGGCCGCGGTGGTTGTTTGCATTGAAAGCAATGGAGACACTATTTATATGGGGTAAGTGTGAGGTTCTACATGGATCATCGTAGTATACGAGGTCTTCACTCAGAGACGATTTGAAATTTGGACAGAGGGAGGGATGGAACTACTGAAGGACTACGACATCACTATTTTGTACACATCCGGGGAAGGCGAAGTTGTAGCGGATGCTTTATAGAAAGGCGGGAAGCAGGGAAGTCTAGCTCACTTGCAGCTTCTAGGAGCCCATTGGCTAGAGAAGTTCAGATTTGGCTAACGACCTTATGAGATTAGAAGTACATGAAAGGGAGGATTTTTAGCTTGTGTGGAGGGCAAAATCTTCCTTTCCCTTGATTAAGATTAAGGCAAGCGAGTTAATGATGAAAATTGATCCGGATCCGAGATAAAGTGTTTTGCAGGAGAGGCCTAAAGAAGCGAAAGGCGATGAGAAGGTGTTTTTTGAGGATTAAGGAAGGGTATGTGTACCCGCATTGAGATTTGATCAACCATATTCTGGCAGAAGCCCATAGTTAAGGTAATCTATACATCCGGGTTGCAACAAGATGATACGGCGACTAAAAAACACTTTTGGTGGAGTAGAATGAAGGCGCAATTTTGTGGCTTGATTGCAAATGTCCAAAAATTGTCAACAAGTAAAGTTGAAAACCAGAGGCCCGGAAGGAGAAAGACACTTCAGAGAATGCCCCTTCTGAAGGAAGTGGGAGAGAATTTGCAATGGACTTTGTTGGTTGGCCTCCAAAGGACATTGGGCAAGGTCGACTCCAGTGGGTGTGATTGTGGACAGATTAACTAGTTGCTTCATTTCTTCGGTTTAAGGTGACTTACAATGCAGAGAAGTTAGCCAAAATCTACATCTCGAAATCGTTCGATTGCAATGGGGTTCCACTATCCATTATATCAGAGAGAGGTACGAAGTTTACTTCTAAGTTTGGAAAACATTTGCATGCCGAATGGGGTACTAGGTTGTACTTAGTACGCGTTCCATCCTCAGAAACGATGGTCAGTATAGCGAAACGGATTCAAGTGTTGGAGATATGCTTCGTGGCAGAGTGATAGAGTTTTGGGGCCATTGGGATAGCTTTCTTCCATTTGGCAGAGTTTTCGTACAATAATAGCTTATCACTCCAGTATGATATGGCTCCATTTGAAGCATTGTATGGGAGGGATGTTTGGAGATCTCCAATTGGTTGGGTTGTGACATTCGAGGGTAGACCTTGGGGGGTACCGATCTCTTGAGATCGTTAGAAAGGTTGTGAAGGGCCATTCAAGAAAAGCTTCTAGCGGCGCCAGTAGACAAAAGAGTATGCAGACCGGAAGGTTAGAGACTTGGGAGTCATGAAGGTGAACAAGTTCTTGTTGAAGGTTCACCCATGAAAGGGGTGCTGCGGTTTTGGAAAAAAAAGGTAAGCTAAGCCAAGGTATATTGGACATTGAGGTACTAAAGCGAGATAGGGGAGGGGCTTTATGAATTAGCTGGACCCCAGGGCTGTCTGGAGCATCCGGTATTCATGTGCCATGTTGAAAAGAGACCATGGAGATGGAAACTACATTATCCGGCTGGGGGATCGAGTGTTGTTGGATGAGAACTTGACTTATGAAGAGGAACCCGTTGCTATATTAGAGAGAGAAGTTAGCAAGTTGAGGTCAAGAGAGATTGCATCATCAAGGTGCAATGGAAGCACGGACGGTTGAAGAAGCCACTGGGGAGAAGGAGGCAGACAGATATGCGGGAAAGATACCCACATCTGTTTACAGATGCAGGTACTCCTTTTGCCATTGTTTTTCTTCTTTGATTGTGCGGGGTGACTAACGATGGGTAAATTGGTATTATTGTAAACGACATGTTTAGTCGTTTTGAGCAACAGATTTTTATTCTGGAAAAACTGGCAGGATTTGCGGGGAGGCCACGACGGACCGTCAAGGCACGAGGGGACGTCGTGGAGGGTTGTCGTTTCACAACACTTAGAACATTATGCAATGGGTACTGAACAATGACTCTCTGAACGTATTACGGATGGTCAGGACGGAAGCGCAGGCTCGACGGCCGCACAGCCATCCACTTAAAAACAAGTCTCTGGACCTGTGACGGACACAGGACGGACCGTGCAGGCGCGACGGCCCGTCACGGGTACGCAATCCATGTTCGGGCGGAGTCGGATCTTTACACGTTTAAGGGACGTTTTTGATACTCCTTGCTTTAATTATAAAAGTTATAGGGTTAATGTTAATAAGGTCTAATACTTGGGGGGTTAAAAGAGGAACCTTAAGTAATTAGGTGGGTTATTATTGCCATCTTTATTCTAATTAATATGAATTGGGTAAAAGAAAGAGGGTTTGAATAAAGAAAATAGAAAGAACAGCAAGAGAGAAGAGAGAGAGAATCGATCAAGAGAGGGAGACGAAGAGGATAAAGGATTTTGAGAAGATAGCTTGTGATTCAATCTTCGGTGGAGGTAGGTTATGGTTTATGTTACGATATTCGTAGGGAAACTCTTAATAGGGAATATGATGTGGTGCTATATGTAAAACCCTGCTATGTGCTGAAGTTGTATGCTGCATGAGTTATGATTATAAATTGTGAGCATTAACAAAGCCATGATGAAGTATTGAATACCAAATCTGAAAGATTAGCCCGAATTTTGCACTTGATATATTATATAAGAGAATGTATGATTGCCTTAGTATTGAAAGAAGGGCTTGATAAATTATATAATGGGAATGATGATGCCTTAGTGTAAAAAGAAGGCCTGATGAATTAGGGGGATCGGTGCCACGTTCCGGTACCCAGGATAGGAATAGGAGGATCGGAGTGTCACGTTCCGACACCAGGATAGAAATATGGATCGGGTGATCACGTTCCGGTTACCAGGATAGAATTATGAGGATCGGAGTGTCACGTTCCGACAAGGATAGAATATGGATCGGGTGCACGTTCCGGTACCAGGATAGAATATAGGATAGGCGTGTCACGTTCATGACACAAGGATAGATAGATGGATCGGGTTGCTGCCACGTTCTTTGTACCAAGGATAGAATGAGGATCGGGTTGCCACGTTCCTTTCTTCTGTCTCTCCGTCTGGTGTTGGAGCTGGGTGTTGTGTGCGGGGGTCAGGTTGGCGGTTGGGCGCATCTGGTGGGGGGGGTTGTTTGTGAGTGGTACCCTTCCGTCTGGCTGATGCTTGATTTTTGCGGGCTTGGTGGCGTTTGGTGGGGTGGTTCGTTGGGGGGGGGGTGTCGGGGGGGGGAGGTGGGAAGGGGCGGGTTTTTTTTCTTTTTTTACGGCACCAGGATAGAAATAGATGGATCGGAAGGGTCACGTACCGACAAAAGAGGAAGAAGAAAGATAATGGAATCTTCAATCTAATAAGTAATTCCAAATGAGTAGGGTATTGAGGCTGAGTCCTCAGTGTGAACTCGGTTGTAGTTATTATGAATTCAGGTTGTATTGCTAATGTTGAGTATGGTAGTTGATTTTACATTTATTTGAATATACGGTTCCCTATTTTGAGAGTGGAGATGAAATATAATCAGTACGTGTGGTTTGTACTGACCCCCTACTTTTATGTTGCCTCTTTATTGTGAAATGCAGCAAACGTTATGTCAATTCAAATCACAGAAGATCTAGCCAGTCTTCCACTCATCAGGAAAGTCAGGGTGAGCTAATGCGTTCTAGCCTGGACTGGGTCTTCTTCTTCAAGTCTTGATGCTTGAACTTCCGGCATGGGACTAGCTAGTTTTAGTATTTTGTTCTTAGACAGCCTTGTTAAGTAATTGGAGATAGATGTTCTTGTGATTGACTCCAGATTTTTGGGGATAATAATAGAGTATG